>JAJJMC010006817.1:3495112-3721364 GCA_023531435.1 Papaver californicum
ATTTTTTTTCTAATTTAAATCCATGCAAATAATAATAAAAGAATTATAAATAATTATTAGAAAATAATTAAATCACATAAAATTGAGAAAAATACCTTATCCATCATCCCAGTAAATAAACTTACCCCATGGTGAAGAAAACTTGCTCAAAAGTTGATTTCATTGCTCAAAATATTGATTACAAGGTTAAAGAATAGTGCAACAGCTGAACAGATACGTATATAAGTGTCACAGAACAGGGTTCAGCTGTTACAAAGAGCTTTAAGCAACAGAACCTTCAAAACTTAACGCAACAGGAGCAGAGCTGCAACAGTGGAACAGCAACACTTATAAATGTTACTGAGTCGTCTTCTTCGGTGATGGTGGATGAAGAACACGCCGGCCGGAGCACCAGCAGGTCACCGGCGGCACCGGAACTTCACCGGATTTTCTCTGAATTGCTCCCTAGGCTTCTGTATATGTTTTTCTTCGATTCTTTTGGTATTTATAGACTTCACAAACCCTAGAGAGAGTTCTAAACCTAATAGAACTCTCTCGAATCACTCCAATTCTTCAATCCCAATCCAAACAGGAACCGAGTCCTGATTCCGGCCAGAAATGGGTTTCTCGAGCTGATTTCACGGGATTTCTTGATGTCTTTCGATTTCTTCCAACTCTAATTGCAATGGGTCATCTTCAATTGCCGAAAACAACCCAAAAATTGCAACCAAATCCATTCCTGTTTGAAACAGGACTTTCCCGATGAGTTGGATCGGCCGATCCTGGGTTAACTCGCTGGCTCGCTGGGTTGACTCGCTGGCTCGCTGGGTTGACCCGCTGGCTCGCTGGGTTGACCCGATCCAGCTCAGCCCGATCCAAGGGTGCCCCAATCCAAAGTGTGGGTGCCTTGATCCATTTTCCCGGGTGCTTTGAACACTTTTTGAGCTAATTTTTCCACAAATCTTTATTCTTCTAATGTACCTACAAAAGCAATAAAACACGTAATAGACACAAAATCGAATACTAACTCACTAGAAATTAAGGTGCAAATTAGACACTAAAATGTGTCTATCAGTCGACACCTTTTTTTCTTGTTGTTGGTATTATTACCATGAACATTGAGATTGAGATTTGAATGTGAAGCGAAATTATCCCACTTACGCTAGTAATAGGGGATTGGGTTGATAAGTTTGATTCTGGTGAGGAATATGGTGAACTGTTTTGAAATGCTTTAGAAACAGGTGAGTATGAGGATCTAGGTGGTATATCTTAATTATCCATTAATATAGGGTCAAATCCGTTAATTTTCTGAGGATATTGAGATAACTTTCATATTGGAAACCTTGGTGTGTGTTTGCCAGCTCTCTCCACATCTTCATTCCTGTAATTTGGAAGATACAATCTAATTTAAAAATCACAACAATTTAACTAATTCAATTATGAACACTAAAAAATTCGAATTTTTTTATCACCCCAATATAAGTTTTACTGCTTCTTTTGTATCAATTCATTTGCATGATGTGAGATACTTATCAACTCACTTCTTTGCTGATAGTATAAAAATGTCTCAGCAACCTTTTCCAATCATGATTTTTGGTGCTTACAGTATCTACACATGGTTTTCAAAAAAATTATGGCAAAACGACAATTGTTGTTGATGTGCACCATAAATAACATCCAGTGTAAAATATACATAATTCCTACAAATAGATTCATCTTTATTAATTGAACACTTTGCACCACTAGCTCTAGCAGAAACTCGGGATGATCTTAGTTGGGATCTTGATGCCGTTTTTTTCTTTTGGAGGTTTGAATTGAATATTTTTTTATGTGTGATTAAACAAGTTGTGAGATGAATGAGGATATAAATGGGTATAAATAGGAATTTGAAATGTAGTCGTTGAGGGTAATGTCATAACCTCACAGCTCAAGCATTGCTGCTCAGTGGTATTACCATGGTCGTGCAGTGTAGTTTCTATCACGTGACAGTCATGCGATAAAAATATTGCCCAGATGGACCAATTCTCAACTTGGAGCATTTATCCATCCGAATTTGGTTTTGTTCATCCAATAATGGGGACAAATCTGTCAATTTTCCCATTCTTAGAAAAATCTAGCAAAAGACTAATTTCTACCATGTTTGTTTAAGTAAACACCTATAGTTTAGTTTAAAGAGAGGTCATAAAAAAAATTTAGAGTAAATCAACAACATCCAATAGTTTCAACATGAATACTAACGAGCAAATTTCCTAGGCGTTTGATTGAAGCGTCCCTGGAACAAACCTTGGAATGTAATTTAAAGCATGAAGATGTTTTATGTTATGGTTTGATATAAAAATCACAAATAAGAATGTCATTTTTCGTTTTAAGTGGAATGGGAAGTCACATTACGTTTTGAAGATTTAATTGGAAAAATAACAAAGCCGATGGAGATGATTCCAATGGTCAAGTTTTATTTTACCTCTAGATATTCAAACTTATTGATCCATCAATTTATTTGTTTAATGCTTTTGCCAATAGTTGGTTATTTATGTTGAAAGGAGGCGTTTATGTGTGAATAAATAGGAATTGATGTTTAAGCAAAATGATTCAATATTGATGCAATTAAACATATTCCCGCTGTTTGACGTGTTATTTTAATGGATTAACTTTTGATATTCATTGTGGGTCAGTTTTCTCTTATCATGAAACATTCAATAAGTTTATTTCCTTACTAAAGTCTATTGTTAGTGAACCTTAGAAACATCGAAGAAGTTATATTGTGTGAACCTGTAGTGTAATAGTAGCACAACCGACCCACATCAGAAGATGCGTGTTCGATTCACGTCAGCTTCACTCATCTGAATATGTTAATTTTGATATCAAGTTGGGTTGTTGACACCAGATTATAATGTCAACAACATATATTTTTTTTTGAATTTTAATTTTGTGTCAACTTTTTTCTGAATTTCCAATATTGGTGTCAACTTTGGCTTGTTGACACCAGATTTTGGTGTCAACTTGGATTTGTTGAGACCAAGCTATAATGTGAACAACAATTTTTTTTTTGAATTTTCAGTTTTGGTGGTGTCAACAAGCCAAAGTTAACACCAGATTATGATGTCAACTGATGGGATTTTAGATCACCCTATCTAAATAACCGCAATCGCACGATGTCTAACTAGTAGACAACGAAAAGTACGGGATGAACCCACAGAGAGCGAGGAAATACTGCAATCAATATCTCAATTATCTAATCAGAAATAATATTTATGGATTTTTAGATTAATGAATAAAAGACTAAAACAAACTAAACTAACAAACTAATTCAAACGGGAGAGTTGGTAACCAGGGTTTTCAGTATTCACCACTATTTCTATTTAATTACTGAAGTGAAACATAACTCATGAATATTCATTTATTGTTCGTTCTATCGACATCACCTATTATATGTATTAGAATCGCAAATATCAATGGGACACCCTAAGCATGGCGCATCAAAAGCCCTAGTCTGAAGCATACACCATCTAATTGCGTTAGTGAGAAAATAATACGAAGCTAATTATTGGTTCATAAACAATATCTGGCTCTTCAAAGCATACCTCATCTAAGGATTTAACCAAAACATGAAATATCTAAAAAGTAGACAAACATCTTTGTTATCCTATTGATTCTGCGCATATGTTACTGTATTGTACAGAACCAGTGAAATGACAACTAATTTAGATTTAAATCAATAAACAAAATCATGGAATTAATCTATTCAAATCATAATGGTCTGTATCAAATAAATCGATTCAATTGATCTAAACTTTAAGTGGTTTCAACAATAAACCCTAGTTACAAATTAATTAGAACATGGAGAAGGGTTTCTTAAAACCCATAAAAATAAATAATAGAAAAGTATAGAGGAAGAGATTTCACTATTCACGCCCGTCGTCAAAACCTCCAACCCAGAATCTCCAACGAACTCGCCCTCTTATGGCCGTTCACCTTCAGGAACTCTCCTGTCTGCGACGTTCGTCTCTGTCTCCTCTAGCTACGCCTCCGTCAGACACAGAAGAGCCTCTGTACTGCGAACTGAAAAACTCCTGTACAAAAAAACCAGCCCCCTCTTCCTTTCTTCCTCGCTCCGCTTTTATAATCCCCTTTTCGAAACCTAGTAAAGTTCCCGTGTGTATGTCTGTCACACCTTTTCTCTTTTCTTTCAACTTCACCAATCACACCTAGACTAGGTGTTCTTTCTTGTACTTTGTTTGTTCTTTGTTCACGTGAATAGACCTGACGTACCTATTAACGCCTACCTATCAATCACGTGAAGACCGAGACCCATCAGCCTTACTCTAGCCGTACTTCACTTTAACCAACAGACGTTGTTTTTACTCTCTACCGATGCAGCCGTTCCTGGTCTTTCAGTCAATCACGTTATCTTCAACCTTGTCAACAGCCAACTGATAATACCTCCAATCAAGCCTACCATGTACAGGCCCTGCTTCCACTGTGTCAACATTTCAACGTACAGACCTTTTTGTGGTGCGCCAACAAGAGCCGTTTTCTTATTTCACCTTCCAACAAGTCTCACAGTTCATGTGATACTTTTGTCCATTTAATCGTATTTAACTCATAATTTTGGATTTATGTGAACTACCTATTAAAACATTAAAATGGTGAATTAGTAAAATCACAAGTGCTAACAAATATAAATTAAGAGGTAAAAATGTATGATTTAAGCGCCTATCATCAACAACATAATTTTTTTTTTCTGAATTTGTAGTTTTGGTGTCAACTTTGGTTTGTTGACACTAGTTTTTGGTGTCAACTTGGATTTGTTGACACCAGATTATGATGTCAACAACATAACTTTTTTTAAAAAAAATTTCTTACTTTTGGTGTCAACTTTAGTTTGTTGACACCAGATTATGATGTCAACAACACAACCTTTTTTCTGAGTTTTCAATTTTTATGTCAACTTGGGTTGTTAACACCAGATTTTGGTGTCAACTTTAAAATGTTGACAACATATTTTAGGTATTAACTTTGAATGTTGACACCACCACGACCACCAATATTCCACCACCATTCTACCACCACCATCACCATCATTCTACCACCACCACCACTAGCCAAGTTGGAATGATGGTGGTGATGAAATGATAGAAATTTGTTGTTTTTTTAAAAAAATATTATATATAATAGATAAAATAAAAATTAAATGAGCATGAAATTTTTAGAAAGTGAGATATTTTATTTTATGTAGGGATAATTGTAAAGGGTTTTATTTGTAGGCGCGAGACAGACCACCGGCGGAGATCAGCCGGAGTATCAAGTTTTGGATTTAGAGTTTCGTCGAGATCCATTTATACCCACACATACTACTCGCACTTGGGAACTGGGAACACCGCCATCTTACCCTGGGGAAGGGTTCCGTGGAACTAGGGCTGCACAACGGGCGGGCGGGTCGGTTTTGGGGTAAAACCAACTACCAACCCGTCTAGAGGCGGGTTTTCATATTCAAAACCGTATACCAACCTGTCCACAGGCGGGTCGGGTCGGTTTCAACCCGAGGCGGGTCGGGTGGGTTCGGTTTATTTCGCGGGTTAACCCGTGGCAGATAGAAAAAAACTGGCAGCAAAAAACACTAAAAACAGAAAAAAAAAAAAAAAACATGAAAGAAAAGGCAGATAGAGATTGAGTTGATGAATCACCCATTAAGCCTCCTAAGAAACAACAAAAAACACCAAATATCGTCAAAATATAATAACAAATACAATTATACAAGGGATATACACTAGCCACAAAACCAAGGATTAATTTATTTTCTTTGCTTTCTTATCATTTGTATGGAGTTGAATCTATATCGTTATCTTAGAAGTTCATGTGGAAATTATAGAACTTGAAATGGTAAGATTTTTAAATGATTTCTGAAAATTTTAGTTTGGAATAGTCTGTCTTTGGAAATTTGTGTAGGCTTCGTTACACAATGAAAATGAGTGATTTTTGGCTCATTTGAAACTAGAAAGAATAAGCTAACACAATAAAATTGTAAGAAAATACAGTAAGGTTTATAGCTATGTTAAAAAGACTCATCAGAAACAGAACAGGAATCCCGTATTCAGAAAATGCAGTTTCGGCAGTTTGAAATCAAAAATTCGTACGAAAATCATTTCTCAATGGAATTCAGAAATTTTGGTCTTGTTTGAAAGCTGAGAGAGTCCTCTTTGACATAAAAATAATAGGGAAGGGTATTGAAGTACAGGTCAGTGTGAAAACATCTTGACAAAACAGTACAGCAACACAGGTTCAGAATAAACGGGCGGGTTTGGGCGGGTGCTACACTAAACCCGTAAACCGACCCGTGATGACCGGGTTTTAAATTTTCAAAACCGTATACCAACCCGTAGCGGGTCGGTTCGGTTATAAAACTCGCGGTTTTGTCGGGTTCGGGGGGGTGCGGTTTTTCGGGTCGGTTCCTGTGCAGCCCTACGTGGAACCATAGTTTGTTCTAAGAGCGCCAAAAACCTAGATTAGAGCACTTCTGAGTCGTGTTAACTTACTTTACAAGTTCTAGTGGTGGGTGAACAACCACGGTTTCCCTTTTCTTCTTCTTCTTCGACGATTTCCATTTTGTTTCTATTTTCAAGTTTAATTTTTGATTAATTTTCGATGCCATCATCTTCGGATATAATCAAGATCGTTAATGGCGCATCTCTCATTGCAAAAGAATTTACAAAATGTTCTCAAATTAATACTGCAACAGCATCATCTCCTCTTGATTTAATTTCATCTTCAGCAAAAACAGCTTTACTCTCTGTTACAGATTTAGCTGGTTTAACTAGTGGTAGAATCCATCAATTCTCTTACCCTAAACAAGATGAAGAACCAAACAACAAGACCAAGAAGAGTAATGTTGTGATTTTCACACAGGATATTTCTTCTGATTCAAAGCACGATGATCATCAAGGACTTGAAATTTCTTCTCCTGTTCATACTCGATTAGATGGTCAGGAAGGTGCCTCTACCAGTGCAAGATATGTTCCTGATTGCAGAGAAGCAGTGGTCGAGAAGCAACAGCAACTTAGTAATGAGGCTGATGGTGGTAATGTAGAGGTGGCGGTGGTGAAGAAGGAACCTCAGCAAATTCGTAATGAGGATGATGGTGGTAATGTAGATGTGGTTGTGGGGAAGAAGCATGTAATACCAATTCCTCAGCATCTGCAGGAGGAGGTGAAGAAACGGAGGCAGCGGCGGGAGAGGAGAGTTCCTACTACTTCTTTTGGTAGAGCCCTTGGGTAAGTTACTTTCATTGGCTTTATGTGTTCACTTAATCATGTAGTATTTTGTGGTGGGTGTTGCTAGTAGTGGTGGACTTTTATGAAAATTTGAAAATATTAATTGTTGATTGAGTGCTGTTGAATTTTTCTTTGTTGTGTGACTTGTGTCTTACTTGTTATACAAATTTTGGAAGGTTTGCTGGTTTGGGAGCTGGGCTGGTATGGGGTACAGTACAAGAATCTGCGAAACGACTTGTTTATGGAACACCGGTGTCAGATAACAAACAATCTGCGCTTTCACCATTCTTATCTGAACAAAATGCAGAACGTTTGGCTCTTGCGTTGTGTAGAATGCGTGGTGCTGCGCTTAAAGTGGGACAGATGTTGAGTATACAGGATGAATCCCTTGTACCTGCACCGGTAATGTAATAGTACTTAATATTTGCCGCGCGATGCATTTTAGTGATATTTGTTGCTAGGTTGATGATAAAACGTTCATACTCGTATAAGTACATGACTGCTAGATACAAAAGTGTAGTTTCGTTTTTGGAGAATGTAACAAAAATGCAACTATTTGACTGCTATAATTACTTATATATGTACCTGCAGATTTTGGCGGCTTTAGATATCGTTCGTCAAGGAGCAGATGTTATGCCCAAGAGTCAGCTCAATCAAGTGTTAGAGGCTGAATTGGGTTCCGGGTGGACATCAAGGCTGCACAGTTTTGATTATGAGCCACTTGCTGCAGCAAGTATAGGCCAGGTGATATGATTTATTTCATATGCTAGACATTATTCGTCCTTTCACATCACGCAAATATACATAGTAGATAATAGCCTTGAACCATTAAAATTTGTTCTTACCTTCTGTTTTCAACTTTCCTAATTACTCTACTAGGCCACTCCTGCAATCCTCAAGATTCCTAGGTTTTTACTTTTGATGGCACATTCAAGCAATTTGGAATAAGAGTGCCTTGATTGTGGAAGGAGACTTCTGTCTGGTTTTCCTATTATGCGTATCTGTACTTATTCTTTTTCGGTTTAATCTCATGCTTTTGAAATTTGACATCTTGTCCTCTCTAATCCCTCTGATTCTTTCTTATACTTCCTTGTTATCAAGAAATATCTGTTCAACACTTAAAACTCAAAATAATAACTTCACTTTAAGTTATTTGGTGCTTACTGATTTTTCCCTGTGGCTAAATACCTCAGCAGTTGTAGGTTGCTAAGCCTTTCTTTTGTCGCAGTTGATCTAGACCTTTTAAACTTCTTATTTCCAAGGGACCTCACTGTTTTAACCTGTTTTTTCAGGTCCACCAAGCAGTCACAAAGGATGGTTTGAAGGTCGCAATGAAGATACAGTACCCTGGTGTTGCTGAAAGCATTGAAAGTGATATTGAGAATGTGAAGCTACTTTTGGATTATACGAATCTAATTCCAAAAGGGCTTTATCTCGACAGAGCGATGAAGGTAAAGTCTTGTGCACGCTAGAAATAATCTATTCTCTTTCATTTTTTCTGTGTTCATTTCTTTTAAAAAAATAATGGTGATTGGGATTTGCTAGGGGAAATGAAATCTCACTTTCCAAAAACCAGTTCTTCAATTTCATTGAATCATGATTTGCTTGTACTTGATCTGCAATGAGTATAAAAGTGACAAGAAAGAAAATAAGGTAGAGTTCATGCAGAGCTTTTTATTGGAAAACTTGGCAGGTGGCGAAGGAGGAACTATCTCTTGAATGCAATTATGAGTTAGAGGCAGCAAATCAGAAACGCTTCCGCAACCTGATATCCAACACGCAAGGCTTCTATGTACCCATGGTCATTGATGAACTTTTGAGTAGAAGAGTCATAACAACAGAACTTGTCTCTGGTATTCCATATATCTTGTAACTTAATTATATCTCCATATTAGCTGGTTTAGATACACTCTTGAAGGCGTATTCTAGCTCTTGAAAGACTTAAACAATAGACATTGCTTGTATGCCTATGGAATTTAACACAGATAAAAAGTATGCAAAGGCATACTCTTGTTCTTGAAAAGACTTACACAATAGACAACACTTGTGTGCCCATGGAATCACAACTACCTTGCTTTGACTTTGTGGGAATCATTTTCATGAAGAACTATATGCATCAGTATCATGCACCCTGTGCCGATTAAAATCAAAGTTATTACCATCCTTCATGCTGGAGATTTTGTTATGTGCATTTGGTTTCTGTTCTCACCAGCATGGTTGAATCTCTTATTTACGTATGATGAACTTGTTCTTGGTACAGGAGTTCCTATTGATAAGGTGGCAGTACTGAGTCAAGAAACTCGTGATTATGTTGGAAAGAGATTGCTTGAGCTGACACTGAAAGAGTTGTTTGTATTCCGTTTCATGCAGGCACGTTATTACTGTCCCTTTTCTGTTTGCTGTTTCTCAGTATAGCCCTTCGGGGTAGCATATCTGTTTCTTTTTTTATTTAGCAAAAGAAATGATTTTCTTAACATTTCACATTAAGATTTTGAAGTCATTCAAAGGCAAAGGTTCTGTCACATCTCTCATCAGAAATGAATGCTCTGGCCTACACAAGAATATATACTGCAAAACGAGATAGACTAATTCTTGTCAGAAACCCAAAAAACCATTTTTCAATGCTCTGCTCATGGGGTCTACGTTAGTTTTAGTTATTGGTTTCAGTTTCCCCTTCTATTCTTCGCTTGTAGATATCTTCTGACCTTGAATATTTCTTTTTGTTGCTTAGGCCTCATATGAACTTCATCAATCTTCTATCACCAAAAGATGCTTGCCCTTTAGTTTCTACTTGTCAACTTATCCTGTTGTTTGCTTTTGTCTCACTCTTTTTTCCTCCTTATAATAGACTGATCCTAACTGGAGCAATTTCCTATATGACGAGGCTACAAACATGATAAATCTTATCGACTTCGGGGCAGCTCGTGAATACAGAAAGAGTTTCGTAGATGACTACCTAAGAATGGTGAGTTCTGCTTGTATTTTTAGTGACTTTCTTGATGTAATTCAGGTAACATGATGCAAAAGTGCACTAGATGACCCTGTCTGTACCTTTTAAGGTTTTTTTAGCATCCTTTCATGTCTGGTAGGTCTTTAGTAGCATAGTAATTAGGATATATGAATAATCCAAGCCTGCAAGTCTTTTCCACTTTCTATTACTGTATGTCTTTTGATCTGCCAGATTTATTTATATTTCTGATTCAGGTGATTGCTTGCTCAAAATGTGATAGAGATGGAGTGATTGAGATGTCAAACAGGCTAGGTTTTTTGGCGGGGACAGAGGAAGATGTAATGGTAGATGCACATGTCCAGGCTGGTTTTGTAGTGGGTTTTCCATTCTCAAAGCCAGGTGGTTATGATTTCCGCAAAAACAACATTACCCAAAGTGTCTCTAACCTTGGGGCAACAATGTTGAAGCACCGTAAGACTCCACCACCAGATGAGGTCTACAGTCTCCATCGGAAGCTATCAGGTGCATTCTTAGCTTGCATCAAACTTGGTGCTGTTGTACCATGTCAAGATTTGTTATACCAAGTTTATGACAACCACCAATTTGGCGATGAAGAGAATGCTAAGATTCTGCAAAGCAGCTCCAGCTCATGAAAGTGATTATGTATTTTTTTTAACATTTTTTATTGATGCAATTCTTTGTATAATTTTTGGCCCACCAATGGGTTAGTGGTGGGGAGCTTAATAAGTTTGTATGAGATCGGTGTGGATTGTAGAAAAGACAAATAGGATACAGTATTAAATTGAACAGGTAAGTTCAAACTTCAATGAAGCTAATAACAAAAAATCATGGATTTTAGATTTTTAGGATGAAGACGGATATATCGAAGCTTGTAATTACCCATGTGTTGTTACCAGAAAGCTCGCAGTCCCATGGTCATGAACTCTATGATAATCTCCCCACGCCAAGCAATTAGCAAATCTTTGGCCGAAAGTGTTTCATTGTTCAAACAGTCATTTATAATTATGATGTTGTTTTCTTTCTGTCTTTTAATCTTCTTTAGCAAAATCCAAATCCCCCTTAAATCTAATAATTTAGCCTTTCCGTATCCTTATGTCGGACAGGAAGCATCGAGTAGATTTTTCTCTGCATTCCCGTGTTCTCGATGGACAAAAAAATCCCTATCTTGTTGTGACTCATTTATATGTATCCGTGACGATGGCCCTAATGCAGTACTATGAGTAGGTAGTGTGGTCTACTAGTTCGGCGTGCACTATGAACCCCATGTTGTTGGTGGTAGTGGTGGTGGTGGTGGGACTTTGGGAGATGAAAAGAAGGAAAAAAGTGGGAAATGAAGACCTTTGTTTTCTTTCTTTTTTCCTCCCTCTGCAAAGTAAAAGTAAAACCAAAACTTGACTGATTTTGTCTTTGGTCCCTAGATTCTCACGCTTTTTATCCAGACCCAAATACTTTAGTTTGGCATTGAATAACTACAGAAAAGAAACATACACATCAATGCTCATTTATTACAGAGAAACTGAAATGGGACCGACAGAAAACCAGTGAGGCAGTGGATCCTCCTCCTCAACTGGCCCTTTTAGATTGAGGGAGAATGTATGAAGAGCAGAAGTAAATAAATCTGGGTCTTGATTATCTTTTTCATGTATGTATGGAGGGGTTAAAATTTGGTTAGACAAAACTTGGCTTGTAGTACTTTACAACCAATTGAGCACGTTATCCTTTACTTTATACTGTAGCTCAAAAAGAAGAAGAGGAAAGGCTATGGAGAGCAATGTTGCTTTCCAATTATTCTGTCAACATTTAAGTTCTAAAAAAACAAGTTAAGTCACATTAAATATATACATCCCATAAATGGATAACAGATAGCTTAAATAAATGAGTTAGTTTTCCTTGTTGCATTCATTCATTCCGGCGGGAAGGAAGTATCAGTGAAGGAGGAATTTATTAAGAAAGAAAGAAAGAATGAAGCTTTTTAATTTTTGGGTTTTGAGTCTGGGTTTTGTTAATTTTGTTGTTGTTAGTAAGAATTGGGTGCTGGTTGAAGCTGGTTTTGAGGGTTTCAAGTTTGCACAAGAAGAAGCTATTTTTCATGTTGATGGACTTCCTTCTACTTCAGATTCATCTGATCCCAAAATGGTTGATCTCACACTTATTCAAGGAGCTACTGATAAAGGAGCTGGTAACCTCTCTATCTATCTAGTTCTCTCTCAATCACTTACATTTGCTTTTATCCTCTCCATGACTCCATGTTTTGTGATGCTGATCTGTTGTTTGGGATTTTGCTCTCATAGTTTGTTTGGATGGAACTGTTCCTGGTTATCATTTGGACAGAGGATTTGGATCAGGGGCAAACAGTTGGCTCATCCAATTGGAGGTGAGTGGAACTAACATAAATAACAACATGGCCATATCTAGAGTCTAGACTCTAGACCAAATCAATATCCATAGAACTTAGTTCAGCTGTTGCATATTGCATGTATATAGAATATGTTTTTGTTTGTTATTAATGGTTCTTGATTTGGGGGCATCTTGTGGATGTCTTTGGTTCTAGGGAGGAGGTTGGTGTAATACCATTAGAAATTGTGTTTATCGCCAAACGACACGTCGTGGCTCATCAAAATTTATGGAAAAGAAGATTCCGTTTACAGGAATTTTGAGCAACAAAGCTGAGCAAAATCCTGGTTTGCACCTAAACCATTTTTATATGGCAGTAGTACAATTACATTTCGATCTTCTATTTTGCGGTAATTGCAGTTATTGTTTTTTATTTGCAGATTTTTTCAATTGGAATAGAGTCAAGCTTCGTTATTGTGATGGTGCATCATTTACTGGAGATGGCCAAAATGAGGTTGGTGAAATACAGTTTGTACAGATATTTATAATCTCTAGGAAAAGGATAAATGGCTTGATAAAAATTCTTTTAGACAGGATTTCAAAATTTGTGGGTAAACCACGTTATTCGTTTATGCTTGTAATTCTTCTATCATACTGTTATTTCCCATTGTATTGTAAAGAGGCAGTGTCAATTAAACTTCTCCTCTTACAATATTGTAGGCCAAACAACTCTACTTTCGAGGGCAGCGGATCTGGTTGGCAGGAATGGAAGAGTTGATGTCCAAGGGGATGTCTAATGCCGACCAGGTTTACTGTTTTACCTTTCAACACAAAATTTCCTTGTGTCACTGTCTTCAATCCTCATTGTTAGGACTCGCTGCAGGCCCTTCTTTCTGGATGCTCTGCTGGGGGTTTAGCATCCATTCTGCATTGCGATGAGTTTCGGTGGCTATTTCCATCAACTATTAAAGTCAAGTGTCTGAGTGATGCTGGATTCTTCCTTGACGCGTAACTACTTGAAGACTTTCTGGCTTCACAAAAACTTTATTTAATCTTACTTTGTCCTAAGACTTTTCCTTGTGGATTTCTTTGTATAACAGGCTTGATGTATCTGGCGGTCGAACTCTAAGAGATATGTTTGGAGGTGTGGTTAGCTTACAGGTATATATGTCTAATATTCACACCATATGCACATGAAAATTACTGATTTTAGACGATATCGTCAATTGATGTGCTTAAGGTCATGGCAGTTTCTTTAATAGGCACGCCTCTTTAACTTGCTAGTATGATATGCTATTTATGCTCATCGAATTTGTATTTATTCTTAGGGGGTCGAAAAGAACTTGCCTCAAAAGTGTGCTGACCCAACTTCGGTAAGCGTTTCGCTCTTTGCTTGATGTGAATGCCTAGTTACAGAAGATCTTTAAATTACCTGCCTTCCCTTTCACTCGCTCTGTATCACATTTGCTCTCTTATGTTTTTATCAGTGCTTCTTTCCTCAAAACTTGATCAACAATATATCAACCCCACTTTTTCTAGTGAATGCTGCCTATGATGCATGGCAGGTAAATATTCTTAAATCCTCTCAAAATTTTCAATCTATTCCAAGACCCAACATCTATTTTAATGCTATGTGACATCATCGTCTATAACCTTATTTTATATATATATTTTCAGATCCAAGCTAGTTTAGCTCCATCATCAGTCGACCCTCAAGGTCTCTGGCACCAGTGTAAATTAAATAATGCAAATTGCAGTGAATCACAGATCCAATTCCTTCAAGGTGCTGCGTCTTGCTTTATTCCTTGTACAAGTACTTTGAATCTCATTTGAATGTATTGGCTTGACAAACCAAATCAAGTATGACATTCATCTAATGCTTGTCATACTTCTACTATGAATCAGGCTTCAGGCATCAAATGCTGATTGCTGTAGACCAGTTTTCAAGGAAGAAGAAAAATGGACTGTTCATAAATTCGTGTTTTGCACATTGCCAAACTGAGAGACAGGATACTTGGTTCGCCGATGATTCTCCCCTTATCAAAAACAGGGTATATATGTCAAGCGTAGCTACTTTCATTGTTTAAATATAGTACAACCACAAGATAATAATACCTTCATAAATGATGCGTATAGTATACTCACCGTGATTCTATTTCCTTAATGATGCAGGGTGTCGCACAATCTGTCGGAGACTGGTATTTTGATCGGGTGAGAGTGAAGGCGATTGATTGCCCATACCCTTGTGACAAAACATGTCATAACCTGGTTTTCAAGTGATTGAACTATTTTACCAATTTATTTGGCTTGAAGGAATTTAATTGACAATTATAAGATAGAAATCAGGAGTTTGCAGAGAAAGGATAAGTAAGCCCATCTCCAAGCTTCTTGTATTGCTCTACTATACTGCATGTAGAGTTAAGCAAGGGATCATCATACACTTCTTTCAGCAGTACCTGGTACTGTAAATCGTCTTACAAGTTGTTACTAAACAAATATTTATTATTGGAATTCGATTGTTAAATCAAAAAAATGTACTATATTGATACTGTCAGTGACTCCATCTTTACTATTTCAAAATTTCAACAATTTTTTTTTCTTGTAAGTAGAGAAATAAAAAACAGCCCACAAAATGTTTTACGGTGAAAAATGAAAACAACAAAAGAAATTCCATAGTAATGAATTCGAGAAAAATCTGTAAATTGATTGATGTTTTTTTTTTTAATAAAATATTTTGGACTGGATCCAAGTAATTTCTGGGTTGCCTACATACTCCGATTGAGGGGACCAAACCAGAAACCTCAATTCACTCTTGGAGATCAAGTCCATGTAGTTCTCCTACATACAAACTAATTTTTTCTTCTTCTAAAACAACAGATTGTCAACATTGAAATCGCCAACCGAAAAACTCCACTCTGGACCATTGAATTGATTTATTAGGTCCTTGTTGTTCTCTATTATATTATCCGGTACGAAGTCTTCTGGTAGATACTTGTCTTATTGATGATGTACTGGAGCTGAAGGTGTTTTACCTATTAAATCATGAACTGAAAAACTCCACTCCTGATTATCGAATTGATTAATCGCGTCCATGTTGATTATATTCTCCACAGGGTCTTCTTCTAGTAGATACTGTTCTACTTCTTATAGATACCGGTCTTGTTGATGATGTAATGGAGCTGGTTCTACTTCTTGTAGATACTCGTCTTCTGGAGGAGAGGCTGAAGTAGTACTGATAATGGGTACTGATGCTGCAGGTGCAGGTGTCTTACCGTTGTTGTTCTGATGAATTTGACACAAAACCAGTTCACACCTCTTCTTATCCCCACCACCTTCTTCTTCTTCGCTTAATAATACGTACTCGTACATTATCCAGTTAGTTTTGATACCATCGTCTTTCTGATTCTTTGATTTTTTATCTGGTTTATTATCTTTGTTGAAGTAATATCCCAACATATTTCTGTATCCGATTATATCATCTTCCCTTGTCTTCCTCTTTTTACTATTACTACTACTTTCTGTTCTTGTACGATGAATCTTTTTGGTCACCTTGACTCGCTATCCAAAATCCATCTGGGGTTGTACGTCTGGTTCTCCCAGTGGTTTTAGAGGTTCGAGTAGCTGTTGTAAAAAAGTACCATTCATCATCATCCTTTCGCTTCTTGAATGTCTCTGTATCATAGATAGCAAATTATGTAAGTGTATTAACACAACAAGATCAAAAACCAAATACAAGGAGATGCGTTCATAACAATGGAACTGAATTCTTGATTCAAATTAAATGCATATGGGCGGAGTTTCATCTTCTCATCATCAAATATATCCAAGAAAATACATTCAACCTTTTCTTTTCAAGATATTTTTAGCATGCATAAACTTGTCCTTTACCTTACTAGGACCGAAATCATAAATTCTTAAACATATTATTATTAAGAAGAAAAACCATATCAAGAACATAAAAAACATGCATGCATAAACTTGTCTTTTAACTTGAAATCATAAATTCTTAAACATATTAGTATTAAGAACAAAAACCATATCAAGAACATAAAAAACATGCATGCATATGATCAAAACGAAACAGCTAGGGTTTTAAGTATCTGGCCGTACCTGTGAGAGTAATCGGGTTGTATTTATAAAGATCAACAGAGTTGATCATATTTGGTGGCAACCTCTGATTCATCACCTTCGGCTTTAAATAATCCATCAGAAGTTCTTCAGCGATAGGTTTAAACCGAAAACCTGGTGGTAACATCACACTCAAACTAACTTCATCTTCATCAACCTTACTCATTCTTTCTTAATCTTCTACGGACTCCTGGATTCCTATTTATAAGCCGGAAATATCTGGATTCCTATTTATAAGCCGGAAATATCTGCTCTCCTATTTATAAGCCGGAAATATCTGCTCGTAAAAGTTAAGCTACTAGACATAGACCGACTTTTATATATATATATATAGAAATTCTAAACTTCTTTATAGGCTTTTAGATTCTTGGAGTCACATTATAGAGCCTTTCGATCATGGTGGTCGTATTATGCAAATGGATGTGGAGTTTTGCTACAGAGAAACTACTGGTACAAAAATGGCTTTTGGTCACGTAATTTACCATGTCCAAAGGTCTATAGTCTCGGTGTTTCAATTCTGAAAACTCATGACTTTAAGACCGCGTGGCCAAAAGTGCACTTGGTCACGGTAAATTACGCGACTACTTCATTTAATCCGCCGTGACCACTACTTCATAGACACAGACTTTGATTATACACCATGAAAAATTTGATCACTTCAGGGAATGCTAAAATACACCGTGACCAACTGGTTCACTGGACATGAATTCCATATTAATACCGTGACTAGTAAACCCATATATTCACCATGTCCAAACAATCAAACATATATAAGATACTTGGATGTCCAAGTATGGTTTTGAGCCACAAGCATCTTTATGCTTCACCAAAAGCAAAATAGGCAAGACATTAAGTAATAATATGAGTGAAAATTACCAAACATTGTATTAAATCTGATGATATCGTGCAAAATCAACATTAGTTCACATCTATATTGAAATATGGATTCTACTAGAGTTAATAACAAGTACATATTTATATACTCAGTAAGTATCAAAACATGTAAATGCATTATTACAGAAGAGGAGGAAAGGCAGCCCCCAACAAAGTTTTGGAAGAACAATTCCACTTCCATTGCGTGCCTACTCCATATTTTGTTTATTAGTCCAAATATGGCAGAGTAATCAGGTTGTATTTATAAAGATCAGACAAAGTTGATCATATTTGGTGGTACGCTCTGATTCATCACCTTGGGATTTAGATAATCTATCAGAAGTTCTTAAGCTATAGGTTTAAACCGAAAACTTGGTGCTAACATCGTATTCAAACTAAATTCATCTTGATCAAACTTACCTCTACTTATTTTTTCATAATCTTTTATTCTTCTTGTTTCTTAACTATTCTTTAACTTATGAATAGTAAAACCTATGACTTCTGATTATGTCTTCTATCAAGCGTATCTTCTTCAGTATTGGAAAACCTCTAATTGTTTCACCTTCTACTTCTCTTATATGATTACTAGTGGATTACCTGTGTCATAATGGCACAATGGCGGAAACTATAGGGATGGATACTGTTTATTGCTTAATAATACTAACTATATATATATATATTATATGGATAATGTTAGACAAAAATGAAAATATAGAAGAACGGACCAAGAGTTATTGTTACCTATAATAGGTCTCAATATCAAATCCCCTTAGAGAATAATATCTTTAAGGATAAATTAATATTTCAAAATTTAGCTCAACTTATGAATAGTTTGGGTGGTGATGTTACTGGTGGTGGATGTGTTGGTGGTGGAGGAGAAGATGGTGGAAGTTATGATGGCCACACTGGTGGTGGTGGCGGCGTTGTCAGCGGTAGTGGCAGGCATAGAGGTGATGGAGGTTATGATGACGACATTGGCAGTAGAGGAGCCGATTGTGGTAGTAACGGAGGAGCAAGTGGTGGTGATGGTGGTGGAGCTAGTGGTTGTGGTGGCAGTGGAAGTGGAGGTGGTGGCAGGCGTATGTAATAGTGGAGGTGGTAAAAATATGGAGGGAAGAATGATCTAAATTTAAAGGGGACATGGAGAGGTAACTTAGATTTTATAGGGGTATTTTGGTTAAAATATATATAAAAGGACTCCTGGACTCCTCTTTATAAACATGAACTCGTAAAAGTTAAACTACATATTGACCTAATTATACAGAGACGAGGGTGCTGAACTTATTTTTGTCAAACCCGGCTTGGTCAAGCCCAACAATTAGGCTTGTGGACTTGAGGGCTGACTTGAGATTAAGCCCAGGTTATCTCTCCCCCATTTTCGTCCATGGAATTATATACAAAGCCGTCTTATAGACTAGGCCAGCTAGGATAATACTTAGAAACTCAAATTGTAAGGTCCAATTCATTTTTTACAGCTTGTTTGTTTTTTTCCGCTATATAGTTAATGGTTTTACTTATGTTTTACCAATGTTTTTGTTAATAGTCATTTGATTTAGCTGTTATTGAAAGTTGTTTGTTTTGTAAGCATCGCGTATTGCTTTCCAATTCCATCTAGCCATTACTTCACTTCTATATACTTTTATGTAATAGCATTAGAATCCAGTGTATTAAGAAATTCTTTTCAAACTAATTTAAATATTATCTTTCCCAGTAAATTCATATAAAATATGATAAATATCATTATACCACTTACAAAAGATCAAATTTTAATCAAATCTTTTTTTTCTTTTTTTTGAAAATTATATGGTATTGATTTAAACCAAAAAAAAATAATCATCCCTTGCATTATAAAAAAAATCCCATTATTTTTGGATTTGGAATTGCATATGTACATGGTTATATTTTATTAGAAACAATACTATATGGGATGTTAAAGATGGTATAAGCATTAATGCATTTACTCACAATCATTATATCAGCCGTACCCAAATCCTGATAGACTGTACCTCAGTTTATAGTTCATGATAGGAAACAAATGAAAATATAGATCTTGTCTCTTCTTTTTTCACCCTAGATAATACCCAAAAAAATCCTAAACACAGAATCCTTATACTGGCTATGCTATATTGATTGAAGTCCATGGGATTAAATCACCTCGAAAACCGGCTTGGAAGGTAAGGTTTCCCAATCTTATCAACTGCATGATCTTAATTTGCCTATACAATGTGGGACTATTCTTAACATACCCCTCTCGTATAGCCTCGTCGGAACACGTGGAAAATCAGTCGGCTGACATGGAATACGCGTGGTCATAGTCATATTAGACTTATCACACATCACAAGTTGCCTGTTCTGACACCATACTGAAGTCCATATGGACCTAACTTACCTCGAAAATCAGCATGCAAGGTTAGGGTTTCCCAAGGTTTATTAACTGAAGGATCTTAAGTTATACATACAATATGGAGCTAATCTCAACAGTGGGCTAGTTTGGTTAAATCTAATTAAATACTTTAGAATCACTTCTGCTCTTTTTGTAAAAAATAAATAAATACTAACACTTCTTGGATTTAGAGATGTATTATGCAAGGAGTTTCTCTTGCTCACCAATACAATTATCGTGGAGTAGGGAATGATAAAAGTATAAATGTCTGGTTAGACAAATGGATAATTGGATTAAACGGGACCTTGGATTCTTTATTTCATTCTAGATATAACATTTTAACACATGTGTATATGAGTTAATTGACTCAAATTAATACTGATAAGTGGAATATAACCACAATCAGGAGTAGCTTTCTTTCAAGCATAGCTGAGAAAATCTTAAACACATACTTTTCATGAGAGCAAACTGGAAAAGGAAAACTTACATGGTTACTCACTTTAAATTGGGATTTTACGGTGAAATCGTTGTATGATAAATTGCATAATGTATATTCATATTTGTCTGCCAATGCTAAGTTATGTAAATCAACCTGGAACTTAAATATCTCTCAAAGGATCAAGGTTTTTATTTGGAAATGCCCTCACAATGCTTTTCCAGTTAAACAACTTGGTCAATTTTTTGATACAATTAATCATACTTGTGGTTTCCCTCCCCATGCTTTATGATCTATTATTTCTTTGAAAAAAATGTTTGGATGTTGCCACCAAAACCAAGTATCAATCTCAATTGAAATCTTGAGTCTTGTTTAATAGAGTATTGTACAAAATAGATGGCAAGTAAAGGTAATAACTATGACATTGGTATAGTAGCTACTAACTGTGTTGGATGATTTGAAAAAAAACATGTGCAAGAATGTTTTAAAATAATCCAACAATAGTTTTCAAACTTGATATGCAATCAAGAGGACTTTGGAATTCTGAAGCCACTCTCCTTTAAAAAGGAATCATATTAATTATCTAAGGCTGGCTATCTCATTTCCTATCTTCAATAAAGTTGTTTTACTTTAGTGACTACTAGTGGGGCACGAATTCTATATGACCATGAAGTGTCTATTTTGAATAAAAAATGACTGATTTATATACCCCAAAACTCTGACCCTTGAGCAATGTTTTGTATTAAAATACTTGAAATTTTTTGGAGAGCTTTCTAATGACACCAAATTCATCTCATTTGGATAAGTAGATATTAATTTATGATAAAATTAGGTAATAAAGAGTTATCGAAAGATTAATAGAATTAAGATTATTAATAATTACTTAACCAATAACTAGGAACTTGTATGATATTATGTTAGAAATGTTGTGTGAGCCAATTGGCTAAATTTCTTAGAGTGTTTGTATGATTAACAATCAGTTTATATTAACAATGATCGATTCAAATGATGAACCAGTTGAGTGTGGATCTCGAGGTAGGCAGGGCTTTTCATCAAATGAGGTGGGAATTGGTCGTTTTAGAAAAGTGTTAAAAATAGTTTGTTCATTGAGACTTGTGAAGATTCATTTTAGACCTAATTTTGATTTAAACTAGAAAATAAGTAAAATATTTTAACAATATTGGGAGAAACTGAGACTCATGATTCCTACCATGATTCTTTAACAATTATATCTCTTTTATTGACTCTGTTTCTTTGCCAAAAGTAAATTTCTAAAACATTAACTGTAAATCGTAAGCATAACGCATTAAAAGCTCTTAAGTCCCAGCATACACCATCAAACAAAATCACAACTAATTAGAAAAAATTATAAATCAATTTAAAACCAATACAAAAGAATTAAGAATCAAAAATAGTTACCATTTATTCATGAAATATGGCTTCGCCCGTCATCCCAGTGATTGGGTTTAGCTCATCATGCTCAAAACACTCTCAAAAGATAGAAACATAGCTCAAAATTTCTTCAGAAGAAAAAAAGAATCAAAATAATATAACACAACTAAACTGATACGCTTATATATGTTGCAACAATGTGTTGCAACAACTCTGAAATAGGTGCAGTTGCTAAATTGAATTAGTAACGATAAAAGTCAGTAAACGACTGATCTCGAGTGCAGTGATTTGCGATATTTTTCTTCTGTAGTTTTGTCATCTTCTTCTTCACACACAAGCAGGTGCATAAATTTTCCGGCGAGCCTTTTCCTCTTTTTTCTCTCCGCCTGTGCTCTCTATTTATAGAGTTTTAACCCTCCAAACTCGAAATGATTACTACACCATTAATTTTAAACCGATTAAACATCTAAATCACATGGTAATCTTTTCCTTTATTCACGACCGTGACTTCTTTTTCCATTTTTTTCCGGCAAGAAAACTCTGATTTTAACGTGTTCAATTGTTGCTCCAACTTGATAACTCGATAATCTTCTAATCCAAGTAAAGAAATCCCATACAAATCAAAAATTCTCTCACGCAGAGAGAATATTTTCCCGCTATTTTTGTGAATTTGAAATTTAAAGAGAGTTCCCCCTATCCAAAAAAGGGATGCCTTTAGAAAAACTCATGGGATGCCTTTATTAATTTTATCAGGTGCTTTTATCACTTTTAACCCGATTTTCCACCAATATTTATTTCCCAAAAGTACCTACAAACAAGTAAAATAACACAATAAGTACAAATTTGAGTAATAATAATACATAAAATTAGGAACAAATTAGACACAAAAATGTGTCTATCAGGAATCTTATAACCTTTTTATAATCATTAAGTTTATTTTATCTGCAAGCATGATTTATCTTTAGTATTCGTAAGCATATTTGTGTATCTGAATGTGTATATGTTGTGTGATATGCGTTGTGTGTTTTTCCCACAAGGAATGTCTGTGGTTCCGACATAACTTCTTGCTAAGTTGAGTAGGACGACATTCTTCATCATTTGAAAATTATTAGTAGCGCGACATTCACCGTTTCAATATTATTAATAGGGCAACATTCTTTACCATTATGATAGCATATACAAAATTAATAGTAGGACGACATTCTTCACCACTACAATATTATTTGATAGGACGATATCCTTCTCCGTCTCGATGTTATATATATTATTTTATTTTGGGGAAATCACCCGTGTGCATATTATGATTGATTGCCTAACTATCTGATATTGATGGTAATATCCAGAATCATGGTTTGTATGGGCACTCCATGTGGATGGTGTTATTCTTATTGATTTGGGGTTGTTATAGTGTCGCTTTCTCCATTGAGTAAGCGAGGTTAGAGTAACACTCTGCTTGAAAGTTATATGTTTCCATTGAGCGCTCTTCAGGATGATGTGCTCACTCGTTTCCACTTCAGTTTTAGTTATTAGAAGGGATGGTGCGTGTGAAGATATCCGTTTCCGTATCTTAATACTTTATCGAATTCGAGATGTAGTGTATCTTTGTTACGTTTGTATATATTGTAGAAACAAATACACTATTTTATTTATATCATCTGAGTTGTAAAATATCAGAGCGTTCGGGTTATTTTATGTAATTAGAAATCTTAAACTGATGACCTAGTATTCTTTGATGCCTCTTAGTATAGACTCTAAGTAGGTGGTTTAATTGGGGCGTCACAGATGATGAAGTTCAAATCACATCTTCATTGCTGCTTTGCCCATAAGAGTTGGTCATATTTTAATTAAACTTAATACGTGCATGAGAATGATACATAATATCGTCCATGCTAAAGATGTGATTGATCCAACAGATTGAAGTTCGACAAGGAAATAAAATAAAATAAAATAACTAGACGAACACAATACAAATAAAAACATATAAAAATAGAAAAATTTAGAAAAAAATAAAACTTAGAATAATAAATAAAGTATTTATAAGGGTAATAATATAATTTAAACAATTAAAAAGTAACTTAGTAATTTATCAATATTAAGACACCTCTTATCACTAAAGGAAAAATGATCTAGTCATTTATAGGTCCCCTAATAAATTGGTTGGTCCCAAAAGATCATTTTTAAGAAAATACTATACATACTATGTCTAACATGGGCTAGGCTAAGTTGATTCTTGAAATGGGAAGGCTATATGGAGGCCCTAAAATACAATTTAGATCATAGCCTGGTATATAATTCACGTTAGATAGACAAGCACCATATAAAGAACGTTTATTTTGACTTTTGAGAAGAACATTTTGCTTATCCCTATATGTTCACTTTTCTCTAACCAATTTGTGAAGAACACTTGTGATTTTTCCCAACGTCTTATTCATCCGAGGTGGATCACCTTTTTGTTTACTTCTTATTTTGTTATGCTTTTGTCTTTCAATGGACGCTCTGACCTTCTTTGTTCTTCTACATACTAGAACTATTCGTTGGGCCTAAAATTGGAAAAGAAATATAAGAGAATGAAGCCGAACCCTTGAAAAGAATAAGATCATCGAGAAATAAACGAAGACGACTCTTAGTTAACAATCTTATTTTGTGATATCTAAATTACCCTTTAATGATAGGGAAGATATCTAGAAAAGATAAATTAGGGTTTTGGTTGTGTTAGAGTTGTCAATGCTTGTAAGGCTTAGAGGAAACTTAACATCCAAGTGTTCAAAGCTTAGAAACCAAGGACACATAACTATTATCTAGTAAATAATTAGCACAAGGATATAGCTTTTTGTAACAAAGGCTGTTAAGGAAGCACTGTGGCTTCAAGGTCTAGTTGGAGATTTATGGATATTCTAAAAGGATGTTATTGTGTATTGTGGCAGTCAAAGCACAATTCATCTTGCAAAGAACCAAGTATATCATGCACGCACCAAACATATTGATGTTCGCTATCATAAAATTTTAGAAATGGTTGATAATGGAAAAGTTCTTCTATTGAAGATTGGTATTGAAGACAATCCATCAAATATGTTGACAAAAGTCATTCCAAAGATCGAGTTTGAGAGGTGTCCCATCTTGATCAATATTGCTTGTTGTTGATGCCTTAAGGGCATTTATGGTTATATTTAACTCGTTTTTTGTGGAATCATTGACAAGATGGAACATTGTTAGAGTTTTCAATGCTCATAAGGCTTAGAGGACACTTTGCATCCAAGTGTCTGAAGCTTAGCAACCGAGGACACATGCTATTATCTAGTAATTACTTAGCTTGCAAGGATTCAATCTTGGTTACCAAGTACTATACTTGAAAACTAAGTACTAATTTCTAGTATAAATATGAGGGAGTTCATTTGGAGAAAACATACCAACAACAACTTCAAGAGGTTTAATAAGTTTTCTCTTCTACTTTTCTTCTACTTGTGAGTTATAGAGTAATATTTGTAGAGAGTTTATTAAGTGTTATGATTAGCTTCTTGCTACTCATAAATTAGTGATTGATTTATCAATCTTTGAGTGTTTTATTTATCTTGTAAAAGTTTTATAATAAAGAGTTGATCGTAGTCGTTTGTGGATGTAGGCATACCGCCGAGTTTTTTTAAACAATCAGATAGGTTTAAACACGTCATTCATGAGATTTTTTCTTATGAAATTGGTTGCAAAATTCAAGTTCACGGCAGAAAAGGGTAATACTCCCTGTTTGAGATTTACACGTATTTGGAGTTTGTTTTGGATTAATTATTTGGGTCCTTATCGGTTAATAAAGGCTATTAGGGTTCCCCAAACCTATAAATAACAAAGAGATTAAAGAAAAATCAAGCCAGAGTGGAGAGAAGAATTCCAGAAGAAAAAAAAAAATTCTGTTTGTGTGAAGAAGACGAAGAACATAAGGCTAGAAAAAACAGTCAATGTTTCTGTTGCATATTGTTTATGTTTTAAAAGCGCCCAGGAACCGTACTTTATTGCTTCTGTTTTCTATTCTCTTCAGCCACACAGAGAACACAACTTGCAACAGTTATAACCGTATCAAACCTTCTGTGTTGTTTTTATTTCTTCTTTGTAAACACTTTTTGAGTTATGAAAATTATTTTGAGAGTGTTTCCAACATGATGAGATAATCACCATCACTGGGGCGACGGAAGAAGATATTTTTTCCAATAACAAAGTGATAATTCTTATTTTATTATTATTTTTTTGCAATTCTTATATAATTATTTGTTTTGAATTAAATTTGGAAAAAATGATTTTTATCAATTAGTTGTGTTTTCTTTTGATGGGTCATGTTGAGTCTAGAGCTTTTGATGTCTCATACTTTTGATTTACAACTAATATTTTGGAAATCTAACTTTGACAGTATTTTGAATAAATTGAATATATGAATTGCAAGATATTATTAAATCACTTAAAAAATTGGCTAATGATGGAATCTTTAGTCTCAGTTCTTTCCACAATTCTTGAATCAATTCTAATTTAATTTTCTTTATTTTTAGTATTAAAAATTAGGTTTAAAAATCAAATCTTTACAAGTCTTAGTATCGAATATTTTACCACTATTTCTAAAACACATCAATTTTTGGAATACCCTATTTATAACTGCAACCGGACGACGTCTAACTAGTAGACAACGACAAATACGGATCGAACCCACACGGAGTGGGAACAATACTGCAATCAATATCTCTAATCAACTAATCAAAATTGATATTTTTAGATTTTTAAAATTATGAATGAAATAATAAAATAAACTAAACTAATAAAACAACTAAACATTGAGAGTCGGTAACTAGGGTTTTTAGTATCCACCATTATTTCTATTTAATTAATGAAGTGAAACATAACTCCTGAATATTTATCTATTGTTTGTTCTATCGACATTACTTATTATAGATATTAGAGTCGCAAATATCACTGGGACGTCCTAAGCATGGCGCATCAAAAACTCTAATTCTCAGCATACACCATCAAATTGCGTTAGCGAGAAAACTATAGGAAACTAATTATAGGTTCACAAATAATACCCGGCTATTCTAAGCATACACCATCAAAGGATTTAACCCAAAAATGAAATATCAAATAAGTAGACAAATATATTTGCAATCCTATTAATTATGCGCAAAAGTTACTGTATTGTACATAACCGGTGAAGCAACAACTAATTTTATCATTAAATCAATAAATAAAATCATGGAACTAATCTATTCAAATCATAATAGTCCTTTGTTATATAAATCAATTCAATTAACCTAAAACTCCATGTGGTTTCAGCATAAAACCCTAGCTATAAAGTTAATTAGAACATGGCAATGGGTTTCTTAAAACCCATAAAAATAATTACTAGAAAAGTTAGAAGATTAAACCAAACAGTTGTTGTGATTATCTTTTCTCTGTCCTTATAGAACTCTGCCGTCAGACCCTTTTCGTACAGTCTTCTCTCCCTCCAAAACCAGTCTCAGAACCCAGCCAAAACCTCAAACAGAACTCGACCCGTGGAAACCCTTTTCTTATCCTTCTTTTTCTTTTTATACTTGTTCAAACTCCACCCAAGACCTAAATCCTTTATTTTGTGTAGTCCAGAATTTTCTTCCGCCAACACATTTTTTCTCCCTTCTTTTCCTTGTCCAGAGTCCACCTTCTTTTGAATCATGTGTACCCAACAACACCCTGCAACTTAATTTCTTCGAAAATCTAAAAAAACCAAGTGTCTATTCAACTTCCATCTCACCTTTTGCTGCCAACTCCAGATTACCACGTACTACACAACCACTAGACTTCCTCCTTATTCTGAGCTATTGACTCAATTAATTCCACCCAAAGAAGTCTGCACCGAATTGATCACTTTTCTCTCTTTGTTTTATTTTGCAACACCCAACTCCTTGTTAGCCACATCCGCATCTCAGTCTTCTCTTTTAATATTTTTTCTTTTCTATTCAATTATATTTGTTATGTCAGGCTTTTTTTTGAACTAGCCTACATAAATCTAGCAAACGCCTTAACGTCCAACCATCAAAGAATGAATACAAAGTCTGCTTCATTTTCCGTGACCTCTATCTCTTTCTCGATCATCCCAACTCAAAGAAAGTATCCTAACACCACCTGTACGCCTCCAACTCCTTGGCACCACGTCTCACCTCCTCTCTAGTCATTATGTTGTGTTTTTATGTTTTTCGGGTACTGTTAATAATCGTCTATTTAGCCATATTTATTTGTAACATCGGGAATTATGTGACTAACCTATAAAAGCATAAAAATAACTTATTAGTATAAAAATAGGTACCGAGAAATATAGATAAAGCGGTAAAAATATATGAATTAAGTGCTTATCACTTACCAAAAGATTTGACTGATGAGAAGTGCGCTGACCTTGATATGAAGGTATGTTCAACTATTCGTTTGTGTTTGTCGAGGGAAATCACTCATGATTTTTGGGGTGAAACTTCAACAAAGGATTTGAGAAATTAGAGAACCTCTACTTGAAGAAGGATTTGACTTCAGAAATTTACTTGAAGCGTCGACTACATGCCTTTCAGATGTCTTCGAGTAAATCCCTAGTAGATCATATTAATGAGTTTAATATGATAATATTCCATTTATCCAATATCAATGTTACTTTCTCTGATACGAATAAATCTATGATATTATTATGTTCTTTACCTTCATCATATGAAACTTTTTTCCATTATTTGTTAAGTGTGAAAACCGAAGGAGATAATAAAAGTGTTTTCAACGATGTGGTTTCGTCTTTACAAGCCAAAACCATGAAAGAGAAAAAATAACAAGAGTTTTATGATGAAGCTCAAGGATTTTTTGTTGATGAAGGTAAAAATGGTAATAAGAAGTCAAAATGGAAGAATCGTTCCATTTTCAAAAGGAATGATATTGAGTGTTATTATCATCCTCAACCCGGTCATATGGGAGTTAATTATCCTAAGCTAAAAGCAAAGGATGGGAAACACAATAAGAAATCATATTCGAAGAATATCGTTGTTTTAATTGCGGAAGGCAGTGGAGTTTCGATGGAGCCAATGTATGGTTTTGATCAGGAGGTGTTAACCGTTAAATCAAAGAGTTATCTCAATAATTGTTGGATGCTCGATTCCGGTGCTTCGTACTATATGTGTCCCACTAGGGAGTTTTTCACCACTTATGGAGAGGTGAATGCTGGTACTATTTTGATGGGTAACTTTAATACCTGCAAAACAGTTGGAGTTGGTACAATAATGATTCGTTCACATGGTGTTACCACAACACTTTTAGAGCTTAGACACGTTCCTGATTTGAGAAAGAGTTTGATTTTGTTGGAAGTACTTGAATCATTAGGATACAAGTATGTTGTAGAATATGGATTCTTGAAGGTATATTACGGTGGTAGTTTGAAGATGACCAGTGAAAGACATGGTAACTTATATTTCTTACAAGGAGATATAATTTATGGTAGATTTTTGGTTTCTCAATCATTTGATGAGAAGCAGATGCGGTCATCAACACATTTGTGGCATATGCGCCTTGGGCATATGAGTGAGAAATACTTGTCCGTGTTGAGTAGTAGAGGCTTACTTGAAGCAGAAAAGACACGTAAGCTTGATTTTTGTGAGCATTGCATTGTTGAGAAACAATATAGAAAAAGTTTTAGTGCCGCTGTGCACCACACACAGGGTATGTTAGATTATATCCATTCATATGTTTGGGGTCCCTCTCGTACAGTTTCTAAGGGAGGTGCTAGGTGGTTTGTGACCTTTATCGATGACTTTCCGTGGAGAGTTTTGCTGTACACCATGAAGCATAAAAATGAAGTCACCGAGGTATTTAAGAAGTGGATGACCATGGTGGAGAAACAATTTGGTCGTATGGTCAAGAAGATACATATCGATAATGGTAGAGAATACACCAAAGTCCCATTAAAAGAATTTTGTGAGGAACAAAGTATCGCTAGAAACTTGATGCATCGGAAAACCGACTTTTTTTTACCGCAAGCGCACAGTGTCGAAAGATGTAGACAAGATCAAATACGGTTAGTTCCCACGAGGAGTGTGTTTTACTTATACTAATTAATTCAAGTAACTTTCAGTTCAAAATAAGTTTTTCAGATTTTTAAACTAAAGAATTAAACTAACGAATGAGTTAAAACTATTAAATAAAGATTAAATTCAATAATAGAAAAGTGTTAAGGTTTCGGGAATCCATTGTAGAAAGGGTATCGATTTTACTCGTGAAAAATAGCAAATCTAGATACTAATACACAGAAGATATTTCGTTTAAGAATCGAAGAAAAGAATTTTCAAAAAGAATTGTTTGTTCTCAACCTAAGGTAGAATTTCAAAGTACTAGGTATACGTGGCATAAATAGTCAAAGAATATTCATAAAACGATTATCACGAAAGGGTCAACGAGTTCTTCTACTTATCAAACAATGAACTATACATGGCATAAAACATGAAAAATCATCGAGAAAGATAAAACATTGAAAGAGAGACAAAACACTAACATTAAGCTTTTAGTAGTTGAAAACCCTAGTTTTGAAACACAAGAAAATCTATCAAATAAGTATAAGGAAATGATACTTAAAATATATAAATTATGCACTTATCAACACTTCACAGTAAAAGGTACACCACAACAATATGGAGTATCGGAGCGAATGAATCGCATACTACTTGAGAGAGCACGATGCATGTTATCAAAAGTTGGTTAAGGAAAAATTTGGTGGGCTGAAACAGTTATTACGACGTGCTATTTAGTGAATCGATCACCATCAAAAACTATTCAGTGTAAGTCACCTATGGAAATTTGGACTGGTAATCCTCCAAAATATTCAAACTTGAAGGTGTTCGGTTGCGCGGCTTATTTTCACGTCAGAGAAGATAAGTTAGGTGTTAGAGCTAAGAAATCAATTTTCTTAGGTTATCTAGAAGGTGTGAAGGGGTACCGTTTATAGTGCCCAGACTTGCAAAAGTTTCCAGTTAGTCGTGATGTGACCTTCAACGAGAAAGCTATATTTGATTCAAAGAAGTTCACAGGTTGGGACTCTCAAATTGAAAGTGGGAGTAGTAGTGGTATTGATGATGATTCGATGTAGGTGGAACAAAAGGCTCCTTATTCATCAACTACTTAAGAAAAAGAAGTTCAAACTGAACCAGTAGAAGATGAAGATGAAGTTCCCATTGAGGAACCTATTCGGAAACAATATGAGATTATTTCGTCATTGTCTTCTCAACATGAGAGGTGTCAAATTAGTGCACCTATTCGATATGGTTATGAAGATAGTATTTCTCATGCATTATCCATATTTGAAGATCAGCTGAGGCGATGCGTAATACTCATGTCGTTGAGTGGAAAACAACTATGAATGAGGAGATAGAGTCTCTTCATAAGAATCACACTTGGGAACTAGTTAACTTTCCCAAGGGAAGAAAGACGATCGGGTGCAAATGGGTCTATACGGTGAAGGATGAAATTCTAGACTCCGAGGGTATCATTAGTGGTGTTCGATACAAAGCAATGTTAATATCTAAAGGATATATGCACAAAGGGAAGATGTGGATTATAATGAAGTTTTCTCTCCGATTGTTAAACACACTTCCATCAGAGTCCTTTTAGTATTTATGGTGCAGTTTGATGTAGATCGCGAGCAACATGATGTCGATACTGCCTTCTTGTATGGATATTTGGAAGAGGAAATTTTATATGTCACAACCTATTAGTTATGAGGTTGCCGATAAGAAAGATTATATGTGTCAACTTCAGAAGTCATTGTATGGGTTGAAACAATCACCCAGACAGTGGTATATGAAGTTTGATACGTTTATGTTGCAGCAAAAGTACACTCGTAGTAAGTACGACCAATATGTGTTCTTTAAGAAGCTTCAAGATATTACTCTATGTGGATGACATTCTCATAGCTGCAAAGAGAAAGTAAGAAATTGATGCTTTGAAGAAGCAATTAAGTTCGGAGTTTGAGATGGAAGATTTGGATTCGGATAAGAAGATATTGGGTATGGAAATTACTCGAGATACATCAAAGGGGAAGTTATGTCTTACTCAGAATCTTATCTTGCGAAAATTATTCGTCGTTTTGGAATGGAAAATTCGTTATCGGTATTATGTTGCCAAATGTTAAATTATCAAACCAGTTGAGTCCTACTACTAGTGAGGAGAAATATTATATGTAAAAGGTTCCCTATGCTAATGCGGTAGGTTCTTTGATGTATGCTATGATTTGTACTCGTCCAGATATCTCTCAAGTGGTTGGATTGGTTAGTCCGTATATGGCTAATCATGGGAGAATACATTTGTACGCGGTTAAGGGAATTTTACGATATCTTCAAGGAACCCTAAATGTTGTTCTAATGCATCAAAAGGATTATAGTTTGAAGGTCTATGGATTTGTTGATTCAGATCATGCTGGTGACTGAGATAAGTGTCGTTCTACTTCAGGGTATTGTTCCTTTGAGTGGAGGACCTATCAGTTGGAGGTATATGTTACAGTCAACTGTGGCTTTGTCTACTACAAAGGCAGAGTATATTGTTGTAACAAAGGCTGTTAAGGAAGCATTATGGCTTCAAGGTCTATTCGGAGATTTGTGGATATTGTAAAAGAATGTCATTGTGTATTGTGGCAGTCAAAACACAATTCATTTTGCAAAGAACCAAGTCTATCATGCATGCACCAAGCATATTGATGTTCGCTATCATAAAATTTGAAAAGTGGTTGATAATAGAATTATACTTGAATCTTAAGTACTAATCTTGTATAAATAAGAGGGAGTTCATTTGGAGAAAACATACCAACAACAATTTCAAAAGGTTTAATAAGTTTTCTCTTCTACTTTTCTTCTACTTGTGAGTTATAGAGCAATATTTGTAGAGAGTTTTTTAAGTGTTATGATTATCTTCTTGCTACTAAATTAGTGATTGATTTATCAATTTTTGAGTGTTTTAATTCTCTTGTAAAAGTTATATAATAAAGAGCTGATCGTAGTCGTTTATGGATGTAGGCATATCGCCGAGCCATGTTAATTCTTGTGTTCTCACTTTCTTGTTTCTTTTAGAATGAATCTTCTTTGTTTCTAGTTTAGTTCTACGTTGATCCAAAGAACTACTTTACTTCTTTGGTTTACTGTTTTACCTTTCAACACAAAATTTTCTTGTGTCACTGTCTTCAATCCTCATTGTTAGGACTCGCTGCAGGCCCTTCTTTCTGGATGCTTTGCTGGGGGTTTAGCGTCCATTCTGCATTGCGATGAGTTTGGGGGGCTATTTCCATCAACTATTAAAGTCAAGTGTCTGAGTGATGCGGGATTCTTGGCGTTAACTACTTGAAGACTTTTTGGCATCACAAAAACTTTATTTAATTTTACTTTGTCCTAAAACTTTTCCTTGTGGATTTTTTTATATAACAGGCTTGATGCATCTGGCGGTCGAACTCTAAGATATGTTTGGAATTGTGGTTAGCTTACAGGTATATATGTCTAATATTCACACCATATCCACAGGAAAATTACTGATTTTAGAAGATATCGTCAATTGATGTGCTTAAGGTCATGGCAGTTTCTTTAATAGGCACACCTCTTTAACTTGCTAATATGATATGCTATTTATGCTCATCGAACTTGTATTTATTCTTAGGGGGTCGAAAAGAACTTGCCTCAAAAGTGTGCTGACCCGATTTCGGTAAGCGTTTCGCTCTTTGCTTGATGTGAATGCCTAGTTACAGAAGCTCTTTAAATTACCTGCCTTCCCATTCACTCGCTCTGTATCACATTTGCTCTCTTATGTTTTTATCAGTGCTTCTTTCTTCAAAACTTAATCAACAATATATCAACCCCACTTTTTCTAGTGAATGTTGCCTATGATGCATGACAAGCAAATATCTTAAATCCTCTCAAAAATTTCAATCTATTCCAAGACCCAACATCTATTTTAATGCTATGTGACATCATCGTCTATAACCTTATTTTATATATATTTTTCCATATCCAAGCTAGTTTAGCTCCATCATCGGTCGACCCTCAAGGTCTCTGGCACCAGTGTAAATTAAATAATGCAAATTGCAGTGAATCACAGATCCAATTCCTTCAAGGTACTGCGTCTTGCTTTATCCCTTGTACAAGTACTTTGAATCTCATTTGAAAGTATTGGCTTGACAAACCAAATCAAGTATGACATTCATCTAATACTTGTCATACTTCTACTTTGAATTAAGCTTCAGGCATCAAATCCTTCATGGTGTAGACCAGTTTTCAAGGAAGAAGAAAAATTGACTGTTTATAAATTCGTGTTTTTCTCATTGCCAAACTGAGAGAGGATACTTGGTTTGCTGATGATTCCCCCTTATTAAAAACAAGGTACATAAGTCAAGCGTAGCTACCTCCATTGTTTAAATATAGTACAACCACAAGATAATAATACCTTCATAAATGATGCGTATAGTATGCTAGCTCACCTTGATTCTATTTCCTTAATGATACAGGGTGTCGCACAATCTGTCGGAGACTGGTATTTTGATCGGGTGAGAGTGAAAGGCGATTGATTGCCCATACACTTGTGACAAAACATGTCTAGGACTGCACAAGAATCGACCGGAACCGAAGGACCGAACCGGAACCGAAAAAACGGACCGAAACCAGACCGAAACGAGAGTATAGGGTACATGGTACAGGTAAAAAAAAGAGAAACGAGTACACCGGAGTAGCAGATACAGGTTCTACCTAGGAACCGACCTGTACCTGACCGAAGGTACCGATTATTGTTAACCGTTGATCAAATATTAGACCCAGACTTTGTCCATCCTTCTGACAATCCAACATCTATGTAGCTAGCAGATGCCCTTGGGTACACAGCATGACAAAGGAATTTCATGCCAAAGAAAAATTGGGTTTTGTTACTGATAATCTTCTTGAACCATCTCTTGAAGATGCAGATAATCATGCCAACTGGAAACATGTTGATGAACTTGTTTCTAGTTGGATTTGTCATTTAACCATTCATCAAATCAAATCCACTGTTGATTACTTACCTTCTTCACTGCTTGTTTGCACTGATTTGAAAGAGTGTTTTTCACAAACAAGTGCTCCAAAACTTTTTCAACTTAAGCAATCCATTGCTTCTCTCAAACAAACAGATCAATCTTTATTTGCTCACTATATACTATGTTACGTTCCTTATGGGATGAAATCGATTATATTAGATCTTTACTTAATTGCATATGTGGAGCTAGTAAATAAACTCTTGAGATGCTTGACCAAGATACGTCTATGGAGTTTCTCCAGAGTCTTCATGATCGCTTTAGTTGCCTTCGTAGTAACATCTTGCAGCGTGAAGTTTTCCCCACTGTACGGACCATACATAATCTTGTGCGTCAGGAAAAGGTCCAGCAAGAAATGCAAAGCCATTCCGGTCCATATGTTGAAGCTGCTGCACTTTAGGTATCCCATTCTGTTGTGAACTCAAAAAAAAAAAGGAGGTACAGGATCGGAACCGAACCGAGAAGACAGGCACAGGTACAAGAACCGAACCGAGAGTATAGGGTACATGATACAGGTACAAGAACCGAACCGAAAGTATAGGGTACATGATACAGGTACACGGGTAGAGAACCGACCATAGGGAGGTACAGGTACACGGTTCTACCAAGAACCGAGCCGAACCGACCTTTGCGCACCCCTAAACATGTCATAACCTGGTTTTCAAGTGATTGAACTATTTTACCAATTTATTTAGCTTGAAGGAATTTAATTGACAATTATAAGATACAAATCAGGAGTTTGCAGAGAAAGGATAAGTAAACCCATCTCCAAGCTTCTTGTATTGCTCTACTATAATGCATGTAGAGTTAAGCAAGGGATCATCATACACTTCTTTCAGCAGTACCTGGTACTGTAAATCGTCTTACAAGTTGTTACTAGACAAGTATTTATTATTGGAATTCGATTGTTAAATCAAAAAAATGTACGATATTGTTACTTTCAGTGACTCCATCTCTACTATTTTAAAAATTCAACATTTTTTTGAATTCGAGGAATCTGTAAATTGATTGATTTTTTTTTTGAATAAAATATTTTGGACTTGACCCAAGTAACTTCTGGGATGCCTACATACTTCGATTGAGGGGGACCAAGCCAGAAACCTCAATTCACTCTTGGAGATCAAGTCCATGTAGTTCTCCTACATACAAACTAATTTTTTCTTCTTCTAAAACAACAGATTGTCAACATTGAAATCGCCAACTGAAAAACTCCACTCTGGACCATTGAATTGATTTATTAGGTCCTTGTTGTTCTCTAATATATTATCCGGTACGAAGTCTTCTGGTAGATACTGGTCTTGTTGATGATATACTGGAGATGAAGGTGTCTTACCTACTAAATCATGAACTGAAAAAACTCCACTCCTGATTATCGAATTGATTAATCGTGTCCATGTTGATTATATTCTCCACAGGGTCTTCTTCTAGTAGATACTGTTCTACTTCTTGTAGATACCGGTCTTGTTGATGATGTACTGGAGCTGGTTCTACTTCTTGTAGATACTCGTCTTCTGGAGGAGGGGATGAAGTAGTACTGATAATGGGTACTGATGCTGCAGGTGCAGGTGTCTTACAGTTGTTGTTCTGATGAATTTGACACAAAACCAGTTCACACCTCTTCTTATCATCACCACCTTCTTCTTCTTCACTTAATAATACGTACTCGTACATTATCCAGTTAGTTTTGATACCATCGTCTTTCTGACTCTTTGATTTTTTGTCTGGTTTATTATCTTTGTTGAAGTAATATCCCAACATATTTCTGTATCCGATTATATCATCTTCCCTTGTCTTCCTCTTTTTACTATTACTACTACTTTCTGTTCTTGTACGATGAATCTTTTGGTCACCTTGACTCGCTATCCAAAATCCATCTGGGGTTGTACGTCTGGTTCTCCCAGTGGTTTTAGAGGTTCGAGTAGCTGTTGTAAAAAAGTACCATTCATCATCATCCTTTCGCTTCTTGAATGTCTCTGTATCATAGATAGGAAATTATGTAAGTGTATTAACACCACAAGATCAAAAACCAAATACAAGGAGATGCGTTCATAACAATGGAAATTAATTCTTGATTCAAATTAAATGCATATGGGCGGAGTTTCATCTTCTCATCATCAAATATATCCAAGAAAATACATTCAACCTTTTCTTTGCAAGATAATTTTAGCATGCATAAACTTGTCCTTTACCTTACTAGGACCGAAATCATAAATTCTTAAACATATTATTATTAAGAAGAAAAACCATATCAAGAACATAAAAAACATGCATGCATAAACTTATCTTTTAACTTGAAATCATAAATTCTTAAACATATTAGTATTAAGAACAAAAACTATATCAAGAACATAAAAAACATGCATGCATATGATCAAAACGAAACAGCTAGGGTTTTAAGTATCTGGCCGTACCTGTGAGAGTAATAGGTTGTATTTATAAAGATCAACAGAGTTGATCATATTTGGTGGCAACCTCTGATTCATCACCTTCGGCTTTAAATAATCAATCAGAAGTTCTTCAGCGATAGGTTTAAACCGAAAACCTGGTGGTAACATCACACTCAAACTAACTTCATCTTCATCAACCTTACCGCTATTCATTCTTTCGTAATCTTCTTCTTCTCTTCCTCTTCTTTCTTAACTTAATAGATTATTAGAAAACCCTTCTTATGATTGAAATATAACAAATCCTGGACTCCTGGATTCCTATTTATAAGCCGGAAATATCTGCTCGTAAATGTTAAACTACTAGATATAGACCGAATTTTTATATATATATATAAATTCTGAACTTCTTTATAGGCTTTTATATTCTTGGAGTCACATTATAGAGCCTTTCGATCATGGTGGCCGTATTATGCAAATGGATGTGGAGGTTTCCTATAGAGAAACTACTGGTACAAAAATGGCTTTTGGTCACGTAATTTACCATGTCCAAAGGTCTATAGTCTCGGTGTTTCAATTCTGAAAACTCGTGACTATAAGACCGCGTGGCCAAAAGTGCATTTGGTCACGGTAAATTACGTGACTACTTCACTTAATCCGCCCTGACCACTACTTCATAGACACAGACTTTGATTATACACCATGACAATTTTGATCACTTAAGGGAATGCTAAAATACACCGTGACCAAACTGGTTCATTGGACATGAATTCCATATTAATACCGTGACTAATAAACCCATATATTCACCATGTCAAAACAATCAAACATATATAAGATACTTGGATGGCTGAGTATGGTTTTGAGCCACAAGCATCTTTATGCCTCACCAAAAGCAAAATAGGCAAGACATTAAGTAATAATATGAGTGAAAATTACCAAACATTGTATTAAATTTGATGATATCGTGCAAAATCAACATTAGTTCACATCTATATTGAAATATGGATTCTACTAGAGTTAATAACAAGTACATATTTATATAATCAGTAAGTATCAAAACATGTAAATGCATTAGTATAGAAGAGGAGGAAAGGCATCCCCCAACAAAGTTTTGGAAGAACAATTCCACTTCCATTGCGTGCCTACTCCAGATTTTGCTTATTAGTCCAAAGATGGCAGAGTAATCAAGTTGTATCTATAAAGATCAAAAAAAGTTGATCGTATTTGGTGGTACACTCTGATTCATCACCTTGGGATTTAGATAATCTATCAGAAGTTCTTAAGCTTTAGGTTTAAAACGAAAACTTGGTGCTAACATCGTATTCAAACTAACTTCACCTTGATCAAACTTACCTCTACTTATTTTTTCATAATCTTTTATTCTTCTTGTTTCTTAACTTTAACTTATGGATAGTAAAACCCGTGATTCTGATTATGACTTCTATCAAGCGTATCTTCTTCAGTATTGGAAAACCTCTAATTGTTTCACCTTCTACTTCTCTAATATGATTACTAGTGGATTACCTGTGTCATAATAGCACAATGGCGGAGACGATAGGGATGGATAATGTTTATTGCTTAATAAGACTAACTAACTAACTAACTAACTAACTAACTAACTAACTATATATATATATTATATGGATAATGTTATAAAAAAATGAAAAAATATAAAAGAATGGCCCAAGAGTTATTGTTACCTATAATAGGTTTCAAGATCAAATCCCCTTAGAGAATAATATCTTTAAGGATAAATTAATATTTCAAAATTTAGCTCAACTTAGGAGTAGTTTGGGTGGTGATGTTACTGGTGGTTGATGTGTTGGTGGTGGAGGAGCAGATGATGGAAGTTATGATGGCCACACTGGTGGTGGTGACATCGTTGGCACCGGTAGTGGCAGGCATAGAGGGGATGGAGGTTATGATGACGGCATTGGCAGTAAAGGAGCCGATTTTGGTAGCAACGGAGGAGCAAGTGGTGGTGATGGTGGTGGAGCTAGTGATTTTAGTTGTGGTGGCAATGGAAGTGGAGGTGGTGGCAGGCGTATGTAATGGAGGAGGTGGTAAAAATATGGAGGGGAGAATGAACTAGATTTAAAGGGGACATGGAGAGGTAACTTAGAGATTTTATAGGGGTATTTTGGTCCAAATATATATATATATATATATATATATATATATATATATATATATATAAGGATTCCTCTTTATAAACAGAAACTCGTAAAAGTTAAACTACATATTGACCGAATTATACATGGACGAGGGTGCTGAACTTATTTTTGTCAAGCCCGACTTGGTCAAGCCCAACAATTAGGCTTGTGGACTTGAGGGCTGACCCGAGATTAAGACCAAGTTATCTCTCCCCCAAGTTCGTCCATGGAATTATATACAGAGCCGTCTTATAGACTAGTCTAGCTAGGATAATGCTTAGAGCCTCAAATTGTAAGGTCCAATTTATTTTTTACATCTTGTTTGTTTTTTCCGCTATATAGGTAATGCTTTTACTTATGTTTTGCCAATATTTTTGTTAATAGTCATTTGATTTAGCTGTTATTGAACGTAAGCATCACGTATTGCTTTCCAATTCCATCAGCCATTAATTCACTTCTGTATACTTTTATGTAAGAACATTAGAATCCAGTGTATTAAGAAATTCTTTTCAAACTAATTTAGATATTATCTTTCCCAGTAAATTCATATAAAATCAGAAGAATATCATTATACCACTTACAGAAGATCAAATTTTAATCAAATCTTTTTTTTTCTTTTTTTAGAAAATTAAATGGTATTGATTTAAACCAAAAAAATAATAATCATCCGTTGCATTATAAAAATAAAGCCGATTCTTTTTGGATTTGGAATTGCATATGTACATGGTAATATTTCATTAGAGATGGTATAAGCATTAATGCAATTACTCACAACCATTATATCAGGAGTACCCAACCCCTGATATGACTGTATCTCATTTTATAGTTCATGATAGGAAACAAATGAATATAGATCTTGTCTCTTCTTTTTTCACCCTAGATAATACCCAAAAAATATTAAACACAAAATCCTTATAACTGGTTATGCTAGATTGATTAAAATCCATGGGATTAAATCACCACGAAAACCGGCTTGGAAGGTTAAGGTTTCCCAATTTTATTAACTGCATGATCTTAATTTTCCAATATAATGTGGGAATATTCTTAACACACCCCTCTCGTATATCCTCGTTGGAACATGTGGAAAATCAGTCGGCTGACATGGAATACGCGTGGTCATAGTCATATTAGACTTATCACACATCACAAGTTGCATGTTCTGACACCATACTGAAGTCCATATGGACCTAACTCACCTCGAAAACCAGCATGCAAGGTTAGGGTTTCCCAAGGTTTATTAACTGAAGGATCTTAAGTTATGTATACAATGTGGAACTAATCTCAACAATGGTCTAGTTTGATTAAAGCTAATTAAATACTTTAGAATCATTTCTGCTATTTTTGCAAAAAATAAATAAATACTAACACTTCTTGGATTTAGAGATGTGTGTTACGCAAGGAGTTTCTCTTGCTCACCAATACAATTATCGTGGAGTAGGGAATGATAAAAGTATAAATGTCTGGTTAGAAAAATGGATAATTGGATTAAACGGGACCTTGGATTCTTTATTTCATTCTAGATATAACACTTTAACACATGTGTATATGAGTTAATTGACTCAAATTAATAATGATAAGTGGAATATAACCAAAATCAGGAGTAGCTTTCTTTCAAGCATAGCTGAGAAAATCTTAAACACATACTTTTCATGAGAGCAAACTGGAAAAGGCAAACTTACATGGTTACTCACTTTAAATTGGGATTTTACGGTGAAATCGTTGTATGATAAATTGCATAATGTATATTCATATTTGTCTTCCAATGCTAAGTTATGTAAATCAACCTGGAACTTAAATATCTCTCAAAGGATCAAGTTTTTTATTTGAAAATGCCCTCACAATGCTTTTCCAGTTAAACAACTTGGTCAATTTTTTGATACAATTAATCATACTTGTGCTTTCCCTCCCCATGCTTTATGATCTATTATTTCTTTGAAAAAAATGTTTGGATGTTGCCACCAAAACCAAGTATCAATCTCAATTGAAATCTTGAGTCTTGTTTAATAGAGTATTATACAAAATAGATGGCAAGTAAAGGTAATAACTCTGACATTGGTATAGTGGCTACTAACTGTGTTGGATGATTTGAAAAAAACAAGTGCAAGAATCTTTCAAAATAATCCAACAATAGTTTTCAAACTTGATACAAATCCAGAGGACTTTGGAATTCTAGAGCCACTCTCCTTTAAATAGGAATCATGTTAATTATCTAAGGCTGACTATCTCCATTCCTATCTGTAATAAAGTTGTTTTGCTTTAGTGACTACTAGTGGGGCCTGAATTCAAAATATATTGTATATTTTTCTAGGAGACGAATGTAAGGATCTGCAACTAGGTCAATGCCATTTGACTGGCCAAATGACAATTATGTCGAGTAATGAATTAATTAATTAAATTAAAAAATTAATTATATTAATTAATAAAATATTAATTATTTTAAAACTAATATCATCGGATATATCTCGAAAAGTTATACGAAATGGACTATTCGAACGCGTCAATCGAATACCGGACGGGAAAGATATAACCGAAAATCGAAGTCAAAGATATTTAAATATTGACCTAGACCGTTGACTTTGACTTTGCCTGAACGGACCTTGACTTGGCTGGACCTATGACTAGCAAGTATCCGTTAGTAATTTTAAGAGTTAACATTAGTAAAACTTAAATTGGTGTAACTAGGGTGTAATAAATAAATACAACTTAACTATTAAAGATGAGTTTATCTTCTCTTTTCTTTTAACTTGAAGGAGGAGGTGTTGTTGCTTTGATAGGGAAACAGAGAGATGAATACATTTGATGGATAATTGTTAGGAATTTTATGTAACTAGAGTGAGTAGAAGCAAAGACAATAAGTATGAGAATGTTTATGATGGTTTACTGATAAGACTCATATTAATGATGATATATTGATGATGGAGATCAAGATGATGATAGAACATGTTTGTATCAACTAAGGTAATCAATTTAAATGATTGTAGTAGATTAAATATGAATTGGGTAGCCTTCAAATATTGAAAACTACTTAAGAAACAATTAAATACAAAAATCTATATTCATGATTTTATGTGAAAATATGTGTTTCTCTGCCCTTAATCTATAGACTTGTTTAGGTACCTTAAAGTGAGACTTATACATAGCTCTATAAACATAAATTGTATTTCATTATGTCTAGTTGTTTGCATATAAATTTTATCCAATTTGGTTAAGAAATGAGTGAGTTATAGGCGTTATAAAATGAGTCTATGCGACTGAATTCATGTGTAAACATACATGAAAGACAACATGTATGAATTTTTATAGGTAGGTTCAAGTAGTAATTTGATCATAGTCAGTAGGAAAAAGTTGTAGAAGAGACTGACATCATTCTATATGACCATGAAGTGTCTATTTTGAATAAAAAATGACTGATTTATAAACCCCAAAACTCTGACCCTTGAGCAATGTTTTGTATTAAAATACTTGGAAAATTTTCTAGTAAAGATGAAGAAGATGACCTCGTCAGACTAGTTGTCTCGGCTAACTCAGATGACTCGAACCGAGTCAGACCATTTTGGGTCGTGGAGGGGGTCAATGGGTCGGGTCATGGTCGACCCAAACGGGTCACCATGGGTTAACCGGTTTGGTTGGTTGGCCCGGGTTAGGCTCACGAGCCAATTGGATTGGGTTTAGGGAAATTTTGCTTAATTTGATGTTTTGAACCACTAAGGGTCCGAATTAGCTTTCGGTACCTTGCAAAGTTGTAGAGCTTTTTGGAGATCTTTCCAATGACACCAAATTCATCTCATTTGGATAACACTAGTACAAATCTGGTCTTTTGTGACAGTTCAAACATCAAAACAATGACAGTTCACTAATGAACTGTCAGCATAGAATTGATGGGGTAATATAGGTAACTGTTTCTTACTAAAACTCATACTAATAGTGGGAAACAATCATGACAGTTTTACAACTGTTACTGAATAATTATACCTTGGAAGTTTTTATAGAAATATGTTATTATAATAATATGATGAATGATAACAATTATAAACTGTTACTATTTCCAAGATATTGTAAGATTCTATATAAAACTGTTATATAATTGGAAGGTTATTATAACAGTTCTTCTAATTACCACCGTATAGTATTAACTTAAGAGTATCGTATGTGTATAATTTACATACCGTAGGATCCACTAATACTGAAGGCAGATATGAGTTGTCAAAATATATACTATGTAAAGTTGTAAACTGAAGCGCATGATCCCATTTCTTTAAGTAAACCTAATTCTCCTTCTCCGCTATTCCTCTCCCATTCTTCCCCACTACTTTTTTGCTAACTCCAACCACCGCTTTCACGTCCTCCATACACACTTCTTAAGAACTAAATAATGGCACTTAAGGTTTTATAGAACATGAAAATTAGGGGGTTTGGTCAAGGAAATAAAAAACCAAATTAGGGGTTAAACCTAATCTCTTTCGACAATTCTAACCTATGTACAAGCAGATCTCATCTCTCTCTTATAACGGTTTTTTTCTCTTAGCAAAACCCGGGATCTCCTTTATTACTTCAATCTAGGGTTTCATCTTTTGTTTTAATCCCTCTCTCGACCACTCACTATCTACCGTTCTTGCTCTGAAACGTTACCTCTTTGTTCTTGTGTATAGAAGTCGAGTTTTAAAGCTCTCTTTTTTATCTCCATTAGAAATTACATGAATCTTTCGATTTCTTCTCTCAGGAAAAATTCTGGTCCTGAATTTATTGATCGGGTTTTTGATGGTGGTCCGAAGGTTGAGTTTGTTGATTGGGTTTTTGATTTTGTTGATTTTTTACGAGGTATAAGTTTTCGATTTTTTGATTCTTCTCTAGTTTTTACAGCAATATGTTTCCCCTACTATTTTTCCCTTCAAGAGAACTACTCAGGTTGATTGAAGATGTCTTCTCCTGATAAGGTAACAAAGAAAACCCTTAATTATAATTCCATTTTGATCATTAATCCTAACTGGATAGTTGGTTTTTCGTTATTGTTTTTTGGGTCTCTTAGGTTAAGGAGAACATCTTTAACTTCTCATTGAAGGGTTTAACTCCATCTTAGATTTGTATTAGTTTTTATAATTCTCATGGTATTACTCTGGTTGACAGTGTTCTCATGGTAATTTCTGGGGTTTTTTCGATTGATTTGATGTTGTTCTTGTTTGCATAGAGGTGGGTTTCGGCTTAAATTGTTTGGTTTATTTGATTCGACTCATATTCCAATCGACTCTTTTAGGTTAAAAAACCTTTTTTTTCGCATGCTATACTAATGTCCTCATGCAACTTTTATATCCTTTGCCGACCTTGTAAGAGCATGCTTATATGCTGAGTTTAGATATCCAATTGTTTTTTTTTGGAAACTAATGTTATTAATTGAGGATTTTGCATGCATCACAAAAGTTTGACTTCTTTAAAAAATACATATATTTCATTGTTATGTTCTTGTAGTATTGTTGAATATTAAGAATGTTTGTATGAGCTGCTGAAAATGTGAGCGTTTCTTACACTTGTTGACTTATTTGGATGTGATTCATGAGCTGGCATAGTTTTTGTACCATCAATCCTGTGTAGCATATACCAAATTTGTTGTCTCCTAATTTTTTTGATAATTCTCAGGCAAGGGGATTGAAGAAGCTTTTGTAGACGCTTAATACCCCCAAACATTGGATGCTCAATAAACTTGGAGGTGAATTTGCTAGTAAAGGATCAATATGATTTTATATTTTTTTGGTTGTGTGGATGTAATATGAATTCTGTTTGTTTTGAAACAGGTGGGAGAAAGGGTTATGGCACATCACCTTGTGCGAGGGTTAGTATGCTGAGTAATATCTTTACCCTTGATGATGCATTCTGCTTCTCTTCAAAGTATTATACTTGAACCCTAAGTACTAATCTAGTATAAATAGGAGGGATTTCATTTGGAGAAAACATACCAACAACAACTTCAAGAGGTTTAATAAGTTTTCTCTTATACTTCTCTTTTACTTGTGAGTTATAGAGCAATATTTGTAGAGAGTTTTTTAAGTGTTATGATTAGCTTCTTGCTACTCATAAATTAGTGATTGATTTATCAATCTTTGAGTGTTTTAATTCTCTTGTAAAAGTTTTATAATAAAGAGTTGATCGTAGTCGTTTATGGATGTAGGCATACCGCCGAACCACGTCAATTCTTGTGTTCTCGCTTTCTTGTTTCTTTTATAGTGAATCTTTTTTGTTTCTACTTTAGTTCTACATAGATCCAAAAAACTAGTGTCTTTTATAATCCCAACAAGTAGTACAGTGAGCATAGAAAGGGTCATAGTTAGAAGTAAAGATGTCGGCTTCCACATCCAGTGGAGGTTTTTCGAAGGTGCACGGATTTGATATCAGTTTAATGGAAAAAATAATTGTACATCATGGAAAACTGATGTAGAAGATATTCGTGTTAGTATGAAACAAATTAAACCAATCAAGGAAAAGCCAACGGTCTTACCAAAATATTTGAGTGATAAGAAGTGCGTTGACCTTGATATGGAGGCTTGTTCAACTATTCATTAGCGAGAAAATTATACAAAACTAACTATAGGTTCAAAAATAATAGCTGGCTATTCTAAGCATACCCCATCAAAGGATTTAACCCAAGCATGAAATATCAAATAAGTAGACAGATATATTTGTAATCCTATTAATTATGCGCAAAGGTTACTGTATTGTACAAAACCGGTGAAGCAACAACTAATTTTATCATTAAATCAATAAATAAAATCATGGAAAAAATTTATTCAAATCATAATAATCTTTTGTTATATAAACCAATTCAATTAACCTAAAACTCCGTGTGGTTTCAACATAAAACCCTAGTTACAAAATCAACTAGAACATGGCAATGGGTTTCTTAAAACCCATAAAAATAATTACTAGAAAATTTTGAAGATTAAACCAAACAGCTGTTGTGATTATCTTCTCTCTATCCGTATAGAACTCTGACGTCAGACCCTTTTTGTACAGTCTTCTCTCCCTCCAAAACCAGTCTCAAAACCCATCCAAAACCTCAAACAGAACTCCACCCGTGGATACCCTTTTCTTATCCTTCTTTTTCTTTTTATACTTGTTCAAACTTCACCCAAGACCTAAATCCTTTATTTTGTGTAGTCCAGACTTTTCTTCCGCCATCCTATTTTTTTCTCCCTTCTTTTCCATGTCCAGACTCCACCTTTTTTTGAATCATCTGGACCTAACAACACACTGCACCTTAATTTCAACTTCATCTCACTTTTTGCTGCCAACTCCAGATTACCACGTACTACACAACCACTAGACTTCCTTCTTATTCTGATCTATTGACTCAACTAATTCCACCCAAAGAAGTCTGCACCGAATTGATCACTTTTCTCTCTTTGTTTTATGGGTTAATTATAGAAATGCCCCAATTTTGGGGGGTCATTATACACTTCTGCCCCGGGTTTTCAGAATTAATAGAAATGCCCCATTCCCTTAGATTTTCCGTTAACTTTGAGCGTGCGAGTTCGCATGTGCGAAAAATGACCAAAATACCCCTCTATAATTAGTACTTATAATATTTTTTGAGAATATCTTTTTTTATACTTTTATAATATTTTTTATACATTTATAATATTTTTTTTGTACATTTATAATTTTTTTTTGTACTTTTATAAAAAATATATTATAATATAAATATATTTTTATAAAAGCATAAAAAAATATATTTAAAAAATATTATAAGTACTAATTATAGAGGGGTATTTTGGTCATTTTTCGCACATGCGAACTCGCACGCTCAAAGTTAACGGAAAAATTAACGGAATGGGGCATTTCTATTAATTCTGAAAACCCGAGGCAGTAGTGTATAATGACCCCCCAAAATTAGGGCATTTCTATAATTATCCCTTGTTTTATTATCCAATACCCAATTCCTTATTAGCCACCTCCACGTCTCAGCTTTCTCTTTTACTTTTTTTCTTTTTCTTTTCTATTCAATTATATTTGTTCTGTCAGGCTTTTTTTTGAACTAGCCTACACAAATCTAGAATACGCCTTAACGTCCAACCATCAAAGAATGAATACAAAGTATGCTTCATTTTCCGTAACCTCTATCTCTTTCTTGATCAGACTAATTCAAAGAAAGTAGCCCACCACCACCTGTACGCCTCCAACTCTTTGGCACCACGTCTCACCTCCTTTCTAGTTATTCTATTGTATTTTGATGTTTTTCGAGTACCGTTAATAATCGTCTATTTATCCATGTTTATTTGTAACATCAGGAATTATGTGAATAACCTATAAAAACATAAAAACAACTTATTAGTATAAAAATAGGTACCGACAAATATTGATAAAGCGGTAAAAATATATGAATTAAGTGCTTATCACTTATCAAAAGATTTGACTGATGAGAAGTGCGCTGACCTTGATATGAAGGCTTGTTTAACTATTCGTTTGTGTTTGTCGAGGAAAATCACTCATAATTTTTCGGGTGAAACTTCAACAAAGGATTTGAGAAACCAGAGAAGCTCTACTTGAAGAAGGATTTGGCTTCAGAAATTTACTTGAAGCGTCAACTACATGCTTTTCGTATGTCTTCGAGTAAATCCCTAGTAGATCATATTAATGAGTTTAATATAATAATATCTCATTTATCCAATATCAATGTTACTTTCTCTGATATGGATAAATCTATGATATCATTATGTTCTTTACCTTCGTCATATGAAACTTTTGTCGATTATTTGTTAAGTACGAAAACCGAAGGAGATAATAAGGGTGTTTTCAACGATGTGGTTTCGGCTTTACAAGCTAAAACTATGAGAGAGAAATAATACCAAGAGTTTTATGATGAAGCTCAAGGATCTTTTGTTGATGGAGGTAAAAATGGTAATAAGAAGTCAAAGTGGAAAAATCGTTCCAATTTCAAAAGTAATGATATTGAGTGTTATTATCATCATCAACCCGGTCATATGAGAGTTAATAGTCCTAAGATAAAAGCAAAGAATGGGAAACACAATAAGAAATCAGATTCGAAGAATATCATTGCTTCAATTGCGGAAGGCAGTGGAGTTTCGGTGGAGCAAATATATGGTTTTGATGAGAGGTTTTAACCGTTACATCAAAGAGTTATCTCAATGATTGTTGGATGCTCGATTCCGGTGCTTCGTACCATATGTGTCCCACTAGGGAGTTTTACACCACTTATGGAGAGGTGAATGCTGGTACTATTTTGATGGGTAACTCTAATACCTGCAAAACAGTTGGAGTTGGTAGAATACAGATTCGTTCACATGGTGTTACCACAACACTTTTAGAGGTTAGACACGTTCCTGATTTGAGAAAGAGTTTGATTTCATTGGGAGTACTTGAATCTTTAGGATTCAAGTATGTTGTAGAATATGGATTCTTGAAGGTATATTACAGTGGTAGTTTGAAGATGACCAATGAAATACATGGTAACTTATATTTCTTACAAAGAGATATAATTTATGGTGGATTTTTGGTTTCTCAATCAGTTGATGAGAAGCAGGTGGAGTCATCAACATGTTTGTGGCATATGCGTCTTAGGCATATGAGTGAGAAAGACACTCCAAAGGTCTATAGTCTCGGTGTTTCAATTCTCAAAACTCGTGAGTATAAGACCGCGTGGCCAAAAGTGCATTTGGTCACGGTAAATTACGTGACTACTTCATTTAATCCACCGTGACCACTACTTCATAGACACAGACTTTGATTATACACCATGACAAATTTGATCACTTCAGGGAATGCTAAAATACACCGTGACCAAACTGGTTCATTGGACATGAATTCCATATTAATATCGTGACTAATAAGCCCATATATTCACCATGTCCAAACAATCAAACATATATAAGATACTTGGATGTCTGAGTATGGTTTTGAGCCACAAGCATCTTTATGCCTTATAAAAAGAAAAATAGGCAAGACATTAAGTAATAATCTGAGTGAAAATTACCAAACATTGTGTTAAATATGATGATATCGTGAAAAATCAACATTAGTTCACATCTATATTGAAATATGGATTCTACTAGAGTTAATAACAAGTACATATCTATATAATCAGTAAGTATCAAAACATGTAAATGCATTAATATAGAAGAGGAGGAAAGGCATCCCCCAACAAGTTTTGGAGAAAAATTCCACTTCCATTGCGTGCCTACTCCAGATTTTGCTTATTAGTCCAAATATGGCAGAGTAATCAGGTTGTATTTATAAAGATCAAACAAAGTTGATCGTATTTGGTGGTACGCTCTGATTCATCACCTTGGGATTTAGATAATCTATCAGAAGTTCTTAAGCTGTAGGTTTAAACCGAAAACTTGGTGCTAATATCGTATTCAAACTAACTTCATCTTGATCAACCTTACCTCTACTTATTTTTTTCATAATCTTCTATTCTTCTTGTTTCTTAACTATTCTTTAACTTATCGATATTAAAACCTGTGACTTCTGATTATATCTTCTATCAAGCGTATCTTCTTCAGTATTGGAAAACCTCTAATTGTTTCACCTTCTACTTCTCTTATATGATTACTAGTGGATTACCGGTATCATAATGGCACAGTGGCGGAAACGATAGGGACGAATAATGTTTATTGCTTAATAAGCCTAACTATATATATATATATATATATATATAGTATATGGATAATGTTAGACAAAAATAAAAATATAGAAGAATGGCTCAAGAGTTATTGTTAGCTATAATAGGTCTCAAGACAAAATCCCCTTAGAGAATAATATCTTTAAGGATAAATTAATATTTCAAAGTTTAGCTCAACTTATGAATAGTTTGGGTGGTGATGTTACTGGTGGTGGATATGTTGGTGGTGAAGGAGCAGATGGTGGAAGTTATGATGGCCACACTGGTGGTGGTGGCAGTGTTGGCACTGATAGTGGCAGGCGTAGAGGTGATGGAGGTTATGATGGCGGCATTGGCAGTAGAGGAACGGATTATGGTAGCAACGGAGGAGCAAGTGGTGGTGGATCTAGTGGTTGTGGTTGTGGTGGAAGTTGAAATGGAGGTGGTGGCAGGCGTATGTAATGGAGGAGGTGGTAAAAATATGGAGGGAAGAATGATCTATATTTAAAAGGGACATAGAGAGGAATTCGGAATTCTGGAGCCACTCTCCTATAAATAGGAATTATGTTAATTATCTAAGGCTGACTATCTCCATTCCTATCTTCAATAAAGTTGTTTTGCTTTAGTGACTATTAGTGGGGCCTGAATTCAAAATATTTGCATATTTTTCTAGGAGAAGAATGTAAGGATCTGCAACTAGGTCAATGTTATTTGACTGGCCAAATGACAATTATGTCGAGTAATGAATTGATTAATTAAATTGAAACACTAATTATATTAACTAATAAAACAATAATTGTTTCAAAAAATAGTATCATCAGATATATCTCGAAAAGTTATACGAAATGGACTATTCGAACGCGTCAATCGAATACCGGACGGGAAAAATATGGCAACCGGAAATCGGAGTCAAAGATATTCAAACATTGACCTTGATCGTTGACTTTGACTTTCCCTGAATGGACCTTGACTTGACTGGACCTATAACTAGCAAGTATCCGTTAGTAATTTTAAGAGTTAACATTAATAAAACTTAAATTGGTGTAACTAGGGTGTAATAATAAATACAACTTAATTAATAAAGATGAGTTTATCTTCTTTTTTCTTTTAACGTAAAGGAGGTGGTGTTGTTGCTTTGATAGAGAAACAGAGAGATGAATACATTTGGTGGATAATTGTTAGGATTTATATGTAACTAGAGTGAGTAGAAGCAAAGATAATAAGTATGAGAATGTTTATGATGGTTTACTAATAAGACTTATATTAATTATGATATATTGATGATGGAGATCAAGATGATGATAGAACATGTTTGTATCAACTATGATAATCAATTTAAATGATTTTAGTAGATTAAATATGAATTGGGTAGCCTTCAAATATTGAAAACTACTTAAGAAACAATTAAATACAAAAATTCATATTCATGATTTTATGTGAAAATATGTGTTTCTCTGCCCTTAATCTATAGACTTGTTTAGGTACCTTAAAGTAAGACTTATACATAGCTCTATAAACATAAATTGTACTTCATTATGTCTAGTTGTTTGCATATAAAGTTTACCCAATTTGGTTAAGAAATGAGTGAGTTATACGCGTTTTAAAATGAGTCTATGCGACTGAATTCATGTGTAAACATCCATGAAAGACAACATGTATGAATTTTTATAGGTAGGTTAGAGTAGTAATTTGATCATACTCAGTAGGCAAAAATTGTAGAAGAGACTATCATTATTCTATATGACCATGAAGTGTCTATTTTGAATAAAAAATGACTGATTTATAAACCCCAAAACTCTGACCCTTGAGCAATGTTTTTTCCATTTTTTTCCGGCAAGAAAACTCTTATTTTGACGTGTTCAATTGTTGCTCCAACTTGATATCTCGATAATCCTCTAATCCAAGTAAAGAAATCCCATACAAATCGGAAAATTCTCTCACGCGAAGAGAATATTTTACTGCCATTTTCGTGATTTTGAAATTTAAAGAGGTTTTCCCCCTATCCAAAAATAGGGTTCCTTTAGCAAAACTCATGGGGTGCATTTATTAATTTTCTCATGTGCTTTTATCACTTTTTGAGACGATTTTTTCACCAATATATATTTCCCAAAAGTACCTAAAATACATAAAATAACACAATAAGTACAAATTCGAGCACTAATAATACAAAGAATTAGGAACAAATTAGACACAAAAATATGTCTATCAGGAATCTTATAACCTTTTTCTAATCATTAAGTTTATTTTGTCTGCGAGCATGATTTATCTTTAGTATTCGTAAGCATATTTGTGTATCTGAATGTGTATATGTTGTGTGATATGCGTTGTGTGTTTTCCCTGCAAGGAATGTCTGTGGTTCCTACACAACTTCTTGCTAAGTTGAGTAGGGCGACATTCTTCATTATTTGAAAATTATTAGTAGGGAGGCATTATTCACTGTTTCAATATTATTAATAGGGCAACATTCTTTACCATTAAGATAGTATATACAAAATTAATAGTAGGACGACATTCTTCACCAGTACAATATTATTTAATAGGACGACATCCTTCTCCTTCTCGATTTTATATATACTATTTTATTTTGGAGAAATCACTCGTGTGCATATTATGCTTGATTGCCTAACTATCTGATATTGATGGTAATATCCAGAATCATGGTTTGTATGGGAACTCCATGTGGATGGTGTTATTCTTATTGATTGGGGTTGCTATAGCATCGGTTTCTCCATTGAGTAGGACGAGGTTAGAGTAACACTCTGCTTGAAAGTTGTATGTTTCCGTTGAGCGCCCTTCAGGATGATGTGCTCACTCGTTTCCACTTCAGTTTCAGTTATCATAAGGGATGGTGCATGTGAAGATATCCGTTTTCGTAGCTTAATACCTTATCGAATAAGATAGAATAATATATCTTTGTTACGTTTGTATATTTTGATTGTATATATTGTAAAACAAATACATTATTTTATTTATATCATCGGAGAGGTTTTTATTTGTAAAATATCAGAGCGTTCGGGTTTGTGGCTTGGGTTATTTTATGTAATTAGAAATCTTAAACTGATGACCTAGTATTCTTTGATGCCTCTTAGTATAGACTCTAAGTAGGTGGTTTAGTTGGGGCGTCACAGATGCTAAAGTTCAAATCACATCTTTATTGCTCATTTCCCCATAAGAGTTGGTCATATTCTAATTAAATTTAATGCGTGCATGAGAAGGAGACATAATGTCGCCCTATGCTAAAGATGTGATTGGTCCAACAGATTGAAGTTCGGCAAGGAAATAAAATAAAATAAAAACTATTCTTACATTAAAGGGTAATTTAGATATCACAAAGTAATTTAAATAATTAAAGAGTAACTTAGTCATTTATCAATATTAAGACACCTCTTATCACTAAAGGAAAAATGAACTAGGCATTTATAGGTCCCCTTAAAAACTGGCTGGTCCCAAAAGATCATTTTTAAGAAAATACTATACATACTATGTCTGACATGGGCTAGGCTAAGTTGATTCTTGAAATGGGATGGGTATATGGAGGCCCCAAAATACAATTTAGATCACAACCCGGTATATAATTCACGCCAGATAGACAAGCACCGCATAAAGAACGTTTATTTTGACTTTTAGAAAGAACACTTTGCTTATTCCTATATGTTCACTTTTCTCTAACCAATTTGTGAAGAACACTTGTGATTTGTCCCAACGTCTTATTAATCCGAGGTGGATCACCTTTTTGTTTACTTCTTATTCTGTTATGCTTTTGTCTTTGAATGGCTGTTATGACCTTCTTTGTTCTTCTACATACTTGAACTATTCGTTGGGCCTAAAATTGGAAAATAAATAGAAGAGAATGAAGCCGAACCCTTGAAAAGAATAAGATCATCGATAAATAAATGAAGACGACTCTTAGTTACCAATATTATTTTGTGATATCTAAATTACCCTTTAATGATAGGGAAGATATATAAAAAAGATAAATTAGGGTTTTGGTTGTATTAGAGTTGTCAATGCTTGTAAGGCTTAGAGGAAACTTAGCATCCAAGTTTCAAAGCTTAGCAACCAAGGAAACATGACTCTTATCTGGTAAATACTTAGCACAAGGATAAAGCCTTATCTTGTTGTAACAAAGGTTGTTAAGGAAGCATTGTGGCTTCAAGGTCTAGTTGGAGATTTGTGGATATTGTAAAAGAATGTCATCATGTATTGTGGCAGTCAAAGCACAATTCATCTTGTAAAGAACCAAGTCTATCATGTACGCACCAAGCATATTGATGTTCGCTATCATAAAATTTGAGAAGTGGTTGATAATGGAAAATTTCTTCTATTGAAGATTGGCACTGAAGACAATCAATCAGATATGTTGACAAAAGTCGTTCCGAAGATCGAGTTTGAGAGGTGTCCCAGCTTGATCAATACTGCTTGTTGTTGATTCCTTAAGGGAATTTATGGCTACATTTAACTCGTTTTTTATGGAATCATTGACAAGGTGGAACATTGTTAGAGTTTTAAATGCTCGTAAGGCTTAGAGGATACTTTGCATCCTGTCTGAAGCCTAAGTATCTAGTAACTACGTAGCTTGCAAGGATTCAATCTTGCCTACCAAGTATTATACTTGAACCCTAAGTACTAATCTAGTATAAATAAGAGGGAGTTCATTTGGAGAAAACATACTGACAACAACTTCAAGAGGTTTAATAAGTTTTCTCTTATACTTCTCTTTTACTTGTGAGTTATAGAGCAATATTTGTAGAGAGTTTTTTAAGTATTATGATTAGCTTCCTACTATTCATAAATTAGTGATTGATTAATCAATCTTTGAGTGTTTTAATTCTTTTATAAAAGTTTTATAATAAAGAGTTGATCGTAGTCGTTTATGGATGTTGGCATACCGCCGAACCACGTTAATTCTTATGTTCTCGCTTTCTTGTTTCTTTTAGAGTGAATCTTTTTTGTTTCTACTTTAGTTCTGCATTGATCCAAAAAACTAGTGTCTTTGGCGAATTATTACCAAATAATCCCAACAAGTAGTGCGGTGAGCGTGGAGAGGGTCATAGTTATAAGTAAAGATGTCGGCTTCCACATCCAGTGGAGGTTTTTCGAAGGTGCACGGATTTGATATCATCAATTTTAATGGAAAATAATAATTTTACATCATGGAAAACTGATGTAGAAGATATTCTTGTTAGTATGAAACAAATTAAACCAATCAAGGAAAATCAATGGTCTTACCAAAAGATTTGACTGATGAGAAGTGCGTTGACCTTGATATGGATGCTTGTTCAACTATTCGTTAGCGAGAAAATTATAAGAAACTAATTATAGGTTCACAAATAATATCTGGCTATTCTAAGCTCTACCGTCAGATCTCTCCCTCCAAAACCAGTCTCAGAACCCAGCCAAAACCTCAAACAGAACTCCAGTCGTGGATACCCTTTTCTTATCTTTTTTTTTTTCTTTTTATACTTGTTCAAACTCCACCAAAGACCTAAATCCTTTATTTTCTATAGTCCAGACTTTTCTTCCGCCAACACATTTTTTTCTCCCTTCTTTTCCGTGTCCAGAATCCACCTTCTTTTGAATCATGTGGACCCAACAACACCCTGCATCTTAATTTCTTCGAAAATCTAAAGAAACCAAATGCCCATTCAACTTCCATCTCACCTTTTGCTGCCAACTCCAGATTACCACATACTACACAACTACTAGACTTACTCTTTATTCTGAGCTATTGACTCAACTAATTCCACCCAAAGAAGTCTGTACCGAATTGATCACGTTTCTCTCTTTGTTTTATTATCCAACACCCAACTACTTATTAGCCACTGCCACATCTCATCCTTCTCTTTTATTTTATTATTCTTTTCTCTTTTCTATTCAATTATATTTGTTATGTCAGGCTTTTTTTTGAACTAGCCTACATAAATCTAGCAAACGCCTTAACGTCCAACCATCAAAGAATGAATACAAAGTCTGTTTCATTTTCCGTGAACTCTATCTCATTCTCGATCATCCCAACTCAAAGAAAGTAACCTACCACCACATGTACGCCTCCAACTCTTTGGCACCATGGCTCACCTCATCTCTAGTTATTTTGTTGTGTTTTGATATTTTTCGGGTACCGTTAATAATCATCTTTTAGCCATGTTTATTTGTAACACCGGGAATTATGTGAATAACCTATAAAAGCATAAAAACAACTTATTAGTATAAATAGGTACCGAAAAATATAGATAAAGCGGTAAAAAATATATGAATTAAGTGCTTATCACTTACCAAAAGATTGACTGATGAGAAGTGTGCTGACCTTCATATGAAGGCTTGTTCAACTATTCGTTTGTGTTTGTCGAGGGAAATCACTCATAATTTTTCGGGTGACACTTCAACAAAGGATTTAAGAAATTAGAGAAGCTCTACTTGAAGAAGGATTTGACTTCAGAAATTTACTTGAAGCGTCGACTACATGTTTTTTACATTTCTTCGAGTAAATCCCTAGTAGATCATATTAATGAGTTTAATATGATAATATCCCATTTATCCAATATCAATGTTACTTTCTATGATATGGATAAATCTATGATATTATTATGTTCTTTACCTTCATCATATGAAACTTTTTTCGATTATTTGTTAAGTGTGAAAACCGAAGGAGATAATAAGGGTGTTTTCAACGATGTAGTTCGGCTTTACAAGCAAAAACTATGAAAGAGAAAAAATAACAAGAGTTTTATGATGAAGCTCAAGGATTTTTTTTTTGATGAAGCTAAAAATGGTAATAAGAAGTCAAAGTGGAAGAATCGTTCCAATTTCAAAAGGAATAATATTGAGTGTTATTATCATCGTCAACCCGGTCATATGAGGGTTAATTGTGCTAAGATAAAAGCAAAGGATGGAAAACACAATAAGAAATCAGATTCGAAGAATATCGTTGCTTCAATTGCGGAAGGCATTGGAGTTTCGGTGGAGTCAATGTATGGTTTTGATCAGGAGTTGTTAACCGTTACATCAAAGAGTTATCTCAATGATGGTTGGATGCTCGATTCCGGTGCTTAGTACCATATCTATCCCACTATGGAGTTTTTCACCACTTCTGGAGAGGTGAATGTTGGTATTATTTTTATGGGTAACTCTAATACCTGCAAAACAGTTGGAGTTGGTACAATACAGATTCGTTCACATGGTGTTATCACAACACTTTTAGAGGTTAGACACGTTCCTGATTTGAGAAAGAGTTTGATTTCGTTGGGAGTACTTGAATCTTTAGGATACAAGTATGTTGTAGAATATGGATTCTTGAAGGTATATTACGGTGGTAGTTTGAAGATGACCAGTGAAAGACATGGTAACTTATATTTGTTACAAGGAGATATAATTTGTGGTGGATTTTTGGTTTCTCAATCAGTTGATGAGAAGCAGGTGGAGTCATCAACACGTTTGTGGCATATGCGTCTTGGGCATAAGAGTGAGAAAGACTTGTCTGTGTTGAGTGATAGAGGCTTACTTGAAGCAGAAAAGACATGTAAGCTTGATTTTTATGAGCATTACATTGTTGAGAAACAATGTAGAATAAGTTTTAGTGTCGATGTGCACCATACACATGGTATGTTAGATTACATCCATTCATATGTTTAGGATCCCTCTCGTACAAATTCTGAGGGAGGTGTTAGGTGGTTTGTGACCTTTATCGATGACTTTCCACGAAGAGTTTTGCTTTACACCATGAAGTATAAAAATGAAGTCACCGAGGTATTTAAGAAGTGGATGACCATGGTGGAGAAACAATTTGGTCGTATGGTAAAGAAGATACGTTTCGATAATGGTGGAGAATACACCGAAGTCCCATTAAAATAATTTTGTGAGGAACAAAGTATCGCTAGACACTTGATGCGTCGAAAAACCGACTTTGTTTTACCGCAAATGCACAGTGTCGAAAGATGTAGACAAAAGCAAATACGGTTAGTTCCCACGAGGAGTGTGTATTACTTATACTAATTAATTCAAGTAACTTTCAGGTCAAAAGAAGTTTTTCAGATTTTTAAAATAAAGAATTAAACTAATGAATGAGTTAAAACTATTAAATAAAGATTGAATTCAATAATAGAAAAGTGTTAAAGTTTTGGAAATCCGTTGTAGATTAGGGTTTACTTGCTTTCATCATAAAGGATATCGATTTTATTCGTGCAAAATAACAAATCTAGCTACTAATACAATAAGATATTTCGTTTAATAATCGAAGAAAAGAATTTTCAAAAAGAATTGTTTGTTCTCAACCTAAGGTAGAATTCCGAAGTACTAGGTATACGTGGCATAAATATTCATAAAACGATTATCGCGAAAGGGTCAACAAGTTCTTCTACTAATCAAACAATGAACTATACATGGCATAGAACATGAAAAATCATCGAGAATGATAAAACATTGGAAGAGAGACAAAACATTAACATTAAGCTTTTAGTAGTTGAAAACCCTAGTTTTGAAACACAAGAAAATCTATCTCTACAAGTTTCATCCTTTCACCATAATAAAGAGATTTAGCTAGACATAGATTTCTTAAAAGCCATTAAAAATTGATAAAAATAAATATGTGGAAAGTTAGATTGGAGGGACCCATGAAATTGGCTATACATACCAGACTCTCAAACAGAAAGAGGGACTGGGAAAATTTGGGAAAATTGAACAAAAGGAATAGGATCAGAGCAAAGAGTTTAGGTATGGATATTTGTGTTTATTATAATGCTAATTCATTAATTCTTTGATAAGTTTTACTTGATGCAAATTGTATTTCATCATCTTGTAACATATAATCATGAATAAAAATCATCCAAATCTTTTACCACCCGTGGATGTAGACAATCCTTTGTCGAACCACGTTAAATCATTGTGTTGATTCATGTTTCAATTTATTGTTCAAATTGTTAACATGTTTCGTTTTCATTATATGAGATTTAATTTTACTATGTTTCCGACTTTGATGGTTGTGATCCAAAGATTAGATTTTGGAAATCATAATTTGGCCCTAGAAACAGGGATAGGTAAAAGAATTTATTCTACCTGTCCAAATCTTGATTTTTAGAAACTTTGAATTTTTGTTATCCTATAAAATCCCCTATTACACTATTTTTAATCAAGAGTTCTTTCAACTGATGTTCCTATAGATTTAATTGTTATGTTCATACACAACACTTCTTTAATTGATACTTCACATTTATATTGATATTCTTGATCACCCCAGATGTTCTCTTAACCATTAAATTTATGTGTTTCTGATTCAATTGATTGTATGAATTAAAATTTTATTTCAGCTACCTAGTTTTGATTTTTGTTAAAACAGTAAAATAAGCTTTGAATTGAATTTCTAAACTTGCTTCTGATTTGTTTGCAAAACATGATTTAATGAACTTATAAAACCTGAGTTAAATTGGAAAGTTGTCTAGCTTTTATGTGATATACCAAATTCTAGCTAGATGTTTTCTATCAGTCAAATTGTTTTATATATATATTACGGAAGTTAAAATTCTATGAAACACATATCTCATTATCTGAACTCTTGTTAGAACATCGACAAAGAAACTTCTACGACAGCACAATATTGAACAAAGAAGATAATATAATATTCCGAAAGAAATTACATAAATGGAGACAGTTGCAAATAAATCCATACAAGAACAAGATGTTGATATAAGAAATATGGGAAATCAAACAATAGAAACTCTTCCAGAAAGAGAAATAGTAGAGGAGTCTCAGGAACCACAACCTTTGGATGCTCAGGAAAACATCCCAGTAAATCAATCAATTTACCAACCACATGAAGAGGCATAAAAAAAAACAGGGTTGACCCCATTAACCAACTATTTGAAGAGTTGAACGAAATGCGTAAGGCACAAAAAACTTATGCAGAAACAATTGGTCTCTTAACCCAAGACAATCAGATGCTTAGAAATAAAGTCCAACAAGATGCGGCAGCATCTGTTACCATGATACATGGGTAACAAGTAAGCTCAAACAAATCTGCAAAAAGTAAAGCAAGGATCAATAAAGATCAAAGGGTATTGATAGTGGAACCCGCACATGATACATATTTTCATTCAAAGCAAAATAATATAAATCATCGGTATGATCCTGATAGACTAGATTTTGATGATTCAGAGCTGCAAAACAACAGATGGCTAAAATATTTTGAGGACTTGGAACAAATGAGAGAAGAAATCAAAACTTTGAAAAATAAACAAGAGGGAGGACGACTTGAAGAAGTGTTAAAAGAGGCCAGTAGAACATCATTGGCCTCGTACCTTGCGCATGCGTCTATCCCGCATAAATGCAATCTCCTCATCTTTGAATGTTATGATGGGGCAAAGGATCCATCGGCTCACTTAAAATACTACAACCACAATATGACCCGTTGGGAACAAGATGATACTATCATGTGTCGATATTTTCCTTCAAGTTTGAAAAGGTCAGCATTAACATGGTATGATAATTTACCAGAAGGGTCAATACATTTGTAAGCACAATTGACCCGTAAATTTCTGGAAACATACATGTATAATAAACCCGCAAACGCTGGGACGGACAAGTTATTTGCCCTTGCGTCTTGGACAGATGATACTATCCGAGACTACACAGATCGATGGCAGGCGATCTGTCAAGCAATAGGAAATGTTAATCCAGAAATTTCTATTAATTGCTACAAATGGGGAATAACCAACCGCATGAGCCCACTCTTTGTAGATATTCATGGAGAGAATCCGAAAACCGAATGGGATCTCAGGGTAATTATTGAAAAATATGCAAGGTTGCAGGATATTCAAAAACAGCATCCAAGAATAATTTCCCAACATCAGAGAATTGCCAATAGTGGAACCATCAACAAGTTCCGGAAAGCGGGTTGCGGTGAGAATCCTTATAATTAATTTAAGCGAGGAAGGGCAGATGAAGAAAGAGAATTCAACCACCAATTTGAGGATCGAGTTTTTACCAAACTCAATACCCCATATTCACAAATTCTAATCGCAATAAAAAACAGACGAGATTTTGAATGGCCATAGACGAAAGGAAAGCAGCCATCACACACAAAGAGTTCGAAAGATTATTGTGAGTATGATTGTTTTCATGTCCATCCCACAAGCATATGCAAGAATTTAAAAATGCAAGTCCAAAAATTAATTGATATGGGAGAGCTGAAAGAATTTCTTTTTTTACCCAATCCTCCACCAAGGTTTAACATGGGAAAAAACTGTAAATATTCCACAAAATAACCCAACCATTAATACGATTTCCTATGCCGAGTCAAGTCAATCATCTATGAACGCATCCATTGATAAGAAGTTGCGTAAAAGAGTTGATATACATGAAGTTTTTAAGGTTGTAGGAAGAATCACAGAAACATGGGAGGAATGGATGGTTTCCCCATTAACTTTTTCAGCGGCCGAAGTTGATCAAGAAATTGAAACACATAATGATCCGCTGGTACTCACTTTACCAGTGTCTGGATGGAATATGAAGAAGATCCTCATGGATGGGGGAAGTTCACTTAATGTGTTATCCTATGACACATTTCAAAAAATAGGGCTAAAGGACGATCAACTCACACCCTCTTGTTACACTATTTATGGATTTAATGGGATATCATCCAATCCAAAATGAAAGATTTTACTTGAAGCCATGGTGGGACCAATAAATGTTTTAACCATATTCAGTGTAGTAGAGGCATAGTACCCATATAATGCAATCATCAGCAGACATTGGGTTCACCAATTGAAAGGAGTGACCGCAACTTATCATCAATATTTGCGTTTCCCAACACCACAAGGAAAAATGGAAATAAAGGGGGATCAAGATCTTGCAAGATCTTGCATCCTGATGAAGATGCACATGAGTGAGGAACAAACTCAACAACAACAAGAAAGAAAGAAAGAACGGAAGATCAAAGCAAAAGAGGAAGCAATAAATCAATATCTGATTGAGACTGTGTGTAAAGGATCAGTGAATGAAACAAATGAAAACACCCTATCATAAGGGAGCGTACCAAAAACTAAAGAAAGGGGCAGCATTTTTAGAAAAGAAATTAAAGGTAGCTCCCACATTTTTAGGATTTCCCAAATCAACTTTCTCAGCAGTTGAAGAAACCAAGAATGTCAATATAGGAACGAAAGTAGCTCCGAAAAATAATCAAGATTGGAACATTAATGGAATCAGAAAGGGAACATGATTTGGTTACTCTACTTAGAGATTATGTGGATATTTTTGCATGGAAAATGGAAGATATGCCAGGCATTGATCCGAATATCGTTCGTCACAAATTACATATACATCCGGGTACTACACTATTTCGCCAGCGTATACCTAAAGTGGCGCCTGTGTATCATTTATCGGTTGAAAAGGAATAAAAGAAACTCATGTATGCGGGATTTATCCGAGAAGTGCGGTATCCAACCTGGATATCCAACATGGTAATTGTACCAAAAAAGAATGGAGGAGTAAGGTTTTGTATAGACTTCCCCAATTTGAACAAGGCATGCCCTAAAGATAGTTATCCGCTTACAAGCATTGATCAACTAGTAGATGCAGTTGAATTAAATGAGGTTTTATCTTTCATGGATGGACATTCAGGGTATAATCAAATTGCTTTAGCTGAAGAGGATCAAGAACATACTGCATTTTTTACCCCGTACGGTTTATACTGCTATACCAGAATGCCATTTGGGATAAAGAATGCGGGAACAACTTATCAGCGACTGGTAGATGCAATCTTTAAGCCATGGATATGCCGTACTTTGGAAGTCTATGTAGATGATATGCTAATAAAAAGTCAACTTTCAAATGATCATTTACAAGACTTGAGAGAAATATTTGAAGCTCTACGCAAATATAAAATGAAAGTTAATCCGGACAAATGTATTTTTGGAGTTACATCTGGAAAATTCTTGGGTTACTTGGTCATAAAAAAATGGATTAAAGTTGATCCATCAAAAATACAAGCAATTGTTAACATGCCATCCCCAAAGAATGTAAAAGAAGTACAAAGGTTAAATTGATGTTTAGCTGCACTTGACAGATTCATGCCAGATTATCAGAAAAATGTAAACCCTTTTTTGACACACTGAAGAGGAAAAGCAAATTTATATGGAATGAAACTTGTGAACAAGCCTTTCAAAACATCAAAGCATATCTCGCAACACTACCCGCACTACAAAAACCGAAACCTGAGGAGGTACTGGCCTTGTACATAACTGCAACAGCAGATGCAGTAAGTGCGGTATTGGTACGAACAAGTGAGAAAGTAGAGAAACCAGCGTAGTACATCGGTAAAACTCTCAATCTTGCAGAAAGGAATTACACCAAAATGGAACAATTGATATCAGCACTGGTTTTTTCCACACAAAAGTTGCGCACATATTTTCTAACACACTATGTGCGGGTACCAAGTAAAGCTCCGTTAGAATCTGTACTAAAGAATGCGGGAAAAGTAGGTGATAAGTGCATAATTTGTACATTTTAAGTATCATTCCCTTATTCTTATTTGCTAGATTTTGTGTGAATTACCGTTTTTTATTATTACTTTTCTAGTTTGTGTGTTTTATCAGGTTATATCTCTGAAACAAGTGAAATGGAGATTTACAAGAGAAGAATTTCTAAAGACCAAGTGGAACTCAGTCTATTTCCAGGATTTCTACCCTCCATATTTTAGATAATTAAATTACGAAGCCAACGGTGAAAGAACGAGGTCATTCTGACTTCGTATGAGAAAGTTATGAGCGAAACGAATATTAAGGGCAAAATGGTCATTTCAAAAGGGAAACAGCTATTGGCACTTTTTCATATGATAAGGGAAGACATGTTTTGAGTCGTGCTAAAGGCACCAGCCATTCTACTAAGGGCTGCCAAGATTCAAATTATGCTTAAGGCGCCGGAAGAATTATTTGGGGCGCCACCTTCTTTCTCTTCTTCAAACAGCGAACAGGGGAGTCTGTGATGGTGATGACTGTTGTCCAGTGAGGCTGAATGACGTGATGGTTGAAGTATGTAATGGTGGATATGGTCTATGAATGGCGGAGAAGATATGTTTGAGATGATGTTGGATGCTCGGTAACAATGGTAGTTGATGATCATGATTGATCACAGAAACTGCAGAGAAAATATGGCGATGTTTCGGTGATGGTGGGGAGCAGATGGAAGTAATGACGCTGTTGATGGGAGTTAATGGCAGAGACGTTAATTAATAGCTGTAATGATTGATTGAGGGTTGAGGCAATATTGAGATGAACTTGTTGGTGATAGACTCGTGCATGGCAGTTAATGGAGAAGGTAGTGACTTCGTTGATGAATCATGAATGGTTTTTTAGAGATGATGGAAGTGATAATAATAGTTGTTGACTGGACGTGATGATCTCTAGAGAAGAGGACTATGATCTGCGATGTGAAGATGATGATGGCAGTTCAAGGGTGTAGGCTGAGAGCTCGGCAGTATGGTCGATGCTTTTGTGGCGGTTGAATATAGGGAGCTCGAGTGGCAGCAGTAATGGTTCGGTGGTGCTGGAAACTATAATTTCTCGATGATAATGAGCAGATGGGATTGGTTTTAAACTGTGAACTGAGGGTTGTGATGAGTTCGAGACTTGAGCGGCAAGGCAGGGAGAAGAATTGAGTTTGAATGGGACACGGTTAGAGAACAAGAGGATTCGACGGAGATTGCTGAATGGAAGAATTAAACCTTGTTTCACAAGGAAAGTAGGTGGTCGGTGCTTTCCTAATTCGATTAGGATTCTTAAAAGAGGTTGTAGTAACCTCTATAAATACACTTTGATTTGTTTTAAACTGTGAACTGAGGGTTGTGATGAGTTCGAGACTTGAGCGGCAAGGCAGGGAGAAGAATTGAGTTTGAATGGGACACGGTTAGAGAACAAGAGGATTCGACGGAGATTGCTGAATGGAAGAATTTAAACCTTGTTTCACAAGGAAAGTAGGTGGTCGGTGCTTTCCTAATTCAATTAGGATTCTTAAAAGAGGTTGTAGTAACCTCTATAAATACACTTTGATAGATAGCTCCGGAGATATACCTGGACAGACAGAGCTCACATACAGACAGAATTGACGAAGCCGGGAACAGGATTAAAGGGTTAGTTTATTTTTCTTTATTAATTTTCATGGCTTTTGAGAAAGCCATGTTGAGCTAATTCCCTTGTTAGGGCGAAAGGATGAACTTTTAGAGATGGTTTTCTTTGTGTTTTAAAACTAGGGTTTTCAATTATATGAACTTAATATTAATGTTTCGTCTCTCTCTCTCAACGTTTTACCTTCTCGATGATTTTTCATGTTCTATCCCACGTATAGTTCATTGTTTGATTAGTAGAAGGACTCGTTGAAACCTTGTATGAAATCGTTTTATGAATATTCTTTGACTCTTTATGCGCCGTATACTTAGTACTTCGAAATTCTACCTTAGGTTGAGAACAAACAATTCTTTTTGAAATCGAGACCCTATGTGACGAACGCAATTAAACTCTAATCTACAACGGATTCCCGGAACCTTAACGTTTTCCTATTACTGTTTTCAAAATTTACTAAGTAGTTTTAATTCACTTTTTAATTTAATTCTTTATAAATAAAACCTAAAAAAATATTTTAACACAAACTCCTCGTGGGAACGAACCGTATTTGCTTTTGTCTACATCTTTCGACACTGTGCGCTTACGGTAAAACAAAGTCGTTTTCCCGACGCATCAAGTTTTTGGCGCCGCTGCCAGGGAGTTGTTTTTCGATTAGATTTTTTTTTAGGTTAGATTTTTTTTTTAGATTTTATTATTTTTTTCGATTTTACGCTTTTTGGTATTTATCTTCTGCTGCAGGTTTTGGGAACGGAAACGAAAAGAAATTGAGCCAAAGATTTTGGTAATTAAAAGACTTGGAGTAAAGTTAAAGCTGAACGAACGTAGAAGAAGACAAATAGTTAATTTTTACTTTTTAGGATTTTTATTAGTTAATTTAATTTAGAAAACTGTATTAGGAAATTTTTGATTATTCTTGTAATTTTCTTTTAGTTTTGGACATTACGGACATTATTATTATTTTTAAACCCTACGGAAGGGTAATATTAAATATAAACTGCACATGGAAGGACGACAATTACGATATTGTATCGGCCCCTTGCGTTCGTACACTGACATAGGAGTCAGTAGCCTGAGCCGACTTCAACGGTTCATCCCCCGTCTGTTACGGGAGGTAAGATTCGATCAACCCACGAATCCCTTGCAAGTGGGTTTACTGTATTCCTTCATGAGCATATATGTTGAGGACCTGAATACGGATTTACTTTTCTAGTAAAGGGCAAGAACTGGCCATATAAGATAAGGACTCGGATTTCATCACCGTTCCTTCTTGCCCGCTTTAGGAACACGTTACCAAACGCGAACCTAAACCTTAAAATTTTGACTAGAAAGAGACTGATAGGGTAACGAGCTTAAAAGAAACTCGTTCAAAAGGACTGTATTGGTTACTTTGTTAGCCTAACTCGAAGTTTAGGAAGATTATTTTAAGTTGATTAGAGCCGCCTTCTAACCCAGGGAAAAGTTGCCAAAGAGACAGGGTTATCAAAGCTCCTTAGAGCTTATCCTGTTTCTCTTCGACTTAATCTAATTCGGATCGTTCTAAGAGGTTTGCTAGAACTGTAACTAGTTGCCTTTCGAAAGAATAGAAGCTGTCTAGAAACAATCTAAGTGGATCCATCATGCTTTTTGTTTGCTAGATTTTGAGTAGGTGATTTGGTTGAGTCATCCTTGCTTGTGATTGTTTAAAAAAAAAATTCCCTTCCAATTAGGATTTTTTTTTTAGTATATGCCCAATACACAGGTAGGTTGGGATAGAGATCAGGATAATCGTCTCGTTAGAAATAATCCATTATTCATGGATAGAACCGATAATGAGGGTGTGGACCCTCCAGTTAAAACTTTGAGAGACTACATGTACCCTACTAGAGTCTCTCAACCGTCATCCATTGTCTTGCCTACCACAAAAACCCACTATAAAATTAAGACTAATACCATCCAGGCTTTGCCAAACTTCTATGGCAGAGAAAATGAACACCATTACTCCCACATTAGAGAATTTGGGGAACTGTGTGGTACTTTGAAGATTAAAGACTTGACCGATGAATATTTGAAATTGAGATTGTTTCCCTTCTCTTTAAAGGATAAGGAGAAATCGTGGTTTGATGCCTTACCATCTTCATCCATTCATACTTGGGATGCGATGACTAAGTTATTTGTGCATAAATTTTTTCCTAGGCATAGAATCACAGCCTTACGTCAAAGTCTTAATAGTTTCTCGTAGCAAGATGGAGAATCTCTCCAGGATTATTTAGAAAGGTTCTATGAACTTCTGATGCAATGTCCACACCATGGATTCGATACCTTGAAACTCACTATGATTCTCTACGAAGGGTTAGATCACAAAACAATGACCATGGTAGAATCACTATGTAGTGGTAATTTCGCTGATAAAACCGAGGGTTATAAGTTTTTGCATGAAGTATCTGATAAAACCCAGGATTGGGGGGCTAAGGAATCCATAAGGTCAATGGCTAGTAGAAAGGGGGTGCATAGAGTTGATATCGAATTCGACTCTGAAGCTAAAATAGCTTCTTTGACAAGAAGACTAGAATCGTTAGAACTTAGTACTAAATCTAGACCTTTTGTTGAGTCTGTGGACCAAATCACTCATGACAATGGTGGAGAACAAGTCCATGCTCTCTACCAAGACAATCGTCGTAGATTTGACTCGTATTCCAATACGTACAACCCAGGGTGGGCAAGACACCCTAACTTTTCCTGGTCTAGAGGTCAGTATGAAGGTCAACCTAGTAATACTAGTGGTTATACGCAGAAATCATCCGGTCCTACTGATTCATCTAACCAAAGAGTACCTAGTATGGTAGAAAGTCTTAAGATGTTTATGCAGGCCACCTAAAAACAACTAGAGAATATGGAAAAGAACACTGCAAGGTCCATAACAACCTTAGAAAGACAAATAGGTCAGCTTGCTAGCCAAATAAGTGAGAGAGACAAGGGACAGTTCCCAAGTCAAACACAGCCTAACCCAAAGGGGTCTTATGAGGTAAGCACACCTGGTGCTAATCCCTCATCTCATGTCCAGGCCGTCACTACCTTGAGAAGCGTCCGGGTCATCGATAACCATCTTAGTGATCCTAAGGAGAAGGAGACAGATAGGAACCCACCTACTATTACGCAGGAAATACCCTTAACACAAAAAGAAACCAACGAAACTGAAAGAGGTGAATCTGAAAACACTTATGTTCCTAGCGCTCCATTTCCCCAAAGGTTAGTATCCCAGAAGAATGGAACCATCCCTAATGACGTTTTAGAAGTGTTCAAACAAGTTAAAATCAATATTCCCTTCTTAGATGCCATTAAGCAGATTCCTATGTATGCTAAGTTCTTAAAAGATATGTGTACTGTGAAACGAAAATCAAATGTTCATAAAAGAGCTTTTCTTGCTGAACAAGTGAGCTCTATTATTACTCAGAAAACACCACCCAAATAAAAAGACCCTGGTTGTCCTACTATTGCTTGCGCTATAGGACAACACAAGATTGAACATGCTTTGTTAGATCTAGGGGCCAGTGTGAATCTCTTGCCATATTCTGTGTATGAGCAATTAGGACTTGGTGACTTGAAACCCACTAGTGTTACACTCCAATTGGCTGATAGGTCCATAAAAAATCCTAGAGGAGTAGTAGAAGATGTTCTTGTACAAGTTGATAGTTTTGTATATCCTGTGGGTTTCGTAATTCTTGATACCGAACCTGTGACAGACCCTAGTGTTCACATTCCTATCATTTTAGGACGACCGTTCTTAGTAACTTCTAATGCAATCATAAATTGTAGGAATGGTATTATGGAACTTACTTTTGGCAGCTGGAAAATGGAGGTGAATATTTTTCATGACGCACGTTCTCCTCCTGATTTTGACAACCATGAAACTGTTTGCATAATTGATGAAATAGTCCATGATACTTATTTGCAGAACCATATAGATGATCCATTAGAGAAATGCCTAGCCCACTTTCGATTTGATTTTGACAATGATAGTGTTATTAATGAGGTGAAAACTTTGTTAGATTATGCACCTCCTGATCATAACTTAGAAGAAGCAATTGATTATTTTCAAGAGTATGACGATCTAGAAATTAGGAAAATTGTGACTAGTCTATCTAGAGACACCCAAGATTCTAAGTATGGGGGTGATTATCAATCTCCCTGTACCTTACCTTTGACTCTTAGAAAGGTCCCTAACTTGGAACGTGACATATGCACCTCTACTATTTTACAAGATCATCTTCAAACTATATTTCCTGAACCTAATGTCCAGAAAACAGTTCAGCTGTTAGAAACCCATCCTCTGGTCGATGTGGTTTACCTAGGTGATAATACCAAGATTGAATTTGTTTTTCCACCAAAATGTTTTCTTCCATATGTGGGAACGTATGAATACCAAATGTGTCAGTTATTATGTTTTAAGACTAAGCCTAATTACTTTAAGAGAGTAGAATCGACACATTTGCTTAAGAATGACCATTTTTATAGTAATCAACTGTGTGAGTCAAATCAGATTGACTTTGAGGATCCACAATTATTCAGGTTATTATTATGTGCTTCTAAGTTCTTAGTTGAGTTTCTCCAGACTCTACAACCTGACCCTGTTGATCCTGCTTATGAGGAAATCCAGCCCATGAAAATATTTTATCTAGATCCTTTTATAGAGCCTGAACCTGAACCACGGCTAGAAGTAGTTGTATTAAACAGAAAACTAGATAAGGGTGTGCTCGGTTTGTTCTTTTTCTTGTCCTGTTGCAGTTTCCTTTTACTGGTGATAACACTATTTGGTCCAGATGACCCACAGTTGTTCCGGCTATTGCTATATGATACTATCATTTGCTTCATAGGAGTCAACCCATCAGATTTGTTTTCTTCACTTTATCTTTTTAGTTTTTGATTGCTTGTTTTATATCATCTTAGGATTTCCCATCTTGATTTTACATTGGATGAGTTAGTTTACATTGAGGACAATGTAAAGTTTAAGTATGGGTGACTGTAAGCATATAGAGTTAGGTAGAAAGTTTTCAACTTTTTCAAAATTATTTGCATGAAAACCTCCAACTTTTAAATATTTTAGAGTCACTTAGTATACTTCTAGCTACGTGTACATATGGAGTTCTAAACCGAAACAACTGAACTTAGAACTATTATAGAACTATATTCGGAGTGCTTAGTTGTTGAGAGGCTAGAGCTGAGAAAAATGGACTTAAACTGCCGGTAGAGAATACAGTATTAGAGTTGTTGATCATTCAATACCCATGAGTGAGGCACCAAACCTTAAATTGTCCGTTTAGAGTGTTTCATCTACGCAAATTCCGGGTAGAATGATGAGCTACCTAACCTCGCACCAATTTCAGCGCTACTTTTTTGATCTCTTAAGTGTATTTTTATCAATCATGAGGGTGCCATCAGAATTGCTAACTCTATCTTGTAGTCTTGTTTGCAGTTGGCACCATTCTCTCGACAACAACAGGTCCATAGAAACATATTATCAACAAGCAGAACATCAAAAATTTGAAGAAAATTTGAAGACAGTCAAGGTTTAAAAGCAACCGTTTAAGAAAGAGCAAATTTCATATTTAAGTAAAGTAACAATACAATTACATGTTAAAGACTTATGTACAAAAGCGAAAGAAATCAAAAGATGTGAGTTAGTGAAGTTCAGAATCAAGTGGTAAAGTCTTTATCCCACGGTCGTAGTAATTTCATCATTTATTTTCCAGTTTATATTGTTAAAAAAAAAAAAAAAACGATTATCGTTGCTTTAGTGTAGATTTTCTTTTGTATTCTTTCAATAAGGCCGTGGGGAAGAAGAGATATATAGAGAATTTTTCTATAACAAGAAATTGAGGAAATGAGTTACAAATTATCAAGGTTCTACGAAGTTCAAGAGTTCATCATCTACAGTTGAAGACCGAAGACGTTTCTATTGGATGCTGTGAGAGTGGTGTTGATTGCCGATCGGATGAGAAGGTAAGTAAGCATTCCCATCCTTGCATAGTGGTTGATTTCCGTTATTAGAGGTCACTAGAAAAATAAAAGGGGGTTCTTTTTCGTCCCACTTTCTATGGGATAACATCTCCATATGATTCGGAAGGTTACCTTTCCTTCCTACCATTCAACGTGTGTAGGATTTCTATCTTCATTCCTGCCTGCACACATGTGTGAACCATAAAGTGCGTCCTTTGAGTGCAAATTCATAAAACCCTATTGGTGAGGCAGAAATATTCGGTCACTCTCGAACCTAGATCCTTTTACATGGTGGTTTTCTCCTAACTCAAGAGTTAAGCATGAGAATAATGTTCTTTATACTTCTAACTTCTTATTGTTAGTGTTCAGAAACTTTATGTCTTCGTAGCTCTTTGGATGCATGTGCTTTGTAATACTTAGAAGTTGGAGTAGGTTTTGTGGGTAAATCTCTTGTAAACCCTCATGAGACTATAGCTCGTCCACTAGGGACACCTAGGGGTTTAAAGGCTTGTTACACATGCTAAGTGTAACCGTTTCCTCAATGAAATGGAGTTGTATTTTAGATTAGTTTAGATTTGTAGTTTGCTCGAGGACTAGCAAAAGGAAAGTGTGGGGGAATTTGATAAGTGCATAATTTATACATTTTAAGTATCATTTCCTTATTCTTATTTGCTAGATTTTGTGTGAATTACCGTGTTTTATTATTATTTTTCAAGTTTGTGTGTTTTATCAGGTTACATCTCTGAAACAAGTGAAATAGAGCTTTACAAGAGAAGAATTTCTAAAGACCAAGTGGAACTCACTCTATTTCCAGGATTTCTACCCTCCATATTTTAGATAATTAAATTACGAAGCCAACGGCGAAAGAACAAGGTCATTCTGACTTCGTATGAGAAAGTTATGAGAGAAACGAATATTAAGGGCAAAATAGTCATTTCAAGGGAAACGGCTATTGGAACTTTTTCATATGATAAGGGAAGACATGTTTTGAATCTTTCTAAAGGCACCAGCCATTCTACTCAGGGCTTCCAAGATTCAAATTATGCTTAAGGCGCCGGAATAATTATTTGGGGCGCCACCTTCTTTCTCTTCTTCAAACAGCGAACAGGGGAGTCTGTGATGGTGATGACTGTTGTCCAGTGAGGCTGAATGACGTGATGGTTGAAGTATGTAATGGTGGATATGGTCTATGAATGGCGAAGAAGATATGTTTGAGATGATGTTGGATGCTTGGTAACAATGGTAGTTGATGATCATGATTGATCACAGAAACTGCAGAGAAAATATGGCGATGTTTCGGTGATGGTGATGAGCATATGGAAGTAATGACGCTGTTGATGGGAGTTAATGGCAGAGACGTTAATTAATGGTTGTAATGATTGATTGAGGGTTGAGGCAATATTAAGATGAACTTGTTGGTGATAGACTCGTGCATGGCAGTTAATGGAGAAGGTAGTGACTTCGTTGATGAATCATGAATGGTTTTATAGAGAAGATGGAAGTGATAATAATAGTTGTTGACTGGACGTGATGATCTCGAAAGAAGAGGACTATGATCTGTGATGTGAAGATGATGATGGCAGTTCAATGGTGTATGCTGAGAGCTCGGCAGTATGGTTGATGCTTTTGTGGCGGTTGAATATAGAGAGCTCGAGTGGCAGCAGTAATGGTTCGGTGGTGCTGGCAACTATAATGTCTCGATGATAATGAGCAGATGGGATTGGTTTGAAACTTTGAAATGAGGGTTGTGATAAGTTCGAGACTTGAGCGACAAGGCAGGGAGAAGAATTGAGTTTGAATGGGACACGGTTAGAGAACAAGAGGATTCGACGGAGATTGCTTAATGAAAGAATTAAACCTTGTTTCACAAGGAAAGTAGGTGGTCGGTGCTTTCCTAATTCGATTAGGATTCTTAAAAGATATTGTAGTAACCTCTATAAATACACTTTGATAGATAGCTCTGTAGATATACCTGGACAGACAGAGCTCACGTACAGACAAAATTGACAAAGCCAGGAACAGGATTAAAGGGTTATTTTATTTTTCTTTATTAATTTTCATGGCTTTTGAGAAAGCCATGTTGAGCTAATTCCCTTGTTAGGGCGAAAGGATGAACTTGTAGAGATGGTTTTCTTTGTGTTCTAAAACTAGGATTTTCAATTATATGAATTTAATATTAATGTTTCGTCTCTCTCTCAACGTCTTACCTTCTCGATGATTTTTCATGTTCTATGCCACGTATAGTTCATTGTTTGATTAGTAGAAGGACTCGTTGAAACCTTGTATGAAATCGTTTTATGAATATTCTTTGACTCTTTATGCCCCGTATACTTAGTACTTCGAAATTCTACCTTAGGTCGAGAACAAAAAATTCTTTTTGAAATCGAGACCCTACGTGACGAACGCAATTAAACCCTAATCTACAACGGATTCCCGGAACCTTAACGTTTTCCTATTACTGTTTCCAAAATTTACTAAGTAGTTTTAATTCACTTTTTAATTTAAACTTTATAAATAAAACCTACAAAAATATTTTAACACAAACTCCTCGTGGGAACGAACCGTATTTGCTTTTGTCTACATCTTTCGACACTGTGCGCTTGCGGTAAAACAAAGTCAGTTTTCTGACGCATCAGTAGGGAGGATAGCAAAATGGAATACACAATTGGAACAATTCCATATCATATTTGAAATACAAACTGCACAAAAATCACAAGTCTTGGCAGATTTCCTTGCGGATTTACCACTGGATGATGATTTTGAAATCCAAGGTTTTCCCGGAATAGAAGATGATGATTCCCAAGATATTCTGAGTTCTGTAAATTCCCGCAGATGAGAAGTATTTGTTGATGGGGCACGGAATAAAGAAGGAGCGAGAATCGGAATTGTGATTACAAACCCTACAGGAGATCGGACAGTACATGCATTTCGTCTTGAATTCGGTGAACACACAAATAATATAGTAGAGTATGAGGATGTGGTTCATGCCCTATGACTCATCATCGAGTTGGGAATAAATGATGTGCGGCTTACAAGTGATCGACAACTGATAATTCGACAGGTTGAGTTGAAATATCAAGCACTTGATGAAGACTTGATAGAATACAAGAATCTTGTTCAAAAATTGACATCCCAAATTCCAAACATAATTTTTTGACATTTATCCCGAGAGAAGAATCGCCATGTTGATGCATTAGTCAAAAGATCAAAATACATCAGTAGTTAAAATTGGCCGAATTTATGAGCTATCAATTAAGTTATGGGCAGTCGAAAACATGGAAGAAGAAGTAAATGAGGATATTGAAGATGCAACTATTAAAGATGATGCAAACTTTCCACAGAAACCGGAAAATGAATCATCTGAAGAAGATTGGAGAATTTCAATACATCAATACTTACAAAATGGGATACTGCCCGCAGACACTAAAGAGGCGAGAAAAGTAAAATCAAAATGGGAAATTATCAATTGCGGGATAAAAACCTGTACTGCAGGTCTTTTTTAGGACTGTTACTTCAGTGTTTGCCACAAAAAGAAGGACAACGTATTCTCACAGATATTCATTATGGAGATGCGGGAAATCATAATGGAAGACGATCACTTGCACTGAAAGCAAAGACGCAAAGGTATTACTGGTCATTTATGCACAAAGATGCGGACAACCTGGAAAGAAGGTGCGAAGAATGTCAACGCTTTACAAAAAGAATTAAAGCTCCCGCAACGGAACTCAATTATGTACTCATCCCATGGCCGTTTGCAAAATGAGGAGTAGATATCGTTGGGCTCTTAGTGGAAGGCACACAAAAAAGAAAATACTTGATTGTAGCAACTGATTATTTCACTAAATGGGTTGAAGCAAAGCTCTTGCTCGCATTAGGGATACAAATGTTTTCAAGTTTTTATTCGAAGATATAATTTGCAGATTCGGAATCCCGGCAGCAATAGTCTCGGTCAATGGGCAACAACTGCAAGGAAAAATATTGATATGCTTTTCGAAGCATTTAATATCCAAAAGAACAAGTCCAATCCATTTTATCCCCAAAGTAATGGACAAGCAGAAGCTACAAATAAAACTATTGTCATGAATCTAAAAAAGACTCTAGATAGACATCATAAACGATGGTGCGAACAACTTCATAATACTATGTGAGCATATGGCACGACAAGAAGAGAAGCCACTGGAGAATCACCATTTTTTCTCACTTATGGAGCGGAAGCAGTCATTCCAACGAAAATTATTTTACCCACAACAAGGACAGAAACATGGGAAAAGAATTTAAATACAGATTTAATGCTTGAGAAGTTGGATGACCTAGAAGAAAGAAGAGAGGTTACGCTCCAAAAAATGTAAGATTATCAAAGAAGACTGGCAAGATAATATAATAAGAAAGTAAAGTTGCGGAACTTTGTTGAAGGGCAGTATGTACTGCGACAAATCCCGGAATACCAAAGAGATAAAAAAGCAACAAAATTTGCACCTACATGGGGAGGACCATATGTCATACAAGATATTGCGGGACAGGGTTCATACCACTTGCAGAATATGAATGAAGAAATCTTGCGGCATCCTTGGACGCACAATATCTCAAACCATATTACCCATAACCGACAATGCAATCATACAATAATTTGGCTTCATACTAGGTAAAGCATAACAAATGCAATCTCTCTAGAAAGTCCATATAAATGTTTATGATTGTATGACTACTGGATCTTTCTCCACAGAGATGCCTAACATGACACTAATTATTGTATCAGGTACTCCATTTCAGGAGGTGCTCTAGGGAACGCATCCTAATTTCCTCCTGGCCAGAGAGAAGTTAGACATGTGACTGTACCCTCAAAGTAACTCAAGGTACAAAATTGCCTTGCGGTTAATCAATGCATACACTCAATCCATGTACTAACAATCAATATATATTTATAAATTGTTTTGCAGGAACAATAATACGAGACAAAAAGGAAGTGCTAATACAATTTGAAACAAAGGAAAAACTAAAGAATGGGAAAACAAAGGAAAAACTAAGGAGCGGGAGGCTTTGGGCTAGAAGAAGAGTGCTGAGGGATTTCCTTGCGGCTATCGACTTTGGTGAATCCATCACCTTTAACTTTATCAAGAGTGTTGTTGATCGCTTTCGCAACTCCAACACGAGATTCAATTTTTAAACAAGAAATATAAGCTTTTGCGGCTTCAAGCTCATTCTTACACTTATCTACCTCAACTGCAGACTTTTGGACACTCCCCTCCCAAAAAAGTCTTTTCCCTCGCTCCGAAGCCAAATCACGAGCCAAGCTCTCATCCTTCAAAGTTTTCAGCTGTCATTGATCCTCCACTTTTTTTGTTTTAGAGGATAGAAGCTCCAGTTGATTTTGTGCATCATTGGCCTTGACAGTAACAAGCTTCAATTCTTCTTCAGCTTTATCATCTCTTGTGGCCGCATCTTTATATTTTTCCTCAACGCCTGCAACATAAATAACAGATTAATCAATGCCATTCAACTTTAAACAAGCAATAAAATAAGATACCTCTTGCGAGGATTCAAACTCTTCTAATTCATGAACCATCGCGTCTTTAGAATCATCAAGGAAGTCATATTCTTTTGAAAGTTTATGATAATTGTTCGTAAGTTGCTGAAGATCTTGACGATATTGATCTAAATCCGCTTGTTTCAATGTTATCGTCCCGCAATTAATTTGATTCGTTCGTTCACCTTTCCATCTCTCTATGCAAACGGAAAATATCACTTTCACGATGAAGAATGGTATCAGATAAGCTGCGAATTTTTGCTTGGGCTTCCGCAAATGCATTTCCTTTAGCATGAGCATATGAAACTGAGTTATCTTTGTCTTTAATAATTTGCACCATGTATAAAGAAAGCTATGAAATATGGTGTGACCCGGAACGAGAAAATCCCGCAAGGATATTCTGGCGTTCCACACAGAGCTTGCGATTTTCTTCTTCCAACTTCTCTGATTGTGCCCGCGCTTCAAGAAGATAATCCTTAGTCAATAGTAAAGTAGCATTATACTCTTTCTTCTTGCGGATATAATCTCCATATAAAATCCGGTGCTTCGATTCTAATTCATCATATTTTGACTTGGCTTTATTCATCCTGTCAACCAGGTTATTGAATCTTCCCTTGATCTCCATATTTTTATTATTAACTTTCAATACATGATCTGTCAAACGCATATCTCTACGTTGCAGCCTATTCACGAGGTTTGAATCCCCCGCTGATCCCATAAAGTAATTCAGAAACAAGTAAATAAAGTAAGAAAAATGACATGAAAGGAAAAGTGTTAAAACCTTAATTTTGGAGATCAAGTAATTGCTGAATCCCCCACTAAGGCACTATTATGCCGTGATGCATGACCCAATGCATCACCGAGCCGAAGTTGCGTAAGTGAGAGCATCATAGTGCTAAGGCACTATTATTCCGTGATTGCATGACCCAATGCATCACCGAGCCAATGTCGTTATTCGATAAATGCATCATCGAGCCAAGAATGCTCGGCTTTGGCAAGAAATCTTCATTTGCAGCCTTGCAGTCGATGATGACCCCTAACTTTCTAATATTTGTTTGTAGAAATGCGAATACAACATATATAGGGAGGGAGCTTTTTTGGAATATGCATGAGCGGTAATGCACATGTAGATATGCGAAGTAGCCTATACGTTGGAGCATACTTGATGCATAAGCATCAATATGCTGGTAGCTTAGCCGATGAAGCTTGAATTATGCGAAAGCATCTTTTGATCGTGTTACGTACTTGATAATGCATATTTGCATAATAAATAGCGATAGTTATGCACAAAGCTAGTGCATACCTTGAGAAAGTCCTTTGGCCTACACTGACTAGGCTTTGCTTGGGCTTTGGCCTTGCGATGAAGTTGGAATCGAAGTTGGCTTTGCCTTAATAGGCTTAAGTTGCTTGTCCCTTTTGAATTGACCCTATTGATGAACTACGGTCATGCTTGATCCCATCAAGGTACCGGTTGGGTACATAGGCAGCCGCAATGCAATGCATTAAGGTGCAGCACCTTGTCGCTCATATCATCTAATTTGGAGATGATTGCGACATTATGGTAACTCATATCATCTGCTCGGCAATGCTAAGCAAGAGATGATTGTTGCCGCACTTGATGGGGCAGTTGCAATTCCAATTGATGGATTGTTCATACTTTCTAGCAACCGTTGCGGCATGGAATGGCATGTGCCTGGATGTTGCACCCTTGGCAAGAACAAGATAAGTGCAGGATCCAGCGCATGGTCGAAGCAGAATTGATGAAGCGAAAGCTTAGGCTTGAAATAACCTAGGTGTTGGTCCAAGGAATGAGTTAGGCTTGGACAATAAAGCGAAATTATGTGATGCTTGCCAAAGGCATCCCCATTAGCTTGTATAGCCTTCAACCCTTGGTATAATGAGGGTAAATTGGAATGGTATGCTAGTCAAAGGCATTCACCATGGGCTTTAATGGCCTTGCACCCTTTGTAGGACAAGGGTGTGTTGGAACGATATGGAGACTACGGTTTGAGTACCATGCTTGCAAAGCATGTTTGGAAAGGCAAATATGCCTGGAACGGTATAAACGTAGCTTGAATGATGTGGGAACAACGTTTCGAGTATAATGCTTACAAGGTAGGCTTGGAAAGCAAAAATTTACCTGCACTTTCCAGCGATAAGTTAGGCTTTAAGGTCCGGTCACACTCTTTAAAATCACACATCGGGGAATTCTGGCCTGCCAAGTGCAGCGCGTCGGAGGAGGAATTTTCCGGTCTGTGACAAAAACCATCTCAGATTCGCACCCTATCTTGTTTCTGTGTTCTTTTCACCTTGCAGACAAGTCCTAACTCACTGTAAACCCTTGAACTCTTAGTCTTCCGACGAGAACCCTTGATGCAGTTGTGAGAGAAGAAAAGAGGTGCAAAGAAAAGAAAACTCGATTGTTAAATGAGTCTTTTAACCTAATTTCCGTATGTACAAATCGAAAGGGGGGAATGGTGTCCCTTATTAGAATTGGTGCCTGTAACAGAATCAATTCTTAGTTAGACTTATAGCTTCCTTGAGACGATTGACCATGACGCTTCATTAATTTTCTTAGCAAGCCAACTCAATTGGCTACCCCATAACGAATTAGGCCCTGTCTCCAGTATTTCCCTATTTTCAGCACTTAGAAGCCTTGCATCCTTGTTATGCTTCAATGCATCAAAACCCAAGACTACCAAGCAATTATTTAAGCATTTTTCTCTTCTTTTTTTTACGTCGCATGACTCCAATGTACCTATAATACTCAAAACAAACATAAAATACGAAATTTACAAGAAAAATAGAAAAGAAAGCATAACTAAATGATATTAATTGAGGTATTTTTGACACCTACCAAATTCCCTCGCACTTATACTTTGCTAGTCCCCGAGCAAACTAAACTAAACTAAGCTAACTAAAATACAACAACTCCCTTTCGTCGAGGACACGGTTACACTTAGCATGTGTAACAAGCCTTTTAACCCCTGGGTCCCTAGTGGACGAGTTATAGTCTTGTGAGGGTTTACAAGAGGTATACCCACAAAACCTACTCCAACTTCAAGTCACAAGCATCCAAATAGCTATGAGGACATAAAGTTTCTGCATACTAATAACAAGAAGTTAGAAATGCCAAAGAACATTATGAGAAAACCAACCATATGAAAGAATTCAGGTTCGAGAGCGATCGAAAGTCTCGACTTCTACCTCACCATTAGGGTTTTAAGAAATTGACACTCAAAAGACAAATTTTATAATTCTTATGTGTGCAGGCAGGAATGAAGATAGAAATCCTGCACACGTTGAATGGTGGGAAGGCAAAACTTTCCTAATTAAATTTTAGTTCTTCATAGAAACGTAGGAAGAAAAGAACCTTTTTTTAATGATCTCTACAAAAGGAAATCAACCACTATGTGAATATGGGAATGCTCACTCACCTTTTCATCCAATCTATAATCAGCATACCACTCTCACAATGTCCTATAGAAGCGTCTTCGGCTTTGGCTTCAAATGTAGATGATGAACTCTTGAACTTCATAGAACTTCGACAATTCCTAACTCATTTCTTCTTAAATTCTTGTTGCTTGAAACTTATTTACATATTTCTTCTTCCACACGTCCTTAACGAATAAATACAAAACAAATATACACTAAAGTAATAAAAACAATTTTTTTTCTATTTTCTGATTATTTTTATATACATTTTTTTTTTGATTTTTTAGATTTTTTTTCAGAAAAAAATATGAAAGACAAACTAAAAGAATAACAATGAAACTAATATGGTTGTGGGGAAAAGACTTTACCCCTTGATTCTTTACAACTTGTATTGTCTTGATATCATAAACTTTACAAAAATTCACTTCTTTTGATTTCTTCACTCTTGTACTTAGTCTTCAACTAGGATATAGAATTCTACTGTTTATATTGTTACTTCACTTTGAATCTGAAATTTTCTCTTCTTTGTAGTGTTGCTTGTAAACCTTGAACGTCTTCAACTTTCCTTTGAATTTGTAATGTTCCACATGTTGATAATGATGGTGTTTTTATGGACCTGTTGTTGTTGAGAGAGAATGGTGACAACTGCAAATCAAACTACAAGGTAAGGTTTATTCGCAATTCTGATGTTACCCTCATGATTGATAGAATTAGCACTTAAGGGACCAAAAAGTAGTGCTGAAATTGGTGCGAGGTTGGGTAGCTCATCATTCTACCCGGAATTTGTGCAGATGAAATACTCTAACTGGACAATTTAGATAGGTACAAAGAATTCAAGTTTTGGTGCCTCACTTATATATAGGTATTGATAGATCAGCTAGCCTAATATTGTATTCGCCACCGGCGGTTTAAGTCCCTTTTTGTCAGCTATTGCCTCTCAACAACTAAGAAACCCGAATATAGTTCTCTAATACTTCTAAATTCAGTTATTTCACTGAGAACTCCGTATGTAAACTTAGCTAGAAGTATACTAAGTGACTCTAAAATATCTAAAAGTTGGAGGTTTCATGCAAATAGTTACAAAAAAGTTAAAAAATTTCTACCTAAAAGTGAATACCTAAGAATTTTATATGCTTAACCACTCCCCCACACTTAAACTTTACATTTTCCTCAATGTAAATTGACTCCTCCAATGTAAAATCAAGGTGGGAAATCCTATAATTGTATGAAAATTCATAGAAAATAACAATAAAAAGACAAGAAATACTAAAAAGACAAGAAAATACTAAACCAATGGGTTGCCTCCCATGCAACGCTTAGTTTAACGTCCTCATCCTGACTTTCTGGTCGGCCGTACACCAACAATCTGAAAATTTACACATTTGTCCAGAAAATAATCTGCATTGCTAATAATAGCTTCACAAGAATATTAGCATATGGTATAAATAGTGAAACTATCATCCCATAAGTGGAAGGAACTTCTATATGTTCCTCTTGGCAAATATGTATGGTGTTAGACTCAAATGCATATGACGGATACTTAGATGCAAGGAATTCAGATAAAAATTTTGAAGCACATAATTCCAGCCCCAAATTAGGTATCTCCATAAAAGATAGATTAACAACTCTTTGGGAGGCTACTTCTAGTATAAGAGGATCATCATTAGATAGAGAGTCATGTATAGGGTTAGACAAACCTTGCAAAACCTCTTGTATTATGGGATCCTCGGTACTGCTGGACACTTCTATTCCCACATCACAAGTATTATTATTCTCATTCAAACTCTTGTCAAGCCATATAGCCTGCAAGTTTTCATCATCAGAATCAAAATCTGCTCCAAGTAATTCATCGTAATCCGTATGTTCTTTCTCACAAGTTGACTTCTCATTCGAAGTATCTACTATTTCTGAATTAGGGGTAGCATGCACAAAGAAGTTATAATCATCATCGCTCTCATACACAACATAAGTCTTACCATCAATAATTTTAGTATTTCTAGACTCAACTTTTTCCTTTTGAATAGGTGAATGATCATTATCACGATCAAGAGTTAAGCTATTAACACCGTCATTATCAATGTTTTCCAAGGGTTCATCATCCTCGTAATTTTCATCCGGCTCTTCACCAGTCTCTACACGACGGCTAACCTCCATAAGTATGGCCCTAGAAATTACTTCAAGAGTTTCTAATATTTCTCCCTCGTCTTCCAACTTGTACAATTGTTTATAGAGTTTCTTGATGTTAACACGTTTTCCACCGTTACTCATGATAGGTTCTCTAGACACCATCGATTCCCGTTGACTAAGTGAATGATCATAAGTAAGATCATGAGTAGGTATAGATACACTATCATAAGTTTCATATGGTACGAAACTCTGCATGTTGGGAGTTGAGTTAATCTGGTTCCATGTATGTCGTAATCCTTAAAATCATCAAACATTTGCATGAAACTATATAGGAACATATGAGAAGTATAACTATCCCTCCATCGTTGTGATTGTTCACTTACAAACCCTTCATAAGGCTGTTGGTATGTATGAAAATTATCACAAGGTCTTGTAGAATATTTATTGTATCCAAAAGATTGGTTTTGATCGTCATATCCCACATATGGTTGGATGTTCTATGAATTAAATTGATAATTAAGCTGATTATAATAATATGTATTGTGTTAGGAACCATAAGCATTATACCCAAAAGGATTCATCTTGAAGAAAAAAAATATTACGTGCACAACTCGTTTAGAGAATTCTTACCTCTTGTTCTAAACAAGTGATGAATACCTCAACTAGTTATGCATACGCAAAAAAATGATTGCTTATAACTGAAATAAGATTCTAAAAAGAAAAACTAGTAAACGCCAAGAATGAAAACTAAATGCAAAATTAGAAAATTAAATAACAACTAGAACTACCGACTGCTCCCCGGAAGCGGCGCCAATTTGTCCGAGGTGTCAAACTCGCCAAAAATATATTTCTTACTTTATTACACTAACTAGTAGAATAATTATAAGCAGGTTCGTTCATGAGGGAGTGTTGAGTTAAAGTTGACAATTCAAGTTTCGATATATGAAAACAAGTAAAAGAATGCGATATGAGGATGAAAATGATTAAGGATTCTTTCTATACTAGTGAATATGAGTACAAGTGAAATCTTCTTCAAAATGTGTTTACTAAAAACCCTAGACAAGTTATGAGTTTAACAAGTCTATTAGACTCCAAGATTACTTCGTAGAATAAGTTCTCTACCCGTTTCTAGCCAATAAAGCAACTTTGAATAAGTTATCTAGTGTAACTTTATTGACCGGTATTTTTCATGAGTCGGGTTGATCCTAACCCCATGTTCGTAAGTTCGACATGTTAACTTAGGGTTATTGTAACACCCGCAATTTTCGCATAATGCTTACTTAGGGATGTGTCATGGCATGGGATGAAGCTTCATCCTAATCTTATAAAGCTTACTCAGATATGCATTAGGGTGTGGATGCCTTGACCTCGAATTATTATGTTAAGGCCCTATTACGCGTGATGCATGATTCAGAATGCATCAATGAACTAATGTTCTTATCCGAGAATACATTATAGTGCTAATCCACTATTATGCTGTGATGCATGATTGAGGATGCATCACTTAACCAAAGTTGCATATCCGAGAATGCATTATAGTGCTAATGCATTATTATGCCGTGATGCATGATTGAGAATACATCACTGACCCTATGTGGAGTATCTGAGAAGGCATTACAGTGCTACTGAACTATTATGCCGTGATGCATGACTGAATGCATCACTGAGCCAATGTTGCGTAAGTGAAAGCATCATAGTACTAATGCACTATAATGCCGTGATGCATGATTCAATGCATCACTGAGCCAATGTTGCGTAAGTGAGAGAATCACAGTACTAATGCACTATTATGCCGTAATGCATGATTCAATGCATCATTGAGCCAATGTTGCGTAAGTGAGAGCATCACAGTGCTAAAGCACTATTATGCCGTGATGCATGATTCAATGCATCACTGAGCCAATGTTGCGTAAGGGAGAGCATCATAGTGTTAATGCACTATTATGTCGTGATGCATGATTGAAAATGCATCATTGAACTAATGTGCGTATTCGAGAATGCATTTTAGTGCTAATGCACTATTATGTCGTGATGCATGATTGAGATGCATCATTGAGCCAACGTTGTGTGCCAAAAATGCATCATAGTGCTAATGCACTATTATGCCGTGATGCATGATTGGGAATGCATCACTAGAAAGTGCAGTAGATGAATGTCACATATCCTCCTTATATCCACTTGTATAAATACAAATAAAATATATGTAGGGAGGAGGTGTTGGTTGGAAATCGATGATGCTTAGCTTGGCTTAGCAGAAAGCAAATTAGCCTAGAGGCGCCAACCAGTTAGCGGATTAGCCTAGAGGCGCCAACCAGTTAGCGGAATTGTCTAGGGGGCGCCAACCAATTGGCCTTTTTTCCTAAAGTGCAGTCGATGGATGTCACTTCCCTTTATTTTATTTATTTGTAAGAATGCGAATAAAACATACATAGAGAGGGAGCTTTGCTTAAATGTGCATGAGGGGTAATACACATATATATGCGATGTGGCCTATACGTTGGGGCATACTTGATGCATACGCATCAATATGTTTATAGCTTAAACGATAAAGCTTGAATGTGCATGAGCGGTAATGCACATATATATGCGATGTGGCATATACGTTGGAGCATACTTGATGCATAAGCATCAATATGCTTGTAGCTTAACCGATGAAATTTGATTGTGCATGAGCGGTGATGCACATATATATAAATACAATGTGGCCTATACGTTGGAGCATACTTGATGCTTAAGCATCAATATGCTTATAGCTTAGCCCATAAAGCTTGAATTATGCGAAAGCATCATTCAATCGTGTTGCGTACTCGAGAACGTACATTTGCATAAGTAAATAGCAATAGCTATGCACAAGCTACTGCATACCTTGCGAAAGTCCTTCGGCCTATACGGTCTAGGATTTGCTTGGCCTTTGGCCTTGCAATGAAGTTGGAATCGAAGTTGACCCTTCCTTAATAGGATTAAGTTTCTTGTTCCTTTTGAAGTGACCCTTGATAAACTACGGTCATGCTGTTTTTATTTTGATGTCTGATTGTTCTATTGAATCATGAACCTTTACTTTTCTTGATCAGAAAGTTGTTTATCTGTTTACATTCTAGTTCAATGATCATCTTGCTGTTCTTCTGCTCTGTAAATTTTTCTGTTTTGTTCTTTCTTTCCATCATGGTAAATTTATCGTTTCTTATTTTCTCATATGTAGATAAAAATTCATCATGTCTGGGAGAACTGATAGTAAAGCTGTTGGTGGTGTTTCTCATGATGATCATCCTTTAGAAATAAAATCATCTCGCTATTTTGCGAAGAAGAAGAAAGTGGTAGATGAATCTAATACTTCAGAAGTTTAACCTTCTGATTTAGTAAGGACCGATGTTGTATTTGTTGCGGCCCACAAACCAGCTTCTAAAAATAAGCGTTTAAATGAAAACTTGGGCTTTAGGTCTATGAATATTGAAAAGTTTAAAGAGAAACACCAACTTTAACAATTTAGAGTTTCCTTTTGTGATCCTGCTGAAGGAGATGAAATCACGCTTGATATGATAAGGAAATTCAAGTACAACAAAAACAAGCTATTAATAACTGCGAGAGCGTTGGATGCGGGCTTAAAACTTCCTCTGTACCAGAGCGGGAACTTTTTCAGTACGAGGTTCTTGCGAGCCGAAACAAATCCAAGCACGGTTTGGTCCGTTCTATTTCCCAATACAACAGGAATTGGTGGCGTGTGCTGGATGAATGTAGTAAGCGCAGCAAGGGAGAAACAAATTTATCATGTTACGTTCCCAACCCTGTGGAACGTGAGTATTATACGGTAGATAACTTTCATTCTACGTATGCTGATGCTATGGCAGTGAAAAATTACAAGAAGTGGAGCGTTGGCCCGGGGCGTAAAGGTGGCGAAGGATTCCGTCTTCTCTGGGAAATTGATAATTTTAAATTGAATGTCATTTCCGAGACGAAGGATCTTTTACGGGAAAATATTCATGATGATCATGATTTCAGGTGGTACTGCACTCCCCTGATAATTGAAAGACCATGGGTTTACGGGTCAATTCAAGAAAGTGTGGTCCGCAACCTTTCATTGCGCCTTCATCCTTACTGCCCATGGAAGTTAAAATTCAAAAGCTTTTCTTTCTCGCTTGACGATGTGGTATTTAGAATTCTCTTTATTCTTATTCATTTCAATTTGAACATTGTTTAATTGTTTTCCACCTTTTTTTTATATATAGCCGCAAGATGAAGGAGGCTCGAAAGTTGATTCGGGTGTTAAGCGCAAAGCCGCAACTCCAATAAAAAAGGTATTGATTTATCCAAATGAATCTGTACGATCCTTATGAATTTTATCTAATGAGTTCTTGCGGTATATTGACAGGGTCGGAAAAAAGCTAAGGCTACGCCCCGCGTTTCTACCGATAGGGAGGAAGGAGAAAGACGTGATTCTCCTCATTGTCAACCAATGTTGAGAACTGAGGATATCATTGTTGCTCCCGAAAGAAATGAAGATCAGAATGTCCCGCTTCAGGTGACAAGTTTTGAGCCATCGGAATTAGTTGGTGTTGTGGTGGAAGCTACAGATGTTGCGGGCAGTTGCCCGATCCAAACCTTTGATCCTGAATTTTCCTTCTTCACTTCCCAGTTTTCTCCCTTGTTTGGAAAAGATTTTATCTTGCTATTCAAAAGTCTGGTCAACTTAGGTTGACTTTCGAGGTCAAGGTCAAGTCAAAGTCATTCAGTTTGACTTTAGTCAAACTTCGGCACCTAAATTTTCCGATTATCATATTTTTTCCGTCCGGTATCCGATTAACGCGTTCAAGTAATCCATTTTATATAACTTTTCGAGATCTAACTAATGGTACTAATATCTTATTAAAATTATTATTTATTAATTACTATAATTTATTAATTTAATTTAATTAGTTAAGTCGTTATGCAACGTAATTGCCATTTGGCCAGTCTAATGGTATTGATCTGCTTGCGGTTCCTTACATCATTGTTCTTACTAAGGATAATGCATATGATATTCTTTAGTCCATTGGCACAAAAGTTCAGTTCTTAGTTAAATCTTCTTATGACTCACTCTTAAGTTCTTCTACTATTCAACTACAGATTCCTATTTTCAATTTCATCTGGAAGCAGAAGTTGCCATCAAAAATTAATTTTTCTTTGTGAACTTTAGCTCACAATAGTTTGCCAATTTATTGAGAAGAAGATGGATTAATGTTCCAAAGAATTGTCTGTTTTTCTCTCATGATGAAACTGCTAGTCATCTTTTCTTGCATTGTGCATTTGTTTCCAAAATTTAGGAGCATTTTAGAGAGAAATTAAGTTGGAAATTTACAATTCTTGAGGATTATATTACTATGTTGCTTTCATGGAATTTTTGTATGCCTTCTAAACAACAATTTCAAATCTGGTGTATGATCTATGTGGTTGTTGTTTGGAGTATGTGGTTGGAGAGAAATGCTAGAATTTTTTAAAACAAAGAAAGTTCCATTATTGTGGTTCAACAGAGAATTAAGTATAATCTCTTCAGTTGGTGTCTGGTTTTTCAAAATATGGAATCTACAAGCTTCAATGAGGTTATAACTAATTGGCCTAAGTTATATTTTGATTTCTTGTAATCAAAGAAGTAGCTTGTTACCTCTTTTTTTTGTTTTCTTTGTTTTCTTTTGTTCTATGTTCTAAAGGGTGGTACAATCCTTTTGTACCCTCTTCTTTTTTGATCAATAAAAATTTCTTTACCGATCAAAAAAAATTTATTCTTGGTGGATTAGTTGGATATAATTTGGTAGTATAGCACTTTAGTATCCTGTGAAATAAGGAATACCGGGGATAATAGAGAATATTGTCATTCTACGGTTGGTAACAATATAAATTCAACAAGAGATAAACTTGTATGTTAATTAAATTTCGGTTCAATGATGACAAAGGATTTCTTAGTCATATTTCTTATTATTGTTTAAAATAAATTCTTATTATTCGCTTTTATTATTTATTTCGTTCAAAACCTAAAACCCTCCTTTCTAACATCTAAAATCTTCATACTTTTTGTGGGAACAAATTCTTTGTCATTATATTACTAGTTAATTTTGTGGAAGAACTAACTCATTGTATAAACGACGCGCATCCGTATCTTTCAGAGAAATGGGATTTTGTTATACAAAACTCCCTAGGTGGCTAACCCACCGCTTGACTTGGTCAAGTTTACATCTAAAAAGATAAACGTAACCAGATAAATATGATTGCAGATAAACTTAATCCATGACATTTTTTGTGTTTGGGCATACACGTGTGACTTTGTGTATCATTTTAGTATGCTTTGTGCAGGATATAAATAACTTCGTGTATCCGATGTAAATTGAGTTCTAATAAGAAATACAATTCTCCTTTCTTCCTCTCATAATTATTTATCTAATTACTAGTGGTAGTGCATACATCTAAACATACAATGATATGTATATTAATATTTATCTTTGCACAGTGTTAATTAGTGATACTTAAATATCGGTGAACAGAGTTCATAATAACGCAATACATTATCATCATGAAAATCTCACGACGGTTAAGTTGTTATCACCGTCGATTCGTTTGATCAACTGATAAAAAGCTACGTTGATGATCAATGTAAATTATTATCTTTTTTCTCTAATTTTTTCTGATTTGTTTCCATTGAATATGGTTTTAGCTTAATATTTACATGTATTATTTTTATTGTGATTAAGATATCATAACAGATTATGGTTTCAATTTATACAATTAAACTGAACCTTATATTAGTTAAGGCGCATGTATATATATGTTAACTTGTATATCTTGGTAAGTATTAGAAAGGTGAAAACGCAACTTCGCAAACCTTTGATGATTTTCTTTTATCATTTAATTATAGTACTAACGATTTTAGTACAATAAAAAAAAATATGATGCATCTCCGAAGGACAACATAAATTTGATTTTCTCGGATGTAATAATCTCCAGAAATTTTGAAATCATCCCACTTGAATTTGGGATACCACATGTCATAATATGGACACAAGGTGCGCACTTAACTAGCCGGTCGGTCTCAGAAATGACTCGAAACAAGTGTTAACTGGTCTTTGTCAGCGGTTCCTGAAGTAACCTGAACCGATATAGAGGCAATTTTTGCCATAAAGATATGTTCATGTACACACTTATAAATAAATATTTGTGGATCCTGAAGATGACGAAGTTGGAGATTTGTTGATGTTATGTTGGTGCTTTATGTGTGTGGTTGTTTCCTTTATTTTGAGTTTTGTTTATTTTAATTACGTGTTTCGTAAATAAAGAATCCTATAAGAAATCCATGAGAGATGTTGGCCCCAGAAGTGGTCCTATAAGAAATTCATATATTAGATGTTGGCCCCAGAGAGATGTTGTCCCCAAAATATTATGAGTTGCAGCACTAATACATGAAAATAGACTCTAGAAGTGGTCTATGTAAACAATTAGATTCAAGAATAAGTTATAAAATTTTGGGTTCCCAAAGTAGCCCGTGGTTATTAAATGTTTTATTAATGGCTTTATTATTTTACTCTCGTCTATCTTTACTAAAGGATATTGGTTCCATAAGTAGTTTATCCAGTTTTACATAGACGATAAAGATAATTGTCTCATAAACACAAACAACAAACACAATTTTTCAAACCAGTCATAACTATATAACCTTGAAATGGGTTTAAAGGAAATGTTGAATACCATTTCAGGTTCAAATAAGATGATAAACTGATTTTAAAGAGCGTGTATCATTCTACCTGGTGGCACATAAGTTATTACTGTTAACGCCTTATGCTCTACTAGATTTAAGAAGAATCTGTTAAGTAGAAATATTGGGCGTAACTACCACCTTAAAACAATAAATGAGTATTTTTATGGAGTTCTTATTATTTCATCTGTTTTGTGCTAGAGGATGTTGTCAAGAAGCTTAAGACTCTTTTTATGGGGTTTTCCATAAAAGAATTTGAATAGTCGAATCTTACATTGTTATTAGCCAAAAGTTTAATGGCCTTGAATTTTTCATGCTAAGGCACGGTCGGCTTGGATACCCAGGTTCTACCAAGATGAGACAAAATGTTTATGGACATCCTTTACAGAACCTGAAGTTTCCTTCGTATAAGGATGTAAACTGTGTTTGTTGAAAAACTTACAAAGTTGTTTGGCTACGTACTTTTTGGACTTTCCGATTAAGTCCATTAATCTTAGTGGTAAATTTACAGGATTCTGATGCTTTTCCTTCAGTTGTTGGTATATTGAGCATACACATGAACATGGTAGTTGAGTTCTTTGTGAAGTATTTTTAGCTGATTTTTCGACCAATTGTATACCATCAATATTATATTTGGGCATCAATCTTACATTTCATATTTACGTGTCTTGGTTCATGGCATCACCTAACTATATTTGTTGGCATTGATTCATTAATTTATCATAAGACATTTGTAACCTTGAACATTTAATGTCTTGTAGAAGTAAGATTGTATTTCCATCGCTAGGGGAGGAAGTAAGACGTTACAGGAACAAGGTGAAATATTTCATATGAAGATAATGAAATAGTTTACGAGAAGCCTATCATTGTGGTTAAAATTCTGAAACCATGCGATTGTTACATCCCGGTCTTCCCAAGATTTCACAAAACCCGAGTTTGCAGTTGGGAATGGTCCAGATCCAAATTGATATTATGATTCAGATGGTCCCATGACTTAGAGAGAGCTCTGCAGCTGTCACTTGGTTTGGATCGCTTTGATCGGCTAGTACTTCCAAAGTTGCAAGGGGATGGACAAGAAATTGATAATAAGAGCTTCTATTTCCAAGAAGAAAAGTTTAAGTGATGATCCTCCCATTTGGATGCAAAAGGTGATTATTATCACAACGAGTATTATGATTTCGATATGGGTCAATATGAAGAAGAAAATTGAATTTGTAAAGGAGGAGAAAGATTCGTCAGAGGATTCCCACTAAGGATCAGGGTGGGAGACTGTAGAAGATACGTATCCGATATTTCCAGGGGTTAATCCTCCTGAGATTAAGTATGATTTTCAAGAGGGATATTTAAACTCCAAATTGTACTACAAGCACAGCTCCAAATGCATAAAACATGATAAATTTTTTTTTTGATAATCAGTGGATCAATGAGAGTCGTGCAAAGAATGAATAAAAAATCTTTATTACTGCTGAGGATGGAGAACTAGGGGGCCAAGAATTGGTGTTATAAACTTATCCCACTAATGAATCTTCCTCAACAGAAACTCCGTCGTCCACAATTGATGGAGAAGAAAATCTTACAGATGTCTAAAAACTGATACAAAAACAAGGAAGACCAAGAAATATTATTTTAGATAGTGGTTATTCAAAAAAATTGTTGAATAAACAAAGATGTGTCTTACTGTTTGAAAACGCAGTGAAACTTAGTGTCTGAAAACACAACGGTTTCTTAGAATATACTCCCCCCGTTTCAGGAAAAGAGTTACTATCACTTTTTTTATTTTAGCCTAAAAATAGGTTAAAATAAAAAGGTGATAGTAACTCTTTTCCTGAAACGGAGGTAGTATTAAACAATGACGTATTAGAGTCTGCTATCCATAGGTGTCTTAGGAACCAAAGTTTTCTATCAATCTTTGTGTTTTAGTTTCCTTGAATCGTAGAAGTATTGCATTTGATTATCTTTTAATTGTCTTCTTAAGTGCTGATGGAGATTGTTATTTTCCTGGTTCTCAGAAATGTTTGAAGATCAACAATCTTTAAGAAATGTTTTGGTTTTGAAAATTCCACTCATGTTATCTTCTTTCGATTATGATTCTGCTAGTTCTATGGATTTCGGTTATTACAAACTTATTTTTACCTGAAAAGGTCAGTAACGGGCACATAACAACTGATATTTGAACATTCTGATAAATTTTAGAGTTCAAGAGAGAGAAGAGAGGGAAGAGTACCAACAGTCATCGTTTTTCTTATGTCTCACAGAATCCGAACTCGGTGGATACTATTGGGATGAGATGCTTATTTTAAATTTAATAAATATATTTTTAAAAAGGAAAAGAGGAATAAAATAGCTGGGGAAAAATAATAACAATATAAATAACTTTTTTGTAATTTTTTTCTAATTAAATCTTTAAAAATGATTCATCGACATCAAAACAAATTGACATAAAAATTAACGGATACATGGAAGGGACTCAGATAAGATCAAAAATAGCCGCCACCAATCCTACGGTGAGGGGACCCAAGATGATAATACCCATATATTACTCGTTTTTTTTTTTATTTTGATGTCCGGCCTAAAATCGTTGTAAAGTCTTCCCTATGTATAAAGTATGATGTATTAGAAGGTAAGCTAAATACAATCGGATAGAAATGCAACCCTATAGCTGCAGAAGTAGGTGCTTTTATCCTTTCTTTGAATATAGAATTTGTGACCTCTGTCATTTTTACTTTCTAATCATTTGTAAGAATATTTTAGTAAAAAGTCGCAAAATAACCTATTTGCTTAATAATAGCAGAGACATGATGATCTTTGACATTTTTATTTAATTCTTTATGTTAAAGTACAAGGTCAAGACGTAAACTCCTCGTTATCCTATGAATGTCCATAGTAGTTGTTTGTACCATTATTAGATAATATATATTGTGAATATATGCCACTTTATAGTTATAATTCTACTTAATACGAAAGCTCGGTTGGTTTATTATGGAAGTCCAGTTGGTTTATTATCGAAGTCCAGTTAGCTTATTGTGGAAGCCTATTTTTAATGGGCTTATTGTGGAAGTCCAGTCCACTTATTCTGGAAGTTTATTTTTAATGGGTTTATTGTGGAAGTCTACTTTTACTGGGCTTATTGTGGAAGCCTATTACTGGTTTTATTGTGGAAGCCCAATTGGCTTATTGTCGAGGAAGCCTATTTGAGATAAACACAAATCCTAAGAATATGAATAAGAATCTTCTAGGATAAACCCAAATCCTAAAAAAATACATAAGGATCTTCTAGGATAGACATGAATTCTGAGAAGATAAATAAGGATCTTTCGGGATATACAGTAATCTTGGGAAGATAAATATGGATCTTCTAAGATAGCCATAAATCTTGAGAAGATATACAAGGATCTTTCAAGATAAACACAAATATGAAGAAGATTTTTTTGATTTTTTTTTAAGATGAGAAATTGATTTCATTGATGAAATATTAATTAGAAACATTGTCTTTCTCCAATTTTTCCAACATGAAATCAGGAGGGGAATATGACCACAGACTTAACATTCACTCTAGCAAATTTTGTTAGTTCATCTGCGACTCCATTAGCTTCTCGTTTAACATGAGAGCAAGACCAACTATTGAAACTTTAAGTAAAGAAAGACACTCCTAGACCACGTTATTTGTTGTCCAGCTTATTTGTTAAGGATCCATTAATGGCACCCACCACATTTTTGTTATCTCCTTCAAGTTGCAATGTATCAACTTCACTCTTTTGAGCCCATTTTACTGCTTCAAGAGCTGCAATTGCTTCTCCCTGTTCTTCATCTATTGATGTTGAGTTGTCCCCTATTTCTCCAATGAATCACCTTCATCATTTCGAAAGATTATTCCAATTCCAATTCGTAAATTCTGTTTATTAAATGAAACATCAAAATTAACTATAATAACATGTGCTAATGAAGGACACCATGTTACTAATTGCACATTGTTCTGAGTTAGGTTTCTTATAGTTCTAGCAAATTCAATATCAGAAACAAATTTCTGAACTAAATGTATAAATCCAGTAGGTCTAAACTGCATTTTTTCAAACACAATGGAACATATAAGTTTCCATATATGCCAAAGAACGCATCCAATAAACCTGATCTTCTTCTGCACAACATCATTGTTAAAACCACTAGATGAAAACATGTCAAGAATCCAATCAAAGAAATTAACATTACTAACCATACTCGCAATAGAGTTATCCATAGCAAACAAATCCTATTGGCAACAGAGCATTAAATAAAAGTATGTTGCATGCTCTCATTGTGATTACCACACAAAGGACAAGCAATATCTATATTTGGAGCATATATACTAATCTTGTCTATTGTTGGAAGACAATTTTGTATACATATCCAGAGAAAATCCAACACTTTTGGTGGTAGTTGCATACTCCAAAGCCTTTTCCAAGGGAATGACACACTAGTACTAGTGGTACCTTGCATAGACTTATTCAAAAGAATGTTATAAGCATACTTAACAGAGAACTAACCATTTTTACTAGCGGTCCATATAATTTGATCATTGCCTACAAGAGGAATTCTTATTCTGCATATTTTTCAACAACATCAGCAGTAAACAGGACATTAAGCATGTTCATATCCCAACTTTTTGTATCTTTGTCTATCAATTGAGATACCATTTTCAAATTAGAAGATGCAAAAGTAGAAGGAACATATTTACCAAGAGAAGGTACCCAAACATCTTTCCAAATGTGGATATTTTTATCGTCTGTTATTTCCCAGCAGTCGTTATTTTTGATGATACTTAATCCTTTACAAACACCCCTCCAAATATAGATCCCATTAGAACTAACTTGATCAGATAGAGGATTGCAATTGGCAAAGGGTTTATGTTTGAGAATCTGCACCCATAGAGCATTAGGATCCTGCAACATTCTCCAAGCAAGTTTGGTGAGTAAAGCCTTGTTAAAACTAGCAGATTGTCTAATTTTGAGACCCCCTTTACACTTTGAATTAGCTACACAGTTCCAATTCTTAAAACAAATACCCCTAGTGTGATTGTCCTTATTCCACCAGAATTTTCTTATAATTGAGTCCACTCTGTCAGTAAGATTTTTAGGCATTGGGAACACAGACATTTGGTGTTTAGCTAAAGAACCAAGAACACTTTGAGTCAAAACAGTTCTACCTGGTTGGTTCAAATATTTAGATTTCCAACAATCTAACTTACCATCAAATTTCTCTATCATACCCGAGAAAGACTCCGATTTGTTCTGCTGCAGCAAGAGAGGAACACCTAAATATTTGTCCTGCAACCTCATCCTTTTGATGTTGAGAATGTTAGTAATAGTCATCTTATCATGATTATCAGTTTTTGGGCTAAAAGATAAACCGGATTTCTCAAAATTAATTGCTTGACCATAATATTTATTAAATTTATCAATAATATCATAAAGATGTCCCACCTCGGTAAGATTAGCTTTAGTAAATATCAAACAATCATCAACAAAGAAGAAGTGGGAAACATCAGGACTTGTACTTCAGACCTTAATACATTTAATAAAATTATTGTTCTCAGCATGAATTAAGGCTTTAGAAAAAACATCCATACACAATATGAAAAGATATGGAGATATGGGATCTCCCTGTCTCAATCCTCTAGATGGCTGGAACTGCTCTTCATTGACCCCACTCAAAAGAAAAGATGTGAAAACAGTGGTTACACATTGGCAAACAACCTGACACTATTTAGGGCTGAAACCAAGGGTTTTAAGGCAGTCAAGAAGAAAAGGCCATTCTATCCTATCAAAGGCCTTACTCATGTCCAACTTAATAGCCATTAGACCTTTTTTAGACTTACATTTTTTCATTGTGTCAACTAGTTCATGAGCTATGACAATGTTATCTGTCATAAGTCTACCCTGCACAAAAGAAGTTTGATAGGGGGAAATTATCTTACTGAGTAGATGCTTGATCCTATTAGCAATCAGCTTATAGATAATTTTGTATGAGGTATTACAAAGACTAATTGGTCTAAAATCAGCAGCAGTTTTAGGACAATTTATTTTTGGAATCAAAGACAGAAAATTATGGTTGTTTTCTTTTAACATATACTTACCATGTAAAAAAAGATTGCACCATTTTTACAGTGTCTTCACCGACAATGTCCCGTATCTGTTGATAAAAACCTGGAGGAAAACCATCTGGGCCTGGAGAAGTCCATGGTTTCATTTTAAACACCACAAATTTCAGAAGTTGGAGTCCTAAGCAAATATGCATTGTCAGCATCACTAATACATGGATCAAGACAAGATAAGAAAGTAGCAAGGTTAGGATTACTAATTCTACTCATCTTGGCAAAATGATTCATTAAATTAGTTGCAATTGCATTTCTATGCGTTAACCAAATACCAGTAGGGTCCTGTATAGCCTCAATATTAGTTATTTTCCTCCTAAAATTTGCGCTAGTATGAAAGTAACCAGTGTTTCAATCATCAAATTGCATAATGTCATCCTTAGCTCTTTGTTTATAAAAATCTTCCTCAATGTTTTTCCAATTCTCCAATTGTATAAGAGCAGTAGATATTCTAGCATCAATAGTGTCAAATATCCCTTGAGCATACAAAGTTTCTAATTGGCTATTCAGTATACTAATATTTGTTAGAATTTGACCAAAGGAATGAGTATTCCAATAACCTAAAGCTTGTCTGACTTGTCGTAAGGAACTTTTATGCTTAAAAGCTTAGGAACCTTGAATATTACCGGAGACTTTCTCAAGTCTTTCTTGTATGTGTTCATTACCATACCTTCTATTAGTCCAAGTAAAAGGATTTCCAGAAAAAGAAATATCATGGACCCCTAAAGAATCAATAAAATCTTTAGCAGTGTCTAAAACAACTTGAGTATGTGGGATACCACGTATTTTTCAGAGTTACAAAGTGTAAAGTTCATGTTTTCCATAATAATCCAGGGAATATTAACAAAAAGACTAAATTGATGTACAAAATCCCACTGTTCAAATCTATGACCATTCGGAAGAGCTCCATACATGCAAGTAAGATAAACCTTAGACCTGGTATCATCATTCAATTCACATTTAATAACATTATGAGCAAAGCTAATAATTTTATGGTTCAACCCATTTTTCCATAGGAGACAAAGACCATCAGAACGACTAATAGGATCAATAATAAACTTATTGGGATAATTTAACGGTATGATGTAATTCAACATTTCCTTATAAAGGTTTTTAGTTTCTGAAAGGAATAAGATATCTGGGTCATTAGTTCTAACAAGGGAATTTGGTATCCTTATTTCCATATCCTTGGACACTCCAAGAAATGAACCTCATGTTAAGATTATAGAGATACAAATCAGGCCACTCAATACTCAGCGGAGATAAATAACTATATGATTGTGTGACTAAAAATCCAAGAGAGTGATTGCAAAAAATTAAAAAGCAATAAAATTTACAGAATTTAGAATATCTAATAAATTCCTTAAAGATAGAAATATAAAGGAGAAAATTCACCCAATTAGCAGGAGTTTCTTGTATCCCCATAGTGAGATTATTGTCTAAAGTTGCTTCTTTATCTATATCATTTATATCCAGTCCCTCCATGTTAACAAAATTGATTTTCTACAAAATCAGATGTATTATTGTTCATGTTCATTGAATGGGTTTTGAGAAGATGTGAATAAGTTTGATGCGATTCATGGATTTGGTTTTGAGATGACTTGGTTCTTCTTTTGTCTGGATGATAAATTGCAATCTTTTCCTTCTCTTTAGGTCAGTCTCCCCCAATTTTAACAAACCATTAACATTACCGACCAACACTTGGATGTTTCCCCCTTTCACTTTACTAGTAACACCAAATCTTCTGGCACCCCCTTTCTTTTTATTAGCCGCATCCTCAATATACTTCCTTTATTTTCACTTAACCAACACCGAGAAACTACTCATTTATTACATTTACACCAATGTTATTGGCACCCACGCTCTCACTAATAACCATTTTCTCATTAGTCTTCTTTTTTTTTTGTTCACTGGCACTACACCGTTGATCATATGTTTTTTTAAACATGGATATTGATTTCACTTGTAAAACAATATCTCTAGCAAATCTTGTTGGCATAATAACTTCCGTGAGATTTAAATTTAACTCCGTACTAACACTTCTCTCATTCACTTTGTGGCTGATGTAAAAAAAAAATTCTCTCTATAATTGCCATATTTAATTAGACTGAATATATGGTCAAATCCGTGGTGAATATGAGTGTGGATGGAATTTAGGAGTAACACAATATAGGAGAATACTGTTTATGCCAAAATTCTCATCAACATGAACAACCAATGATTTATCAAAAGATCTAGATTGAAATCTTTATCTTTCATTTTGTTACACTATATCACCTTAATATTCAAATTAAGTCATATAAGCACATCAGTCATGAAGAAGATTAAAGAACAACAATTCACCAAATTGGACATTCTATTAGAATTATATCTATCAATTTCAAGATCTTTACAAGTATGGAAAAAAGTGTATTCATATATCAATAATTTCATACTACATTACTCTGTAAATACATACCTAATAGCTTTACTCTAATTCCAGTATCCTTCCTTCGTCCTTTTTTCCCCCAAATTTTCTGACCCCCTCTCTGTTGAATGAACTTCTCTATTTATAGTTTGTTCAATGGGTCCCTCTCTTTTTCCTTTATGTCTATCCTTTATGTTTGATGAGTCATGTTTTCCCGATCTTGTCTGTCAATTTATTGATTATCGTTCCACTGTATTCTTTTGGTCCGATACCTCTTGTCCCGTTACTTCCATTCGTTCTTTATATTTTATGATTATCTTTGGATCAGGATGATCGTGCGGTTGACAGGCATCTTCTTTCTTATGCACTGTCATGCTTTTGCCTTTTTGGCCCGTTACCTTGTACTATTGACACGTGCTCTTCATACTTTATGAGTCATCTTCTTCCCGATCCTCAGTTTCAGTTATGCAGTTAAGTAATTTAAGCAATTAATGCTTTCACTTTTCCGCTCTGTGCGCATTTATTGCTCCTGTTTTTCCCGTTCCATTTGCATTTAATGCTTTCTGTTTCGATCAGAGTACTAACACTTTCCCGATCGTACGTGTTGATCATGCAATGATATTTTCAATCTTTTACATCTGTCATCCACTCGAACTTTTATAAGGTTTTGATTGTGTGTTTCTCGCTCTTTTATAAATCTCTGCTTCTTTGCCTAATCGTTTGACATGTGTTATCTTGACTTTTATTTCCTAACAACTTGCCCCCTTCTTCTTCTTTTTTCAAAATTTTTAACGGTTGATCCAAAGTTTTGAAAAAAGTAGAGGAACAATAGTTACTTTCCATTTTTTATATATCTGTCATAACTTCTTTTCGCACGTTATCCCGGATTTTCTGCTAGCAGTAACTTCTATTATAACGTTTGTGTCAGTTAACATTTTTCGAGAAAATCAAATCTTTTCCTCGATTAACACCTTTTCCATTTTTGACGGTTCGTTTATCCCTCCCTCTTAAATAGGATTCAGACTTTTCTACTTATGTTTTTTCTTCTTAAAGTTGCAGCTCTTTCTCTTCCTTAAACTTTTCAAATATTCTCATTATCTCTCTGTTATTCTTTCATCCTCCAACGATTCAGGAATTTTTTGCATCAATCATATTTGCTCTACTTTCGATCAAGAAATTGTTTCTCCTCTTTCTACATGTAAGTGACTTTCTAATCCTTCTGTATCTATTTTGTTTTAGTGTTTAACCATGATGAATATTGACTCTATGAAAACAGAGATGATTGAAATGGTGATTGTTTATGATTTTTTTTCCCTAATTGCTTCTTTTTATGAAATTGAATTTTTTGATTCCTTAATGCATTGATTCTTCCCTGTCTTTTTTACAGATAAAAGATACCTTTTCACTATGTCTTCGAGAACTAAAAATATTGCTCCTGAGATTGATTCTCAACACGATGATCAGCCAGAAGTAAGGAGATCTTCTCGGAGTAATGCAACTAGATATGCCGCAACTCGGCATACTCGTGATACTGTATCTGACCCTTCTGTGGCCGCTAATGTTGCCCCAGGAGTAAGCGTGAGCATGCCAGTTGTAGCTATAAATCAATGAATATTAGAGAGTTCAAAGAAAAACATCATCTCGAGGGATTCAGAGTTTCTCTTTGTGGTGGAGATAAAGATGTAATGACTCTGGAAGCAGCCGAAAGCTTTAAATATTCAACATGTAGTTTACTGATCTCTGCTGGTGCGTTGGAGGCTGGGATTCGTCTTCCCCTATATCAGCGGGATCATCCCTATCAGTTCGAGGTTCTTGCATCCGCTGCAATGCTCCTCACGGTTTCGCTCGGTCCGTTATCAAGTATAACCGAAATTGGTGGCGGATACTTGATGAATGCATCCTCCGGAGTGAAGGAAGAACTAACCTTACCTGTTATACTCCAGACACCACAGAGCAACAACATTATACAGTTGAAAATTTTCACACTACCTATGCGGATAGTGTTTCCATAAGGAATTTTATGAAGTGGAGTGTTAGTCATCTTCGCAAGTGCAGTTCGGGATTCCCCTTGTTGCGCAAAATTGACGATCCTAAGCTCAAGTATGTTCCGGGAAGTGGAGAAAGAGTCTGATTGGAACAAGAAGAAAGAATCCGATTGGATCATGACTACAGGTGGTACCGGACTCCACTAGTGATCGAAGGTCCTTGGGTATTTGGTCATATTTCCAAGGATGAAGTTCAAGATGTTCGTGGGCGTTTCCTCAATTACTGTCCTTGGAAATTAAATTTCAGTGATTATAAATTCGATTATGAGGTTCGCACGGCTCCTTTTTTTTTCTTTTTTTTTCCCTCACTGAGTTTGAACTTTGTGCTACAGGTTGATCCATCTACTGAGCCCCAGATTGAAGCGCCACCAGCACGCCCAATGCCCGGCGTGCAGATTAATGAGGGCAGGCAAAGAACTGATAAAGTGGAAATAGTTTAGGGTAAAGGGAAGCGTAAGATGGTAGCTTCCCCAGAGAAGAAGAAAAAACCGAAAAAGGTCAAGAAATGCTCCTCTCACTCCCTCTGATAGAGAAGAAGGTGAGATCAGAGATTCTCTCCTCCCGCGCAGCAACATTGGGGGTGAGGGAACCTCAGTTTCAAGATCTTATGCTGAGGGTGCGGACCAGACTATATCGGGATAACCCGATGCTGTTGCGGAACGGTCTGTTGAAGCTTCTGATCCAGTTGCATCGGCAGCGGACCAGGCTATATCGGGACAGCCCGATGTTGTTGCGGGATGGGCCGCCGAAGCTTTTGGTCAAATTGCTTCGGGAGCGGACCAGGCTATATCGGGACAGCCCAATGTTGTTGCGGGACGGTCCGCTGAAGCTTCTGGTCAAGTTGCATCGGGAGTGTCCGATACTATTACGGGACATCCCGCTGCTACTGCAAGTGAGATCATATTGGAAGAACCCGTTGGTGGCTCCGAAGCTGCTCCCATTAAGGCTACACCGATAAATTTTTATCAGTCCCTGTCTCCACTTCCCTTTAACTTTGAGGTTGAAGTGGTCTCTCCCGAAGAGGGTATCATGACAACTGATAATAAACCAACTGTGGAAGGAGATGTTGAAGGAGGAGATGCTTATGATGAAAATATTGAGAATGTCGCCCCTAGCACTTCAACCACATAAATCCCAACCTCTCATCCCGAAGAGGATATTCCCGCAGCCATCTGCGAAGCAAGTGCACCTTCCGGGATATTATCAACGGTTCTTACTCGCCCCAATGCTGATGTGCCCAATGAAGAGCCTTCAGACTTGCAAGGCAGGAGGGTGATAAAAGGATTAAATCTTTTAGGCGATGAGAATGAAGCCTACAAGTGGTTCTTAGCAAAGGGGCTACTGACTACTGCAGCTTGTCCAGAGATATGGAAATCCGATAGTGGTTCCATGTCTAGGCTGCGGAGTTCACTGGGAACTATCCCTCTTTGGTATCATTTCGAGTTCGCTGAACAGACATTCCCGCTGAACCCTCCTCCTTCTTTGGATCAAGCTCTAGCATTTGCAGAGGGTCCATTGTATTCATATCCACAGCAAGTTCTAGATCAGGTATTGTTGTTCATTAGAACTTTTGATTTGTTTCATCTTTTCTTCCCATACTCATGACTTTAATTTCACAGCTTAAGCATAGTTCCGATTGCTTATTTGCTGCATTCAAGTTTTACAAAGCTCGGGCTATTATGATGGAGTTCGAATATAAGAATGAAGCTGAGAAAGTGCAGCGGGAAAATGCCAATCTGCAGCAACAAAATGAAAAGCTCCAACTGATGCGTCGGAAAACCAACTTTGTTTTACCGCAAGCGCACAGTGTCGAAAGATGTAGACAAGAGCAAATACGGTTCGTTCCCACGAGGAGATTGTGTTAAAATATTTTTTTAGGTTTTATTTATAAAGAATTAAATTAAAAAATGAATTAAAACTACTTAGTAAATATTGAAAACAGTAATAGGAAAACGTTAAGGTTCCGGGAATCCGTTGTAGATTAGGGTTTAATTGCATTCGTCACAAAGGGTCTCGATTTTACTCATGTAAAATATCAAATCTAGCTACTAATACACAGAAGATTTTTCGTTTAAGAATCGAAGAAAGAATTTTCAAAAAGAATTGTTTGTTCTCAACATAAAGTAGAATTTCGAAGTACTAAGTATACGGGGCATAAAGAGTCAAAGAATATTCATAAAACGATTTCATACAAGGTTTCAACGAGTCCTTCTACTAATCAAACAATGAACTATACGTGGCATAGAACATGAAAAATCATCGAGAAGGTAAAACGTTAAGAGAGAGACAAAACATTAATATTAAGTTCATATAATTGAAAACCCTAGTTTTGAAACACAAAGAAAACCATCTCTACAAATTCATCCTTTCGCCCTAACAAGGGAATTAGCAGAACATGATTTTCTCAAAAGCCATGAAAATTAATAAAGAAAAATAAACTAACCCTTTAATCCTGTTCCCGGCTTCGTCAATTCTGTCTGTACGTGAGTCTGTCCAGGTATGTTTTGAGAGGGTATCAAGTTCTCCTTTTATAGCTTCATGTTCCGAACCCAATTCAAACACAAACTTAACTTTCATAATTTCACTGAAACACCGCCTCTTTACTAACTTCTCGGCCAAGTAAATTCTCATACACGCTTCATCTAGAGCCACTTTCACATGACTTCTCACCTCCTCGAACCATGCCCTGACTTCACTCAAAATCCTTGCCAAACTCAACTCCACCACAGTTCGATTTCTCCTCACAACAGTAAGCAATTCTCTTATGGCAAGACTTGCCCAAACTCAGTTCATAATTAAACCTTCTCAACAGCGAACCACTTTTCTATCGAGTTCATCACCGTCTCATTCTTAAACTCCATCGAGCACAGGTGCAGTCCCTTTGGCTCTGTCCACCATCGAGCTTTGTAATCAATCACCACCGGAACCATGATCTTCACTGCCATGACCTCAGCGAATCCGTATCTCCATCTTATCAACTGCCGTCAATGGCATTAACTCCAGCAACTCCCACCATCTTCATCATCTCTCGTAATCTCACAGATATTCTCATTCTTCTCAACTGTTTTGATTCTCCACCATTTCTATGTCGCAAATATCCAAATCCTCCAAGTCACAAACCATGGCCATTAACCATCACAGTTAACATCTCACCATCATTAGCCATCAAGTTAATCAACAGCCACCATCTTCGATTCTCACTGCCTTCATCACTCCAACAGAAAACTCCAGCAGCAAGTTCACCTTCTAACCCAGAACCCATCAGCGACTCCATATCTCGAGCTCCATATTTCATCACAGGCCATTAATGGCAGTTGAACACCATAACAGCTTCTCCGGATAATCACAGCAAAACCATTCATCTTCTTATAACCTTCTTCACCGTCAATCACCACTGTCCGGCTTCCAAACTCCATATTAAGAAGGATCCAGAGTTCCTAATGATTCCACTAATTCAATGAGAAATACTTGAGATCAAAAATCATCATCATGATTGATCATAGCAATAAATTGTTCATCTTTATGTTCTCGGTCTAAACCCTGTCTTCTAACACCTTCATTAACCCACTGATCCATTCGAGATCGAGAAATAATCCAAACCAAGATAACCACATCGATCATGATCATGATCAATCACGGCTGCAATTCAATCTTCTTCCCCGTTCGTGATAATGAAGGGGGGCGGCCCCGATCCAAGTTGCTGGTGCTTTTAAAAAGATTCAAATAGGTGGCAGCCCTTAGGAGATTACCAGGTTCCCTTAGTAATTGACTCCCAGCTGCCCCTTATCGTCTGACAGAGTGCCAATAGTGGTTCCCTTGAAATGACCATTTTGCCCTTTATTCTTGTTTCGCTCATAACTTCTGCGTACGATGTCTGAATGACCTCGTTCTTTCTATGTTGGCTTCGTAATTTAATTCTCTACAAGATGGAGGGTAGAAATCCTGGAATAGACTGAGCTCCACTGGGTCTTTGGCAATTCTTCTCTTGTAAAGCTCTATTTCACTTGTTTCAGAGATGTAACCTAATAAAACATATAAACTACAAAAGTAATAATAACACACGGTAATTTACACAAAATCTAGCAAATAAGTATAAGGAAATGATACTTAAAATATATGAATTATGCACTTATCACCAACAACAAAATGATGATCTCCAACAACAACTAAAGAATCAAAATCTTCTGAATCAAGGTATATTTTCTCACTCACTTTTTTTTTATGTATATATATTACGCACATGCTTTGGGACCAGCGGGGGATTCCGAACTTGTATTTAGGATGGAGCGTAGGATGACTCAGTTGAATGATCATGCGAGAGAGATTAATAGGAAAATGGGGGGCTTTAGATCAGAGTTAAAAAGATTGTCCGATAGTCTTGACCTGGCCACCTGGAGACGCACTAGAGCTGAATCAAAATATCAGCAAGCTCTGGAAACTTTGGTTCTTAAGGAGGCAGAGTTTAAATCCCTCGCTGGAGGTATATTCTTGGGTTATATGTTTTTGTATATAAAATTTCTTATAGTATTTAATGCTGGCTTTGTTCGTTAGCCCTTGAAAAGAAACTTAATGAAGCAACTGCTCGGGCTGTGAAAGAGGAAAGAGATGTTGCTATGAAAAATGGGAGAATTGAAAAGCTGAATAAGCAAACGGAAGAACATTCTTCTAAAGTGCAAGCATTGCAAGGTGAAATAACTCTTTACGCAACCAGAGCTAGAGATGCTCAATCCCGAATTAGTGTATTGTCCAGCAAAGTTATAACATGCGAAAACATGCTTATGGATGAAAAAGCAAAAAATGACAATCTATCAAGAGAATTGAGTACTGAAAAATATCAGAGATCCCGCTTGGATGAGCAAGTAAAAGGTTGTCAGCGAAAAATTCGAGAACTTCAATTAGATATTGAATATAGATGTGCTTATACAACGTGGGTGAGAAAAGATGCAAAAGCAAAAATTGCAATATCATTCAACACTGCCTTGGATCATGCACAAGCTGACATCACTATACTCAATAGTCGGGCTCCTGTTCCGAAGGTTCCTCCGCAGCCATCTAGAGGCAACATTCCCGATGCTTGATGATATATGAGTCTCTTTTTCTGTGTAACTTGTATTCCGCTAGATTGATTCGTATCTTGTAACTTGTAATTTGGTACTTTAACTGGTAACTTTGAGTTGGAATCTACCTTTGATAGCCTTTTGAACAATGTCATTCCTGCATAAAAGATAACATATTTGTATGAAATCATTCGGTTAATCAAATTGTTTCATGAGTACATTGGATCGAAGTATTTATACCTCAAAACATGTAATTCGGGAACCCAACACATACGAGTCATACCGGGGCCAGGAGTAAGCTACAAGGTTAGTCCCAAACGTACCCTGAAAACGAAAACCATTGATTATAACATTAGGTATCCTTTCTTTATAAGAATCTTGCACTTATGGAAATTCTTGAAGGGCTTATACGTACCTAAATTTTTATTTGCTTGAGTTACGATTATTTCGCTAATCGCAAGCGTTCTCCAGAATAAGATGTTCCTGGAGTAATTAATATTTTCATGTCAGGCATCTCTTTATTAGGAAATCCCATTGTCAAATGTAGTATTAATCAAGGATTTTCAAGAGAAGGTGCATTATTTATGTTTTACCTAACACGAATGCAATGTACTTTCGTAATTGCATTATCGATCAAGGATAATATAGCTTTGATATTGTGCGTTCCATGGGTGTTGCAAAACTTCACCATGCATGTTTCGCAGATAATAAGATCCTTGTCCTCCTGGTGCTTGGATTGTGTACGGACCATCCCAAGTTGGTGCGAACTTGCCTGCATTTTTATCCCGATGGTACTCCGAAATTTGACGTAAGACATATTTTCCTTGAACAAAGTTTCATAACTTGACTTTCTTATGTTAGTCCCGTGCCAACTTTTTTTGGTAATTTTCCATCTTCTGGAGTGCCACCTCTCTTTTTTCTTCCATTGTCATCTAATTTTTGTAACATTAAATCTGAATTTAGATTTTTCTCCCATACTTCTGTTCTAGTTGTAGGCAAAATGACTTTTGTTGGTATAACTGCTTCCATTACATAAGTGAGTAGGAGCGGTGATTCTCCAGTGGATTCTTTTCTTGTGGTGCGGTATGCCCATAGTGTGTTATGAAGTTGTTCACACCATTGTTTGTAGTGCCCATCTAACGTTTTCTTTAAATTTGTTGCAATCGTTTTATTTCTGGCTTCGGCCTGTCCGTTACTCTGGGGATAAAACGGTGTGGATTTATGTTTCTGAATGTCGAAAGCTTCAAACAGCATATGAATATTTTTTCCTTGAAATTGTTTTCCGTTATCAGAAACTATGGCTGTCGGAATCCCAAATCGACAGATGATATTTTCAAATAAAAATTTGAACACATCCGAATCCCTGATTCGAGCTAATGCTTTGGCTTTTACCCACTTAGTAAAATAATTAGTGGCCATAATTAAGTATTTCCTCTTCTTGGTTCCCTCAACTAACGGACCTACAATATCCACCCCCCCATTTCGCAAACGACCATGGACTGAGTACAGGATTAAGTTCGGTAGAAGGTACTTTGATTCTTTTTGCGAAACGTTGGCAGTCTTCGCACCTTCGTACCATGTTTTCCGAATCCTTGAGCATGGATATCCAATAATAACCTTGCATTTTGGCTTTCAATGCGAGTGAGCGTCTTCCACTGTGATTTCCTGCATCTCCATAATGTATTTCCTTGAGTATGCGTAATCCCTCCTTATGTGACAGGCATCGAAATAATGGTCCTAAAAAGGACTTGCGGCATAGGATTCCATCCCGCAACTGGTAGTTGTCAGATTTCAGTTGAATTTTCCTTGCTTCTTTAGAATTGGTGGGTAATATTTTATCTTGTAAATATTGATGAATTGGGATCCTCCAATCATGTTCATTTAATTCATCATCTGCTTATTGAGGCATAGGTGCAGTGTTTTGTATTGCTGGATCATCAATGTCTTCGGTTACACCTCTTTCTATGTTATCAGCTGTCTTTAACTTTATGGATGGTTCATATATTCGTCCGAATTTGATGGTTGTAACATTGGGATCTCTTATCATTGATGAAATGAATGCTAGTGCGTCAGCATGTGGATTCTTGTCTCGGGACAGATGGCGAAAAACTATACTTGGAATATGATTTGCTAGAGTTTGTACAAGATTTTTGTACTCTGTTAAATCTTCGTCGAGTGTTTGGTATCTTAATTCAACCTGTCGAATTATCAACTGTGAATCACTTGTGAGACGGACATTGCTGATTCCTAACTCAATGATGAGCTTGAGAGCATGAACCACAGCTTCATATTCTACTATATTATTTGTATGCTCATCAAACTCAAGTCGAAATGAATGTATCATCCGTTCACCCATGGGTGCAGTAAGTACAATGCCAATTCCCGCACCTTCCTTATTTCGGGATCCATCAACAAAGACTTCCCACCTTTGTGAATTTGCAGAGCTCAAAATATCATGTGGATCCTCTTCCTCACATCCTGGCAATCCTTTAATACAAATGTACAATAAAAAGTGAATAATTAAAGTGATGAAAATTTTTAATGATAAAAACTGTGATTGAATTAATTTTATTTTTTTTTCGTCTATCGGACCTTGGATTTCATAATCTTCCTCAATCGGGAAGTCCGCAAGGAAATCAACTAAAACTTGGGATTTTTGTGAAGTTTACAACTCAAAAACGATGTTGAATTGCTTTATTTGTGCATTCCATTTTGAGATCGGTGTTCTTCAATACTGATTCTAATGGTGCTTTGCTCGGGACACGCACGTAATGTGTGAGAAAGTAGGTACGTAATTTTTGGGTAGCAAAAACCAATGACAAAATGAGTTGCTCAATTTTTGTGTAATTTCTTTCTGCTGAATTCATGGTCTTGCTAATGTAAATACAGTTTTCTCCATTTTTTCATTCGTACGCACCAACATTGCACTTATTGCATCCTCCGTTGCCGCAATGTACAAAGTCAATATTTCTTCAGGTTCTGGCTTCTGCAACGCTGGCAATGTGGCAAGATGCATCTTTATGTTTTGGAAAGCTTGATCACATTTTTCATTCCAGTCAAATTTATTTTTCTTTTTGAGTATATCAAAAAATGGTTTGCATCTTTCTGAAGATCTGGCAATGAACCTACTGAGAGCAGCCAAACATCCATTCAATTTCTGTACATTTTTAATGCTTTTTGGGGATGGCATGTTCGTTATTGCTTGAATTTTTGTGGGATCAACTTCAATTCCATTCTTTGTAACCAAATATCCCAAAAAACGTCCCGATGTCACACCTAAAATGCATTTTTCTGGATTGACTTTCATTTTAAATTTCCCCAATGCACCAAATATTTCAGCGAGATTCTTGTAGATGATCCGAAGATAATTTACTTTTTACCAGCATGTCGTCAACATAGACTTCTAATATTCGCCCAATCCAAGGTTTAAATATAGCGTCAACCAAGCGGTGATATGTTGCTCCTGCATTTCGTAATCCAAGTGGCATCCTGGTATTACAATACAACCCACGTGGGGTGAAGAATGCAGTATGTTCTTGATCCTTCTCCGCAAGTGCAATCTGGTTGTATCCCGATTGACCGTCCATAAAGAACAATGCCTCATGGCCTTGCACGGCGTCCACTAGCTGATCGATATTGGGAAGTGGATAACTATCCTTTGGGCATGCCTTGTTTAAATTGGTGAAGTCTATACAAATTCTTACTCCACCATTCTTCTTTGGAATGATCACCATGTTGGAAATCCATGTTGGGTATCGTACCTCACGAATGAATCCTGCATTTAAGAGCTTTGTTAATTCTTTTTCCGCAGGATCTTGATATTCTGGAGCGACCTTACGTATCTGCTGCCGAAATGGTGTTGCATCGGGTCGTATTCGCAATTCATGATGTACAATACTGGGGTCTATCCTTGGCATGTCCTTTATTTTCCATGCGAATACGTCCACAAAATCATGAAGAAGCTTGATCAAATTTTGCTCCGTATCGGCCTTCATCAGCGTTCCACTTCGTAGCTGCTTGGGAAATTCTGTATTGCCAATATTCACAATTTTGGTTTCTTCTATAGAAGTGAAAACAGGTTTGGGAACTCCAGTAGATGTTGGAGTTCCCTTTAATTGCTATGAAGGTAGTCCTTCAGATTGTTGGTTTGATGAATTTCCTTGATTTTTGCTGCTCTCCCCTATTTCATTTGTAATTTTTGGTCTGATACTCTGTTTTAAGTATAGGTCTGTTTCCTCTTCTTTTGCTTTTGCCTTGCGGTCTTTTTTGTTATCCCGCTGTTGTTGTTCCCGCTCCTCATTCATCCGTACTTCCGCCAAAATACATAATTTAGCATCGCCCTGATCTCCTCTGATCTCCATTTCCCCTTGCGGTGTTGGGAATCGCAAGTATTGGTGATAGGTTGAGATGACACCTTTCAACTGGTGTACCCATCGTCTTCCGATAATTGTATTGTACGGGGATGGAGCATCCAAAACACTGAACCTTGTCAAAATGTTTATCGGTCCAGCAGAGACTTCCAAATCAATTTCTCCCTTTGGTCTTGAAGCTATTCCGTTGAATCCATAGATTACATAATGAGATGGAATTAATTGATCTTCACTGAGTCCCATTTTGCAAAATGTATCATAAAACATGACATCCAAAGAACTGCCCCCATCCAGAAGAATTTTTTTGACATTCCATCCGGACATCGGCAAAGTAAGGACCAGAGGGTCGTTATGCATTTCGATTTCTTGATCCACCTCTCCGCTGAGAAAGTCAAGGGGGATGCCATCAAGTCTTCCCATGATTCTGTTATCCTTCCGGATACTTTAAAAATTTCATGATCTCGAACCCTCTTGCATAATTTTTTGTCAATCGCAGCATTCACATTTGTATCTCTTTTTTTCAGAAAAAGAAATCATATTGATAGTTTGTTTGTTGTATGGGGTATGAACTTCCTTCCCTTTATCTGATCTTGTTGTTGGTTCGGGTGTTTGAATAAATTCTTTTAACTCTCCAGCATCAATCATCCTTTGTACCAGAATAATAAATTTTCAACATTGATCTGTTGTATGCCCTTTATAGCAATGATAGTCACAGTAGTCCTTTGATTTCTGCGTAAACTCCGGTTGTCGCCCTTCTGAAAGCGGCCACGGAAAGTCTGGTTTATTTTTTATGATTTTGAAAATTCAGAATATGAAATGTTAATTTTTGTAAACACTTTTTCTTGAAATTGCTGAATGAACTTTTTGTTATCCCATATTCATGGGCGTTTTGATTCGCTAGCTTCATCTTTATTAGAAATTTTTTTCTTTGGCTCTGGTGATGTTTCAATTGAAATTGTTCTTTTTGTACTACCTTGTTGTCGTGAGTTTAACCTTGGACATTGTTCTTGAACGTCTTGCATCCTTGCACATGTTTCTATTATTTCTCTGAGTTGCCCCTCAGTTTTCGGGTTATTGCGATGAATATCAACAAAAAGCTGGCATCTTCGGTCTGCTATTCCCCACTTGTAATGGTTAACCGCAGCATTTGACTCAACATTTCCGATTGCCTGGCAAATTGCATGCCATCGGGATGTATAATCTTGAATTGATTCTCTGGCCATGAAGCAAGTGAGTATAACCTATATATCCCCGAATCGACGGGTTTGTTATACATGTACGCCTCGAGGAATTTCCGAACTAATTGCGCATATGATTGAATGGAATTTTCTTGCAATTTGTCATACCATGCTAATGCCGAATCTTTCAAACTTGAGGGGAAACACCGGCACATTATAGCATCATTTCGGTCCCAACGTGACATCACCCGATTGTAATACTTCAAATGCGAAGTCGGGTCCCTTGTCCCATCGTAACATTCAAACGTCGGAATATTGTATTCTCGAGGCAATTGTGCACATGCTAAATGTGGAGCCAATGGTGTTCGCTTGGCTTCCTTCAACACTTCTTCTATTCTCCCTCCTTCTTTATTCTTCAAATTTTTTATTTCATCCTTCATTTGTTCCATTGCTTCAAAACACCTTTGCCATTGTGTACGTTGTATCTCCTGGCCTTCCCGTTGCATCCTTGCTCAAGATGATGATCCTGCTAATACCATTCTTTGATCACGATTTTCCCTTACACTTTTGGGTGTTTTTCTACCAGAAGTTACTTCTTAGTCTCGTCGTTTTGTTGTACCTGGTCTCTCCCCACGTTGAATTGTATCCTTTAATACTTGATTTTCCCTGGTCGGAGATGCAATTTGATCAGCACAGACTCTTTGTTCCCTTCGCATCCCATTTATTTCCTCCATCAAATTTTGTAAGTAATTTACATTATTTCGGGTATCCTCCTGAGGTGGAGAATGATTTTGGGCTATAGTATTTGATGTATATTCTTGAAAAGGTGTATGGTTTCCTGAATCACTCTGTTGAACCTCTGTCTCACTCTCTTCTTCCCTTTGGTGATAATTTCCATTTGTGTTACTTTCTTGATTTCCAGAATTTGCTTCTTGTGACATATCTTCTTCTGGCTTGTTTTCCCTTGGTTGTTTCTTTTCTTTCTTAGATGCTTTCTGAAAAATTTCCTTGTGATAATAGCTTTAAAAAGTTAGTCATATAATTTCAACAAGCTAATTGATCAAAGAATCAAATAAAAACAGATTTATGGATCTTTTAATTCTTTTGAAATCTAACTATATTTTTGGTGGGGGAGAAAAACAACGTCCATCATAATACTTCTCCATTCTTAAAATTTACACGCAAAATAAAAGAAATCAGCTATTATGACAAATTCATTCAAACTAAAGATTCCCAAGTTTCATTGAAATTCAACTTTAATTTTAAAAAATCATACAAGGAATTTCTTGCAATAAAACTCTTCTATTAGTAAAAATTCATTCAAGCCAAAAATTTCGACATTTCACTTTAATGAAAATCTTCCATATGATTAACAATCTCCTGATACTAAATTTCTCTACTTTTTAAATACAAAAAATAACAGAAAAAACTATTTTTCTACAACAGGTAGGATAAATCCTTTGACACAGTCCATGTTTCTAGCGCCAAATTGTTTATGCCAAAATTCTCATCAGCATGAACAACCAATGATTTGTCAAAAGATCTAGATTGAAATCCTTATCTTTCATTTTGTTACACTATATCACCTTAATATTCAAATTAAGTCATATAAGCACATCAGTCATGAAGAAGATTAAAGAACAACAATTCACCAAATTGGACATTCTATTAGAATTATATCTATCAATTTCAAGATCTTTACAAGTATGGAAAAAAGTGTATTCATACATCAATAATTTCATATTACATTACTCTGTAATACATACCTAATAGCTTTACTCTAATTCCAATATCCTTCCTTCGTCCTTTTTTTCCCCCAAATTTTCTGACCCCCTCTCTGTTGAATGAACTTCTCTATTTATAGTTTGTTCAATAGGTCCCTCTCTTTTTCCTTTATGTCTATCCTTTATGTTTGATGAGTCATGTTTTCCCGATCTTGTCTGTCAATTTATTGATTATCGTTACACTGTATTCTTTTGGTCTGATACCTCTTGTCCCCTTACTTCCTTTCGTTCTTTATATTTTATGATTATCTTTGGATCAGGATGATCGTGTGGTTGACAGGCAACTTCTTTCTTATGCACTGTCATGCTTTCGCCTTTTTGGCCCGTTACCTTGTACTATTGACACGTGCTCTTCGTACTTTATGAGTCATCTTCTTCCCGATCCTCAGTGTCAGTTATGCAGTTAAAGTAATTTAAGCAATTAGTGCTTTCACTTTTCCGCTCTATGCGCATTTATTGCTCCTCTTTTTCCCGTTCCATTTGCATTTAATGCTTTCTGTTTCGATCAGAGTACTAACACTTTCCCGATCGGACGTGTCGATCATGCAATGATATTTTCAATCTTTTACATCTGTCATCCACTCGAACTTTTATAAGGTTTTGATTGTGTGTTTCTCGTTCTTTTATAAATCTCTGCTTTTTTGCCTAATCGTTTGACATGTGTTATCTTGACTTTTATTTCCTAACAAATACGAGACCAATATGGAAACTTCATGGAGTAATAATATCAGTCAAAAGCTGTTACAGTGTTTGGATTGATGGAAAATGGTGGGAATGTGACTTTTTTGAATTTTCTTGAAACGAAGATAATGAATAGGGTAGTGATGAATGATAGGATTATGATGTGTGATAAAATATTTTGGGATTTTTTCTTCTGGTTTATACAAACCATTACAATAACGACCAATCTTGAACAAACGATTTACTGTCATCACAGAGACGATGGATGCACAACTGCTAAAACTGGATGCACAACTGCGGAGATGATATCCAACTGCTAAAGATTCAGAAGCAACTGCTTCCATACCACCACTGGTATCTCACACCTCGTTCACAAAAAACTACTACAAAGAAAATTAGTTTTCCACGAAATTTGATAAACAAGGAAATCAAATCAAATAGTCGCACAAAAACAAAACAAAAGAATATAAACAAAAGGGTAAACTGGATTCAACAATACAGAATACTTCACTAACTAAAAATCAAATATGTACTTTGATAATACATTGACATGTATAGATTAGAACATATCAATTCATGCTAACAATGGTAGAAGAGCAAAATTTTCCAATGTACCAAATATTCAATGGGATTTTTTTAAGCATTATTCAACGGGATCCAAATTTTCTTTCAGGATAGATCTTGTCTTTATTAGGTATGCCTTAAAAGTAGGGGTGTGCAGCGGTCTGATCCGGTGGTTTTTTAGCTGCCCCAACCCAAACCGGACCATTACTTTGTCCAAACCGATATGACCCAAACCGTTATTCATCGGTCCGGTTTGGGTCGGTTCAACGGTTTGAAATGGGCTTACAAATTTATTATGCCCTTTAAAAGAATCAGGGCCCAAATTAAGTTTAGCCCATGTTTTTTCACATGGGCTGAACAGTTAAAGCCACTGCATACTTTTTTTTTACTTAACTTAACCTGCAATATAATCATTTACAACAGAAAAATATATGAAAGTTAAATCTTAATATATAAAAAGATAACAAAAAATATGTTCTTTTGAATCAGTAGTGTTTTTAACAGTGCAAGAGGGTGGTACTTGGAACAAGGTCTATTATAAAAATTAAAATGGATTTCATAGTTAGAACTATGTCCATCACAAAACAAAAGAGTTGAGATCCACTGTTAGCCGCTTTGAATCAACTACAATAACTAAAGGCTAACCGAAATGCTTTTTTGTTTGAAGTCTTTCCATCACCAACTCCTCCAAAATCTTTCAAAGAAGCCACCATGTGTTTTCGACTGTGTAATCAAATGATTTGGCTCTTCTAAATAATAAACTTACCAATCCAAATAGTAAAACCAATAATACCTGTCATAAAAAAATTTACATTATATTATAATCCATATAATTTATAACATGAAGCATGAAACAAGCTAAAACTAAATTGGAACATGTATATGCCAAAACATATCAAGAGGGATTACTTGAATTCTTGAAATACCAAGTATATTTATACACCCCATTTGTATTATTTTACACCCATATGGTATATACCCATCGGTTTGATAGGGGCAGTCGGGTTTTGGATCCCTCAACCCGCCCCAACCCTATGGGTTCGGGTTTTACGAATACCAACCTAACTCGCCCCAATATATATCCGGTTTGGAGCGGTTTGGCAATTGGTCCAGGCCGGTTCGGTTTGGGGCGGGCGGGTTGGTCTACCCGTGAACACCCCTACTTAAAAGTTTCATGTATGCCTCAAAATAAATTCTTTCTCAAGGAGATTTTTAGTTTACATCCCATCATCAAGGATAGATACAAATATTAAAGGATAAGTAGAGATCCATGTGGTTATTTAGGATAACTACAAATCCAGATGGTTATTCATGATAACTAAAAATTTAGGTGATTATTTGGGATAACGAGAACTAGATTTGGTTTCTGCCTATAAATAGAGGTTGAAAACCAACTCAAAGGATAGACAATTTTCTACTCACTTTCACCATATTTCATCTGCTTAAAACTCTCTATGCTTTCTAACCCGGAGAAAAACTATTGTATCAACAAAACTTCTCTCCCCAAGGGGATTCATCCGTGGATGTAGGTATAACTCGCCGAACACATTAAATTATTATTTCCGTTATCTTTAATTTATGTTCTTGTCTTATTTCACATCATCATCATCATCAAATAAATCATGTTTCGTGCCTAAAAGTAATTTTTAGTAGAAACAATAGTCTGGTTGGTGCATCATTTGGTAGCACATGCCTATATAAAATCTGCAATTTGATATTTATAAATCTTGTAGTTTCGTGTTAAAATTCCCAATCCAGTGATGTCGCTAATATATCCGCATCCACATTGTAACAAATTTTACACAATTAAAAGGCATCTAAAAATGTTATGATCCTTGCAGTTGTGTGTCAGAAAACATTTTATCTCTAATCCCACACCAACATATTTATGCATAGACCATTTCATGTGATTGATTGTTCGTCTGCTCCCTTTCCATGTGGTTGAGCACTGGACTGGTTTGTATCATATTCTTCCCAAGTGGTCTATAAAAAGTACATACACTGTGATGTGTGTTGCAACAACTAGATAGGGAGTAAACCAACCCATGCACACTAAAATATGAAGATATTTGCCAAGAAAAAATAATTCAATGGATTTTAAGCTAAAGATAGAAAAGAAAATTTTGTCTAAAAAAACATTTTTTTATATTATAATTTAGAGAAAATGGGTCAACGGACATATATTTTTAAAGTTGGTTGTAGTTGACGTGTAAAAAATAAGGTTGGTTCAAATGGACCAAGAAAAGCCTAGACAATTATACCGACCTTTACTGTTATTTTTTCTTTTATGTTTTCTCTCTCCTATTTAAAAATAAATTACAAGATGATTAATAACTTCTAAAATATATACTTAATTTTAATAAAATTTAAATTTTAGAGAGGATTTTAGATGATTTACAAAACAAAATCCATTGTTGTTAGTAAATTCGAAAGTTTTTTTCAAAAAATAATATCTAGGATAAAACTGGTTGCATCCTAGCATAACTTAAATTAAAAATATTATTTAAAAAATATCTAAGATAAAACTGGATGCATCCACACTTAAAAGTAAGAAAAAAATTATTCAAAAAATAGTTACGATGAAACTAAATGCATCCTGTTTTAGATTTGGTTAAATTTGTTTTCATCCATGTTTAAACTAGTAGAAACCGGTTTCATCCTGTTTAAGGTTCAGTTGAATTTGTTTTCATCCATGTTTAAACTAGGATCTATTAGAATTGTTTTCATCCATGTTTAAACAAGGATGAATCTGGTTTCATCATTTTTTAGATTCAGTTGAATTTGTGTTAATCCATGTTTAAACTGCGATGAAACTGGTTTCATCCAGTTTTAATCTGTGATGTAAATGGTTTCATCCATGTCTATACTAGAATGAAACTGGTTTCATCTACATTAAATTTAGAAGGCTAATTTAGGGGCTCCTTGATTTGTAGAAGGGCTCCAATATGAGGTAGGGTGACCCAAAAATGCGTTAAGGGGTGTCCTAGGGGATCCAATCTCATATGTTAAATGTCCATATTACCCTTCTATCAATTAAAAAGTCTAATTTTCCCTTCAACCAATTAAAACCTAAACCTAAACAAAACATTTCCCTCTCCCTCCATATCTCCTCCTTCTCCATTTTAACCGAAAAACTACATCGAATCAAAATTTTCGTCGTCGATTAAACTCTAAATTTCGTGATGAAGATTCTTACTATAGGTGTATAAGGTAATAGTGATGAAAATCCGGATAAAACTAAACAAAGTAATGGAGAATTTGGGTTACAGAAAAATCTATGGTTGGGTTCGATTTGAAACCCCAACCGTAAATGTATGTTCTGCTCATTTGTTCTTCATTTTACGGTTGGGTTATTAAACAAACCCAACTGTAAAATTAAAGGTAGGAGATGAAGATGCAATTTTATGGTTGGTTCGATTCTGAACCCAACAGTAAAAATAATTGCATCAATTTTTTTTTTGCATTTTACAGTTGGGTTTAATTCTGATTTCCAACCGTAAAGTATTCCACATATGTCTGATTTTTTTGTGTTGAGGCTTATTTACGGTTGGGTTCGATTGGAAAATCCAACCGTAAAATCCTTCAGGTTAGATAAATTTTTTTCATCAAGGATTATTTACGGTTGGGTTTTATGTGTGTAACCCAACCGTAAAACTGTTACGATTTGGTGTTCATCCATTGTTCTTCTGTTTACGGTTGGGTTGGGAAGAACACCCAACCGTAAATAGCTTTTACGGTTGGGTTCGACATGAAAACCCAACCGTAATTCTCTGAATAAAAAATAAATCATCTTTTTGTCCGTAATTTCATCCAATTTGAGCCATTAAAAGACCAAGAGTTTAAGTTAGATGTATCCCAGTTATGCTCTGGTTGATTAAATCAAAATCTATGGTTTTTAAAAAAAACCTACAAAATTATCTTACATTTCTTCTAATTTTTCTTCCCATCAAACCAAAAATAAAATTTTTTGAATTGATTTGATTAAGCTTAAAATTATTTTCCATTAATCATGATTAGTTTAATCTATTAGCTAATTAGTTTTACTAACTAATCAGGGGTATTTTAGCCACTATAAAAATATAATGGATAAGGGGTTTTTGAATTTTACTTCAAATGTCACTATTTCGTCGTATTATGAAAGTCCCTCTACAAATGTGGGAGCCCCTATATTACCTTCTAAATTTAGGCTTTTTTTAGAATCTCCCGGTGCGTGTAACATTTGGAAGAAGAGTTGTCTTAGAGGACAAACGTAAAAATTAAAAGAAATAGAAACCTGGATGGAAAATGAATCAATAGTTAGAGAAATTCTATTTAAAATTTAGTATCCGTGATTAATGAGTTTTTGCTTTTGTTTCTATTTTTGACAAATTATAAATCAATGAGAGAAAATGATAGCCACGGAGAAGAAACATAAAAAGAGAAAGAGATGGAATTTTCTTGGTTACAACGCTGACGACATATTTGGATCGCAGTCATTGTTTAATCATAACGGCAACACATTCGAATCCTTAGAAAAACAGTTCTCACTAATACATGTTAGAGCTTTGACTATGAGATGGAGCAGGAGTGGGTACGGAGAAAGAGAGCTAGTCACAAATATAAATTGATCGGAATACCGAATACGTTACTCAATTGAAATTTGGTTATATAAGTTATTAGTACAACGAGAGAGAGCTATATGAAGCTAGAGTAGATCTAAGTTTTAAGAGATTTTTATTATTCGCCGTTCACACTCAATGATTATCTCTTTCTTCTTATAAAAAATAAGGATATTTCAATCCATCATTAAAAATCAGTTCACAAAGGATAAAATATCTGATATCTTTTAAATTCTTTGAATATTTAGATAGTATTTTATTTTATTTAAATAGTATATTATTTTAATTTAGAAGGTCCAATTAATTGAATTATATAATTTTTATATGTATTTTAACTTTTTTTTTTATATTGTAAGCCAAGAAGGAAAAGGAAAATGAAAGAGGCCCAACCTAATGAATAAGCATTCTTGGAGGGGTTGAATTACTCCGAGAACCTATGTACACAACAACATAGGTGCCCAAACATCATGATCATCAATCTCATTTATGCAAATATAGAGTGTCGTATTGTACAATATGTTTCATGCAATGACCCATCAATCAGTATTCATGGTTAATGCATGCATGAGCTGTTGTGCAGTCAACAGTACTACTGCTAAATCCTCATCTAGTCTATAAAGTATAAACCCCTATTACTTACTATTGTTTTTCACTTGTTTGACGAGCAAGTACCATGAGTACTGACCCCCCTATGGCACTTGATGAATTACCATTCTCATCATGGCCAAAATGAATTATCTGTTCTTTTTGTAGCTTGATGGATGTAATATTTGTAAACTTATTTTCATCACGGCTTACCTGCTGCTGCTTCTTGTGCTTTGTCCATTTGTAGCTCTCGCAAACATTTTATGAGCTAGCACCTTTTCTTTGAATTAGAGGCGTGGGATCGATATTCAAGTCAGATATTGATATATCAAAACAACATGACCATACACGATAGTTGAGACGTGACGCTATGTTCTTTTAGTTGCACGGGGAGAATATTTATATGCGCAGCTAGTTAGAAGCCAAAAAAACTCAACCGACGATCCCTTTTGTATATAACTTGATTTCTTTTTTGTTTGGGTGTGGAGGTTGGTGTGTCGGTGTTGAGACATCTAAGAGACAAACTTTTAAAGCCATCTAAAACTTGTTGGTCGCCATGAAAAAAAGAAAAATGATGCATTTAGGATATGAAATTGTGATTGGAACTAATTTGGACTTAGACTAATTACCTTTAGAATATGATCATTCTAATCCATTTTTGACACATCATTACTCCCCTATTAACTTTACCATACAGCCTTCTTTTTTTGTTTTTTTGATCGATAAAATCATCGTATAACAATGTTCCAAGCGGAGAAAAGAAGAGTGAAATTTGCTATGGGGCTCCCCAAGGTTAAGCCATATACATACTAGTTTGGGTATTTGCAGTTGTGTTATTCCAACTCCATCCTCTGTCAGTCTATGACTATTCAACCTCCCATGAGCCCATCACTCAACCTCTAAAAACCAAAGCAAAAGGAACACAAAATATTTCAGTGATGCCATTGCCCACCACATTTCTAAACAATTACAAAAGGAACCTTTTTATGATATTTGTGTGGCCATTTTGATTTTGATGTCCCAAAAGAAGTGCATGCCCTCTTTGATTGTTTGTGAGTTGTATGTGGTGAGTATTAAATTTTAGTGAGGTCCCAAAACAAGTGCACCACCACTTTAGTTGGTGTGTGTTTATTTGACCATCATCCATCTTTGGTCCCCCATTTAAACATTGCTATTTATTTATTTTTTTCCTAATTGATCCAAGCAACACCCTAATTCTTTGGTCATAGGAGTTGACGAGCATTGTCGGTCTCTTTATATCCACCGGTCAAGCAGTGTTAGGGATTAAGTTCTTAACTCTCATATCAATTCTACTACCGTTGGACACATTAATAAATCTAAAATAATACTCCCTCCGTTTCAGGAAAAAAGTTACTTTTTCTTTAAATTTTTGTTCCAACAAAAGAGTTATTTTCATTTTTCAACATAACAAGCTTTCAAAATTACCCTTGTTATTTTAAGAAATGTTATTATTTTCATTATGAAGATATATGTAGTATTAAACTTTTTGTTAGGGTAAATCTGGAAATAAATTATAAAAGTTATTCTCTCTCATCTTACCTTAACAATTATACAAATAGAAAAAGTAACTATTTTCTTGAAACGAAGGGAGTATTTTCTTGGGTGTTTAAAATGTGATAATTTCGTTTTCTGTTTTGACTATTAGGAAACATACAACTTAGCAATAGCTACGTAAAGATAAAATAAAATTTTAAGAAATTGATCGAAAATTATAAAATGAACGCATGCTTATTCACCTTTGATTTTAACCATGCACCACAAGGTGTACACCCTAGCAGTGCCTATATAGCAAAGGTTTAAATTTTCGATAGGTAGGTATGTATAAACTTTAACCCTTTAGGCAAATGTTATAGATCAATGGAGTTTGTAATTAAATTGGATTGTTTTTTTGCTTTTTTTGTTTAAACCCAAATTTTATTAAATGCAAATAAAAATTATAAAAAGAATTCTACATTCACATATTTATAGTAAGAAACACCAGGTCCTTTAACATAATGAAGAAAAGTTGGTATATCAATATATCTCTTTTTAGTTCCTCATCAAACACGCATCTTCTTTTAGCTAAAGCATCAACCAAGAAATATACTTCCTTATAGTGGTGTTTATATCTAATTGAATCATAGTAAGCACATGCTACAATCCATCTTTACTTTACAATCCATGGCAGATTATCACTAACAAAAACTTGAACTACACTTGCGGGTCAGAAGGAACCAGAACTCACTTCAGACCCCATCTAACAAAGACCAAAAACCACTGCACATATATCAGTCATATAATTTGTCTTAACCCCTAGTTAAGCCAATATTTTGAGCCCCAAAACACAACAGTCAACTCCTCTAGCTATAGTTCCAGCACCAACAACCATTAATTAACATCAGAGAAACACCTATATCACAACATAGAAACAACTCATTAGCATCCGGTGGATGCCATCACAATAAAAAAACAAGTTATCAAAGAAATGCTAGATGCAAGAGTAATATCCCCACACAAGTTATTAAAGAAAAACGAAGTAGATCTTCCATCACCAATAACATATTTAATATGCTTGTCCACATGCTCATGAATCCATCTGATACCCGGAATGATAAAATACTTCAACTTGTAATTAATAAGATCACCATCTACGTACCTTCAATAATTTTGCACGTTAATATTGTGCCCAGACTCTGTTAGAATGCTTAATATTCCACCAAAGTTTCACAAGATAGCCTTATTCACTACTTCTAATCTTGTGATCCCAAGACCACCTTCAGTGCAAGGATAATCTTATCAAATGCAATAACAAAGTATTTGTTTAGAATCACCTAACAATATGAAGTTCTTGATGGTATTTTCACATTGAGAAATAATCTTCAAAAGACTGTTATAGACAACCATAGTATGTATAGTAAAACTAGCAATCACATAATTGACAAGCACCAGTCTTGCTTGAAAGGACAGAAGTATGCCTTCCCAATCTACAAGCATATCAAGCATTTTCTCCACAACAAGTCTAACATGCATATACCCAAAAACACCAAGATATCTATCAGGTAATACAACCACTCCCATTCCAAGAAAATCAACAATCCTCCTTATACAAGCATTGGAACTACCACCAAAATAAAACTTACTTTTATGCCTATTAATATTCTAACCAGAAAAACGTTCATACCAACAAATTCAGAAGATTTCTCAAACTCTTTGACTTTGCAAAAGATCGTAATAGCATAAGCAAATAAGAGATGAGTACGACAAATAACTTTGCGAGTAACCATAGAGTCATCTTTCCTTCAGAGGTCTTCAATGAGAACAAATATCAAAAGAGATAATTAGGGATCATCTAATCTTAGCCCTCTAGTTATCTTGCAGAAACCCACAGGGCTCCCATTAGCCAAAATATAAATTATAGGAAAATGAAGAATATTAAGAATCTAAGTATACCAATTCTCAAAAAAACCGTACCTATGAAAAACTGCAATAATGAATTGCCAACTAACAGTATCAAAAAGCCGGACTAATGTCAAATTTCAACCTAATATTTCCGAACTTTCTCTTAATCTCAAACTTATCAATTATCTCAGACGTAAGAATGACATTCTCATGGATAATCCTTTCATTAAAACAACTTGTTCCTCATAGAACAATTTTCCTAAAATTCCAACAAGTCTAGTAGCTAGAATTTTGGTAAAGATTTTAACGAAAATATTACTGAACATACCATGTGTTGTGTTCATCGAGAACTAATTCTTAATCTAACTACTATGCACACAAAGAATTGATATTCTAAATATGTAGTTACATAGGTTATAGGGAAGATGGCTCGTATGCATCTAGTATTTTTATACCCAGGACACACATTATAGTTTTAAACGACTTTGCTACATGTACACCAAAATCTAACACCAAGATTGTACACCACTATACATCTTCAATCTAAACCCTGGATCGAGGAACGGTCAATCCTTTTAAAAACAGTGGGTTCACAAAAAAAAAAACCTTATATAACCAATGAATGGTTGACAAGTAGTGATGCATGGAATCTAGTCTCAAATATATACATAGCATTTTCGAATCGTAAAATGCTAAAGTCTGGACAGTGATCACTTAGCCAACCACTATGGTGAGGTGTATCGCTTGGCTATAACTTAATTATAGCCAAGCGATAAAGAGCTCAAAAAAGTACCACTATACGACTTAGATATGACTTGGTTTGCTGAAACGGATACTTGGTATCCGTCAGAATAGTGCGAGACGGACACTTGGTACCCGTATCAGTCAACTGGTTGATTTGACCAGACGGATACCTGGTATCCGTATCTACATCTTTTCTATACAAAAAATCGCTCGGGTTTCTCCTCATTCTATACATCCAAATTTTTTTATTCCTCCTCCCCTCTCCAACCATTTTTAGCCCCTTTTGATCTTTAATGTGTTATAGGTCGATTTATTGCGTGAAATTTAAAGGGTTCGCTCTATACTCATTGGTGATTCTATTGCATCTTCCAATTTCGGAATCCATCCATAAAATCATCAAAGGTAATTTAATCTACCATTAGGGTTGTAAGTGTATTTTTTTTTATAATCATGAGATTATTGATGTTTGATTCATTATTTACATTGTAGATAACCCAATATCAACATTAGAACATAGATATAGTATGAAATCCATGATTATTACTTGTTTTATAATGTATTGTTGATCAAATGCGTATTTAAAATGAAATTATTACTATTTTATTGGTGTTGAATGTTGATTGAGCCCAATTTGAAGTAGGGTATTAAGTAATCAAAATTGAAATTGTTGTTGCAAAGATACAGTATGAGTCTCAATCGTGCCTATGTGAGACGAACATACAAAATTCATTTGGATACTTCAAGTGATGAAGACAAAAAAGTCGCAATGTTGTTTCAGCTAATGACATTGGATGTTCGTAGGCTTATTATCCGTCAACTGGTGCCTAAGGAAGTGCCAACACGATCACGACTTACCCGAGATCGAGTGTGGCATGATAGAAAAATGATGAATGGTTATTTCACTTCTGGAACTGGTTATACTTCAACATAATTCAAACAACATCTAGACATGGATGAATTATTATTTGAGAAATTGTTAGGAAAATTACTTGAAGTGGACGAAGAATGGCATCAACGTCCGAATGCAACTGATGTAATGGGGCATTCTCCAGATATGAAATTAGTAGCCGTGATGAAAAGTTTGTGCAAAAGTATAACTGCTGATAGTATCAACGACTACACTCGTATGGGAACCACAACAACATACTATTGTGTAAAAAGATTTTGTAACTTAATATGCCACCATTTTGGACCAATAAACTTGCGCAAACCTACCTGAACATGTGAGGAGGTTGCTAGTTGAGAATGCCGAGCGAGGATTTTCTGGAATGCTAGTTAGTATTGATTATATGCAGTGGCCATGAAAGAATTGTCAGATAGCTTGGCAAGGAACATATTGGGGTAAAGAGAACTACATTTCTGTGGTGTTATAGGCGGTGACATCATATGATTTATGGTTTTGGCATGCTCTTTTTGGAATACCTTGGAAAATAACGACTTCAATGTGTTGGCACACTCACCACTTTTCGATAACATGCTCAAGGGTATAACCCCTCCATGTAATTATGTCATCAACGGGCACCAATACAAGATGGGTTATTTCTTAGCCGACGACATCAACCCAAAATTGACAAGTGTTATACAAGCTTACACTCGAACATTGGGTTATCCAGACTTGGTTAGATTTTACAGGTATCAAATGCCTAAGAGGAAGCATGTTGGTTACCAGATAAAATTTCAAAGAACTTGGCTTCCATCTGTACTCTTTTTTCTTCCTTCCTTAAATGTGATTGTCTAAAATACTCGAGTACTTCTCCCTTTTTTTGATCGATAATCGATTCATCCATCTCGTTTGAAGTACCATATTTTTCTCCCCTGCGAATACCCTACTCACGGTCCCTTTTTAGCCTTGCTTTTTTTTTAGCCTTTTTGGTACCTATGGGCCTCGCCAGATGCCTGTAGTGCCAACAAATCTCTCAATTAGGTAGTAATTCCGTGCTATTTTGTGCTGCTGTAAAGTTTGAATGTTGTTTAAAAAAAGCATTGTTCTGGTCGACGGTGAGTTGATAATCATACACAGGATTATTGTCTTTCATAATTTCATAACTAGCATCATATCTGAATGGTTGCCCTGTTTGGGTTTGAAATTACTCCCGACCAGCTCGTGTCTGAAACATTAAAATTATAAAAAATCAATCAATTACTAAATATCACCAATAGGATATAACTTGATTCAATTACACAACTTACCAAACCTTCGTGTGAAGCACCGCTTTTACTTTGCCGATATATAGCGTTAAGAATCTACACGAATTCTCTTACATCTTTTTTGATTGCTTTCATTTTAGTTTTTAAGGAACTTTCCTGTTATTAGCATTTCCATTAAGATTTACAAAGTCTTCGTGAATACGTTCCCAAAATATAGCCATTGCTTGCTGAGAACCAATGATCTCATCACAACTCACAGAAATAAAAGCATTTGTAAGATCAATATCTTCTTGTTGAACAAAGTTCTTATTAACCACATTAAACTAAATTAAGAGAAGAGATTTTGAGTTGTACAAAAAATTTAAGAAAATCTCAAAATGATTGAGACAAAATGATAAATTAGAGAGGATTTGAGTAGGAAATCAAGTTAAAAGAAACTGATTTTGTGTGATTTGAGAAGAGAAAGATGTTGCTATGTATAGAAAAAAAATTCCAATTTTTTAGAAAAATATCCGTTAGGATCCGAGGGTGGAGAACATAGAACCGTAAATATTGATGGATGGTTAACATCGGGTGTGAAAGAGGTTAAAAGAAAAAAAAGGTCAAACAAGTTTAATTTACGAGACAGATACTCAGAATCCGTGAAGAATATAACGGATACCTGAAATTCGTCCAACCTTTAAGACGATACATCTCCTAGTTAGACCAAACATTTTAGGCAGATTATAGCTAAACGGTGTCCTATAATATTTGTCTTTAGCCAAACAATTTACTCACCATAGTGCCTGGCAGCAGTGTATTATCCCGCCCAAAGATAAAGTTTTCAGTTTTCACATTGTGCATACAGACTCTTGTCTAAACTGTCGTCTTCAACATAGAACAGTAAACTCTGTCAAGGTAAAAGTGAAATCACCGTCCTCCCAAATATCAAATTGATGTTTGACCAAAATATAGAAAGTGAAAGAAAATGCACTGTATATATAAAAAAAACTTTAAAGAATCTTTTGTAATGGTGTTGGTGTCTGTTTGTTAAATATTTAATTAATATAAACAATAATAACTGATAATCAATCATCTTCAATCAAGACCCCCATTTAAAGAAATCCAAAAATTGAATCCAAATATACTAAAAAAACCTTCCATTTCTAAATGCTTCTCCTTTACTGTTTCTAAACACACATCACCTACCATTTTGATAACTCCATCTCTTCTTCTTCTTCTTTTACAGAATTCTCATGTCCCCGCTGTACTCTTTACTAAACCTTACATCAACAGCATCATCTAAACAATTGTTATTATTAATTTTATTGTCATTGTCATTTAGGGTTAGAGTTAGGGGTAGTAGAGTTTTCAATAAAGGATATCAGTTAGGGTGTCAGAAAGCTCTATCTGAGCTTAGATTCAGACACCCTTTTATCCATACAAGAAACCCTTCAAAGGAATTTATCAAATTTCTCATTTTTGGTTGTTTCTTATTCATAATGGGATTCATTTGGGGGTTTGGGTTTTTTCCAACTCTAGCTGTTGTTGAGATTCTTTAGATCAGAGATCTGAAAAAGTTTGGATTCCTCACAAGGAACTTCAGGTATGTGCAACTCTTGATCCAATTAGAGAACTAGTATGTTCTTGCATTTTGTTTTGTTCTTGATTTGACTTACTTTAACATCCATCATTCACATTGTGTAGGTGTAGATACTTTGCTTTTTTTGTATTGGTAAATCATGGTGTAGATGAGTTTGGAACCCAGGTGTGGGTATTAACACCTGAGCTCTTTATTAGCTTACTTGGGAGGCATGCACTGTTAGGCTTTTGGTGGTTATAGCTTGGTTAGTCGGCTAGTGCTGTTTTATGTTACAAGGATGTTTACAAATTGATATTTAAGTGAATGACAGGGGAAGATATGTTTTGTTGTGGGATTGAATGTTTTATTGTGTTTTAGTTTTCTGTTGTGCAGTTTTCTAGGTATCAGGAGCAATGGCGATAAATCTCAATGCTGAATTATCTAAGAAAACGGATGTCTTTGGCCTGAAAGTTTGGGTTTTAATGGGAATAGTTGTGGGAGTATTCTTTGTAGCGATTCTCACCGTGCTCTCGCTATGTGCTACTTCAAAGAAGAAATCAAGAAGAGCTTCTGATAAGCTTCCTGTTAGTCAAATTCCTACAATTTCAAAAGAAATCAAAGAAGTAAGGATTGACCAAGTAAGGATACATGAAGCTGGTAATGGAAAATGCGGAGATAAAGAATCGGATACGCTTCTCGTTCATTTGGATAGGAAAAATGGGGATACCGGTAGTCAGTCGGACTCTTTTCACCTTGCAGAGAAAGAACTTGTTGGTTCTCAATCAGGGGAATATGGGTCTGGAACCTTTTCTGTTCATAGAAATTCTGCGTCTTATAATGCAACTTCACCACTGAGTGGCTTACCGGAGTTTTCTCATCTTGGTTGGGGACACTGGTTCACATTGAGAGACCTGGAACTTGCAACTGACCGCTTTTCAAAGGAAAATATCCTTGGGGAGGGGGGATATGGTGTTGTTTATCGTGGTCAACTGATAAATGGGACTCCTGTAGGCGTTAAGAAGCTACTCAACAATCTGTAAGTTTCATGAATATTGGAGTGTTGGGACTTCTCTTATCTTTGTTTCTGAACGACATGTTCCAGAATGAAAATTTTAGTTATACCTATATATTTCTCAATATTTTATGTAATATGAATGATTTTCTACAGTGGCCAAGCTGAGAAGGAATTTGGTGTGGAGGTTGAGGCTATTGGTCATGTTCGCCATAAAAATTTAGTTCGGCTTTTGGGTTACTGCGTCGAAGGCACCCATAGGTACAAGTTCCTCTCACACCTGTTTTTAGTACTTTTTTCTAGAGATATCATTTTCTCATAGTTACATTAGTTACATTTTACATCTGTTTGTTCAGGATGCTAGTTTACGAGTATGTAAACAATGGAAACCTTGAGCAATGGCTTCATGGAGGTATGCTTCAGCATGGATATCTTACTTGGGAGGCCCGGATGAAGGTTCTACAAGGCACAGCCAAGGCGTAAGATTATTATTTGTAAAATCCAGCTATATCCCCATTTTGTATTTGCCATAGACTATCTTATGTAAATATTAATATCTTTTTACTTCCAGACTAGCCTACTTTCACGAGGCTATTGAACCGAAAGTGATACATCGAGACATTAAGTCCAGCAATATATTAATTGATGATGACTTCAATGCCAAGGTTTCTGACTTTGGTCTGGCCAAGTTGTTAGGTGCTGGTACAAGCCATATCACCACTCGAGTTATGGGAACCTTTGGGTAACTCTTCTTTCTTAGAGCATCATATAATTTCACTCGAATACTCTTCTTTCTTCCTTGGTTTGCTATGGATGTTTCACAACTCCAAGAAGTTATCGTAAACACCCAAGGTAGTTTTAAGCATCACTGACTTGTTTTAATTTCTTTAGATATGTTGCTCCGGAGTATGCAAATACAGGCCTTTTGAATGAAAAAAGTGATGTGTATAGCTTCGGGGTTCTTGTCTTGGAGTCAATAACTGGAAGAGATCCTGTAGATTATGGACGTGCTGCCAATGAGGTATTCATGAATTATATTTTTGGCGTCATAGGTATTATGAGTTTTCACAGATATTTTTAATGACTTTTTGCCACCGTCAATAGTTCCTCCAAGATCCTTGATGTAAGATTCAGTATGCCATACCTCTATGCATTTGGATTGAACACAGAACATCAAAAATGAAATAATAAGTGATGCATAATGCCACTACCTTACTATAAGCAGGCTCTCTTTCAATGTCCTTATTTTGGGCAAAGGTACTCCTATTTGTGACCAACTTAAAACTTTGAGTGGTGGATGTGGCATTCTCTGACTCCGAGATTAAGTTCTTAGAATTTTAATTTACTCAAATTTTTATATTCAGTGTAACTTATCAGTTGCCTTAATCTTTAAAGTTCTTTTTGGTGCTTTAGGTAAATCTGGTAGACTGGCTCAAGATGATGGTAGGCAGTCGGCGCTCAGAGGAAGTCGTGGACCCAAACATAGAGAGAAAGCCGTCAACAAGAGCCTTGAAACGAGCTCTTTTGACAGCCTTGAGGTGTGTAGATCCAGACTCGCTAAAGAGACCCAAGATGAGCCAAGTTGTCCGTATGCTTGAATCAGAGGAATATCCTATCCCCAGAGAGGTTTGTACTCTGGTCTCACCTTCAAATGGCGAATGCACTTTAGCCAACGACCTAGACCCTATGTCATACTAGAAGGCATCTATCTTGTTCTTAACAAAAATGTCACATACCACCAGGATACAATTATGTCTGATAACACCTTGTATTTGGAGCAGAGGACCATGCCTTTCCTCTAGGATACCTTACTGAAGTGTTTTTAACTCTTGATTTACTTGTATCCTGTCAGGGTCGAAGGCGGAGAAAGAGTCAGACTGACAGCATAGACACTGAATCCCTAAGGGAGAACTCAGACACAGACAAGAGTGACAATCCAGATTCAAGGGCAGAGAGCAGAGAAACTACGGGGTATAGTTAAACGATTGAGTATATTTACAAACATTTAATGGAGCTGACAAAGATTTAAGTGGAACGGCAATTTACAAATTTGGGCTTGTTGTGTGTACAGTTAGTTTCATTGTAGGAGGATTTGTTGATGAAAAAAAAACCCTCAAGCTTGTTCCCATGAAAATGATTATTGTTGTCTGTTTGTTTGAATTAGCAGGGGGCTTTCATATGTTATATCAAAGTAAAGTTTTGTCTTGTATTAAGCGATTAACTACGCCGAAGACTCGGTATCATCTAAGAGTTAATTTACGTCGAAGACTCGGTATCATCTAAAAGTTAATTCATGTTGATTCACGCCCATTGTCTGCTCTAAAAATTGTATCAACTGTGATATCCATTTTCGTTACCAAGCCTTGTTAACTGCTTCTAACTCGCAAGTAATTTTGTTTGGTGCATCAGCTTCTTTTGCTTTCGCTTTGTAAATGGCCATTCTAAGTGATTAAGTAATAACTTTTCAAATGCAGAAGTCCCGAGTAAAATCGTCAAGAACAGTTTGCTGCTACTTGCAGGTTGATGAAAATGAATAGATTGTTGCAAAAAACCCCAAACCAAAGAGAAGTTTCTTATTAATGGAAGCCTAGGGTGGGTGATTGTACACAATCTATAGCCACACCCTACTGCTATAGGAAAAAATTCATTAATATATAATGTGTGACAAACAATAAGTCAAAGAAGGAGATGATTCACAAGCTTGGTGCTTCACCGAGCTGCCCAGTTCTAGCATTTAACAATGGCTGGAGAGCTTTGACAACAATGCTCATGTTTGGCCTAAAATCAGATTCGTATTGCACACACAAAGCAGCTACTGCAGCCATCTGTGTCATCAGAAAGGAAAAATAGCGAGATCATTAGAAAACCTGAGAAGGTAATATGGCGCTATATTTGCGTTTAGAAGAGGAATCGATGGCAGTGGAAATAAATGAAGCTCAATGCTTCAAAAAAAAAATGAAGCTCAAAATCTACCTTTGCAACTGCTTTAGGGGGGTAATCCCCCCCTAGTCTTTGGTCAACACATTGTTTAACCTTGTCTTCACTAAGTCTTGGTGTGGCCTGAAACATTTACAACTTACATATTAGCATGTGGCCTGAAACATTTACGACTTTACTAAGTGTTGGTGTTCCAAGAGTTTTGAGAAAGAAATATATACCCATGTTACAAGACTCTGTTGCCCTCTTGGTAATGTATGATCAACAGGTTTACGACCAGTCAAGAGTTCCAGTAGTACTACCCCATAGCTGTATACATCACTCTTCGAACTAAGCTGTCCAGTCATTGCATACCTGCCATCCACACAATCGGAAACAATCAGATCCTTTTTCCAAGTAGGTAGCACGCTGCCAAGATTTTTACAAGAATTATAGCTTACTCTGGGGCATGATAACCAAAGGTTCCCAGAACACGTGTCGAATGAAGACGTGCTGCCATGTCAGGAGCTTGATTTGACAGATCAAAATCAGCAATTTTAGCAACATGGTCGTCAAAAAGTAACACATTGCTGGACTTAATATCGCGATGGATAATGTGAGGTTGCGCCTTCTCGTGTAAGTATTCAAGCCCCTTCGCTGCACCAACAGCAATTTTTACTCGTTGCGCCCAAGATAGAACTGGACCTGGTTGTGCTCCTTTGACACCTTTCCTCCCTACAACACATTGCACATAATGTTATTTTCGTTGTTTAGAAAGTGAAACGTGAAACTTACTTCCTATCTACAAATTATAACTAATACTTGACATTTACTTACCATGTAGAATATCGTGAAGAGACCCCATAGTAGCAAATTCATATGCAAGGATACGGAGACTTGCTTCCACAGAATAACCGACGAGCTCAACAACATGGTCATGTTTCAGCCTGGATACCATGGAAATCTGTCACGTCATACATGGATTAGTCAATAATGAACACAAGATATAATGATATACATTGCAGGGGCTCGATATATATGCTGAAAGCAAACCTGTGCCAAGAGTTCTTGGTCTGGTTGCATACTAGCATCTAATTTTTTGATTGCTGCAGCCCTCCCACTTCTCAAAACTCCATAATATACTCTCCCATATGAACCCTCTCCAATTAAAGACTTTGTCCCAAAGTTATCGGTCACATCCTTCAGTTCATCAACTGAAACCGAGGGAACCTCAATTGGCTGAACTTTCACAGCAGGAGCACCAGGACGTCCAGGGTCTGTGGTACGGTGACCTCCATTATTATCTGCATAAAAGTTTTCCTTAGTGTCACAACCCCAAATAAAAGTTTAGGATCTCAGGAGTCAGGTCATGACGCTAACTAGTAAAACATCCAGGACATATGCAAACATAGGTCATTCTTCGATAAGAATTTGCTCAGGCAAGCATGTTTTGCACAATCCTAACAACCTAGACTAATTGAATACGAGGAAAATTAAATCATTTATGCTTAATTAGGATCCCAGGAACAAAATGCTTACGTGCTGCTTTATTCGCCATGAAAGGAGCTCCACCCTCAGAAGCTCTATGGAATTCCTCCTCCCCGCAACAACCAAAGCAACCCATTTTAACTTACTTATCTGGAAGATTCAAGCTCCCTGTCAGAATTATACAAATCCCTTCAATTTAGCACATATATTAATCAAGCCTCACAATATCATAGCTTAAATTAAAACATTTATTGCAGAGTATGAAAACATATAGCAAGTAAAACCAATCACTAAAGAGTAAATTTTGAGCAAAACCCATGAATTCAAAGTGTGGGGGTTGTTCTAATATCTTTTGTTTCTCACTTTTGATTGCTCCTAATGATATGATCCAAAGATGACTATATATGTACATGAAACTGTGAAGAAACTTTAAAGCTGTGTTCTTAGGTACTAAGAGAATTAATAAGATAGATCTGATGAAGAACTACTGATTGATACTTACTTGAAAAGCTGATGAACAGAAAGCCGGCTATACGGTGATAAAGGTTGGGTTGTTGTGTAGTAATTAAGAGATGAAGAAATTTAGAGAAGTGAGAAAGAAAGAAAGAAAGACTAATAAGTATAAAACTCAGAACTCAAACTTTTTCTTCTTTTTTATACTTTTCTTGTTTTGTCTAAATTTTGCTGGATTTTAATGAAAGATAAGGAATTATAGCATGTGGCACTGCTGTCTCAATGATTGCACCAACTTCCACCTTTTTTATGTTTCTTTTATTCATCACTTGTAGACTTAACCCAACTAATTCGTCTACCGCTCAAATATAAATGCAAGAAATTAAGTGCAAACTAAAAATTTAGGAGCCAGAATCATTGGCATATTATTTCTTAGTGTATTTTCAATGATGGTCAGGTTTTGAAGTTTTATCTTCATTCTTTTTCTCTCGCTTCAGAAGTTTTGACGTGATGAACCTCATCCTACAAAACATACCATGTGGAGGTAGTAGTTGCTAAGAAAAACCTTCCAATGGCTTACCTCTGGCTTGTATATGAGATAAGAAGCAAATCTATAGTCGGTTTTGCTCTACCATCCCCCCCGGTCTTAACATTGTATACTATGAAAACACATTAATCATCGGTTAAGATTCTTTCTAATATTTCATTTGATAACCTTAATCATCAAAATTATTGGTCACCTAATCTAATATCTAAGAAGATTATTTTATTGATCTATAATTCCATTCTTCTTCACTCCTGTCATTTCCTTCTTTCAAGTGATCTTTTTTGTTTCTAATGATAAGTTTAGATTGTAAAAGTGGATATGGATGGACTACCATACCTTCAAGGGTCTTGTTAATGTATGCACGGGGAAGAGGTTAAGGATTAAATGATCATTTTTATCTTGGAATACACATTATTTAATATTAAATGATGTTGATTTAGTAATTTTTTTTAGGAGTCTATTTACACCCTAATATTTGAATATGTGTAAGTATTAAGTAATTATTTATTTAAAAAGGTATTGATGTAGGTTTGGCCGCAGATGTCTCGTTTACTAGGTGTTAGAAATAGATGTGTAAACATAGAGGGGGAAAATATAGGTATAAATTAGCTAATATGTCTCGCTTGGGCTGATATCTTTAGAAGAGATTTTTAGCAAAAGAGTTCTGTCTCGTCAATTTTCTAGGATAATCTTGGTTATAATTTTTTTTCCATAAATACCCTAACCATTGTATCCAATTTGGTACTTCGATAAATTAATAGTTATATATATATCTTTTATTTATTTTTTTATAAAAATATTAAATTTGTATACAAGAGAATTTTTTACAACCATCACTTGGTTTGAACCTTGATATAACAATCAATTTTTTTTCTTTGTCCCCCTCTTTTCAGGAAAGAAAAAAGTCTTCATCAGTTTTTTTGCTCAGATGTAGTCCCAAATGGACTAGATCTAAGCAAAATTTTATTTTTTGAATTTTAGTTATAAGATTTAGGGTTATTTTTATTGTTTGCACTTTAAAGGTGTTTTTAACCTTCATTTTAATGATGATTTTTCCCGCACTTTTATAGTGCTTCTAATTAATTTAATGACTCGTGGGTTTTTCAAGTACGTTGATAATTTCCGATCATTTGATTATGAAAGAAAATATATGGTATTAGTGGAAAATAGAGGCTTATTATAAAAAAAGTAAAAGAAAACCCAAAACTAAATACGATGGTAATGGTGTATACAAAGGTATCATCATTAGAAGACCATAAAATCGCATTTTCCTTTACATTCATAATTTACTTTATTTAAGTTTTTAGTCTCCCTTCAAAGGATCTGCAGTTTTTTATTTCCAAAAAATTTAAGTAATTTTATACGGTAGTAAATTCAATATCTTCTTGTTCCTTGTTATTGTGAATGTATATATTTTTATCTCGAAATTTTTGTATTCTGTGAGTCCTTATAAACGCAAAAAAATATGTAATCTCCATTTTTAAAATACATAAGACAATAACCCGTGTTGTGCAACGGGTAGTAGTTTTTCCTTATGATTTGGGCGTTTTAATATGCTATTTTTAATAATTCGTTAATTGTAAGTAATGATTATTATAGGTAATTTTTTTAATATCGCCATCGTTAATTGTATGATTAATTTATTTATTATAACATGGATATTAAAAAACGTTTCACCTTATTTTATTTTATTTTATTTTATAATCTTATAATAAAATGAAAGAACTACTGGTAAACTTTTATACCCGTCATAGTATTTATATTTTGAAGAGAAAGATTTACCAAAATAAATCACAAATATTACTTTCATATATAATATGTAAATAAAATTAATATTGCCATCATTTCGGTTGTCACATGCAACGAATATAAAATCCTGTTATACAAATAGAGATACGTCATCTTTTTTTTTTGTGCATCAAATGAAGTCACAAATGTATGAGTAGCTCAACAGAATCAATATTTGATGACCAAAAAGATTGATCATATGTTTACTTATATGCTCTAGATGTTAAGACTTCACATGAACGATTCGGAAAAAGAATAGGCAAAAATATCTTGTAGTTGTTCTTAAATATGGTTAAAGTATTCTCAAGAAGTGAACATAAAATGGGATAGCTGCATATAGATATTGAACCACAAATAATTATGTCTTGAAATATATTTTATGTCAACCATCATGTCCATCAGTAAGTTAAATACAATGATGTGCTGGGCCTTCGCTCCACTGTAAAACGCTTGTTCTTCTCAAACTTCCACAGAAGTACATTAGCCATCAAAGCTCATTTTCGGTAATGTATCATATCTATTCACCAGGGTAATAACAGGGTCCCCAACAACTTTTTGTTCCCTATCTTGAGTGGATACCAACTTGTTAATCCAGGAGCTGAAGTTGGTTTGTTCTCGTCTAAGTGTAACATGTTGGATCTGCAACAATAAAAATACTAAAACAGAAGATGTTAACGTTAATAAAATCTCTGAATTGATTTGCATATAAAGGACAGAACCATCTGCTCAGCAAATTGTCTTTAACACAATTGTCCGCGGGTACTCCTCAAGAATGAGAGATGCTATACCCTCATATCGGAGATGTGTCCAGGATAGAACTGCCCGTTATGATTTGTATAAGCACAATACAAATCACCCTCAAACGAACTTAACAACAAGATAGATTACAAAAGGGAAGTAACAAGCAGTGCGCAAAACAAAGCAAGAAGCGGGGAAAAGAAGGCAGGATAATAGCTGCTTCTGGTGTAAGTTGAAATGAAAAATTCAAGTTCTTTTTAAAGGTTCATTCACAAATAATGAAAATGAGCTAGTTTCCTTAGTGACCCCTTGGTCCTAAGCTCATTTTCTCCAAGACCAAAAACAAAATAATTAAGCCCATTTTCTCCAACAATCCCCCACATGAATGAAAACTCGATGAAAATCAGAAATCAGAAAGCGAGAAATACCACTATAGGCAATAGGTATCCATAAGCTCTTGAACCTTTGCTTAGTGAGAAATTACCGGAACTACTTGATGGACAGTGAACGCGATGTCTTGAACTGCCATCGTTTGGTGTAGTTCATCAATAACTTCCACGCGTGATATCACTCTAGGTGCTGTCAAGTTCGTGCTGTTGTGTCCATTTTGTCCCTGGACGTATCCCGTTTCTCAGAATGCTTTAGAGAATCAGCTCAATTCTCATAGGAAGCGGCACACTTCCACATTCAGATAGGTGAATTCCATCAAGAGTGTTTACTGCTACACCCCACTTCAATCTTAAATTGAAACTATAAAACTCATTAAGACTTAATAAAAAATCATCCTTCACATGCAGTCACACTATCACGTCTACACCATAGGAAATGGACAAAGAATGAAATTCTCTGATAGTGTTTCCTTTAACCCACCATAAATTAGTTGTCTCATTCAAAACCTTGATCTTGGGATCTCTAGTCAACAAGGTTGAGTATCCTTCATGGCAAGTTTATTTAATGAGCTTAAGCCCCATCCCCCTCGATGCATTACTAACTATCTCCTTGGATATACCTTTTGTCAAAGGGTCTGTGATATTCTCCTTAGACCTCACAAAGTCAACAGAAATAACGCCAGTTGAGATTAGTTGTTTCAGGGAATTATGTCTTCTACGAATGTGTATAGACTTCCCATTATAGTTATTGTTTTTAGCATTAGCTATTGCAGCTTGACTATCACAATGTATAGATATAGCTGGCACAGGCCTATGCCAGAGAGGAATGTCTTCTAAAAAACATCTTAGCCAAGCGGCTTCCTCTCCTGCTTTATCTAACACAATAAACTCAGATTCCGTAGTGGATCGAACTATACATGTCTCTTTGGAACTCTTCCAAGATACAAACCCACATGCTAGATTGAAAACATATCCACTCGTAGACTTAGACTCCTCTGAGTCTGATATCCAGTTTGCATCACAAAATCCTTCAAGGACTGCAGGGTATCTCTCATAATTTAAACAAAAGTTCAAAGTGTACTTAAAGTACCTTAGCACTCTAATAAGTGCATCCCAATGCTCCTGCCCCGGATTACAGGTATACCTACTCAACCTACTCACAACATAAGCAATGTCCGGTCTCGTACAATTCATCAAATACACCAGACTTCCTATAACACGTGAGTATTCAAGTTGTGAAACTCCATTACCCTTATTCTTTTTGAGTCTACAACAAGGATCATACGGAGTACAAGCAGGTTTACAATCAAACTGATTATATTTTTTAAGCACAATTCAACATAATGAGATTGACTAAGACTATATCCATTGGAACTTCTTCTAATCTTCATCCCTAATATCACATCAGCGGGGATTAAGTATTTCATGTCAAAGTTCTCAGTTAGCATATTTTTTGTTGAATTAATTACATCCATGTTTGTACCAAGTATAAGCATATCATCAACATACAAGCATACAATCACACAAGCATCATTCACAAGTTTAGTGTTAACACACTTGTCAGATTCTTTGATTTTAAAACCACTAGAAATCATTACATGATCAAATTTTTCATGCTACTTTTTAGGTGCTTGTTTCAAACCATACAAAGATTTTTTCAGTTTACAAACTTTTTTTTTCACAACCTTTTACTACAAATCCCTCAGGTTGGTCCATGTAAATTTCTTCATCTAATTCACCATTTAAAATTTTTGTCTTTACATCCATTTGATGTATCTCTAAGTTATGAATGGCAGCAATAGCAATTAACATCCTAATGGAAGTAATTCTCGTAACATGTGAATAAGTATCAAAGAAATCTACACCTTCTTTCTGTTTATAGTCTTTAGCTACTAATCTAGCTTTGTATTTTTCCACAGTTCCATCTACCTTATGTTTCCTTTTGAAGATCCATTTACAACCTATGGGTTTACACCTTAGAGGTAAATCTACAATCTCCCACGTACTATTCTGTATAATGGAATCCATTTCACTAATGGCAGATTCTTTCCATCATGGAGCTTCAGAAGAAGTCATGGATTCTCTATAAGTCTGTGGATCAGTCTCAACTAAGCATGTTATGAAGTCTGGCCCAAAAGATTTTTCAGTTTTAAGTCTTTTACCTCTTCTAGACTCAAATTCAACTTCATCTTCCTCTAATGGTAATATATGAATGGTCGAAGGGACATCTAGGGGATCAACACATATCATGCGAGAATCAAATTTCAATGGAAAAACATTTTTAAAAAACACATCATCCCTAGATTCCATAATAGTATTCACACCAATTTCAGAAATTTCAGAACTTACAACCATAAATCTATATGCAATAGTATGCTCAGGATACCCTAAGAAGACACAGTCAACAATTTTGGTTCTATCTTGGTTCTCTTAGGTGTAGGAATGGAAACCTTAATAAAACACCCCCATACTTTAAAGTATACATAAGAAGGTTGTCTACCTTTCCATAACTCATATGGAGTTTTATCTGATCCTTTAAAGGGTACTTTGTTCAAGACATATCAAGCTGAGAGGACGGCCTCCCCCCACAAGTTTGCAAGTAATCCTGAACTAATTAACATGTCATTCATCATCTCCTTAAGGGTTCGGTTCTTCCGCTCAGCCACACCATTAGATTGCGGTGAATAAGGAGGGGTTACTTCATGTATAATGTCGTGTTTTATGCAAAGATCTCCTATAGGAATTACATACTCACCACCACGTTCAAACCTAACAGTTTTAATGGTAGCACTCATTTGGTTTTCAACTTCTAGTTTATACATCTTAAAGGATTCTAAGGCATCATCCTTACCTTTAAGCAAATATATGTGACAATATCTCGTACAATCATCTATAAAAGTGACAAACCATTTCTTACCACCTCTAGTTTGAACTGATTTCATGTCAACTACGTCTGAATGAATTAATTCTAAGGGTTTAGAATTTCTTTGAACATTTTTTCTAAAAGGTTTTTTAGCATATTTTGATTCTACACATACTTCACATGTATGTTCATTTCCAAACTAAATTTGGGTATGCAGCCTATGCTAGCCAGTTTATGCATTGACTTATAATTTACATGTCCAAGTCTACCATGCCAAACATTTAATGACACACAAATATAAGCAGAAAAATCAATTTTATTCATTTCATCAGAGGTTACATTAAGTTTGTAGAGACCCTCAGTCTTATAACCCTTACCTACATAATCCTTACCCTTAGTAACAACAACTTTCCCAGATTCAAAAACAAGTTTAAAACCATTACCATCTAAAACACCACAAGAAACAAGATTTTGCAGATGTCTGGAACATGAAGAACTTCATTCAATGTGAGAGTCTTGCCAGAATTGAGCTTTAGCCCAACTTTTCCTTTTCCTGCAACCTGTGCTGCAGATGACTTACCCATGTAGAGTTTTCCCCTTCCCATACCTTCTGATAGGAGGTGAACATAACTATGTTTCCACAGACATGCTTGGTAGCACCAGAGTCTACCCACCAGTCTCTCACGTTGGTTACCAAAATAACTTCAGACATCGTACCCGAAAACTTGTTCTTGTTGTCTTCAACCAAATTAACATTGTTTTTATTATTATTAAAGTCCTTTCGTTTTCTACAATGAATTTCCATATGATCAGGAGTTCTACAAACATAACAAGCACCTTTAATTTTACCAATGCCAGATTTGGGTTTCTGAAATATACCTTTCTTGTGATGACCATGCTTAGGGTTGCGTTTGCTGCTCTCACCCTTTTCAGTATTGGAAGACTTGTGTTCAATTACATGAGCCTTGTTGGACATGTCCTTTGCAGAAGATACGTTCTTGTCTTTGGAGCACAGTAACTCTTCCACTTGAATCTTCTTACCCAAATCAACCATACTGACTTCACCCATTCATGTATCAATCTACGTTTGTATTCAGACCAGGAAGACGGTAATTTCTCAATCACATCAGAAACTTGAAAAGTTTCATCTATTACCATGCCATCAATAAGAATTTCATTGATAATACGCTGAAGTTCAAGGAATTGATCAACCAAAAATTTTTCATTCGACATTTTATATTCCAGGAACCTAGCTACCAAGAATTTCTTAGAATTTCTTACTTCCAGCAGTTTCAGCTTGGTATTTTGCCTCTAAAGCAGCCCATAAATCAAAAGCAGAAAAGTTGTTTTTTGCTATACAATTCAGAATATGATTTTTAGCTATATAATTCTGCCTAACCCAACTTTTCCAACTCCCTTTCATTTCCAGCATCATTCAAACCCTCATCAAAAGATTTCAGAACAAGTTCATCTAATATATGAAAACTCAGAAAAAACATCATCTTTGATTGCCATCGTTTAAAATCCTTCCCACTGAATTTTTCTGATCTGTCAACATCATTTTAAACCATTGTTACAGAAGAAGTGCTATTGTGTTAAGACTGTTGGATCTGCAAAAATAAAAATACTAAAACAGAAGATGTTAACGTTAATAAAATCTCTGAATTGATTTGCACACAAGGACAGAGCCACTTTCTCAGTAAATTGTCCTTAACACAATAGTGCACGGGTACTCCTCAAGAATGAGAGATGCTATACCCCAACAACGGAGATGTGTCCAGGATAGAACTGCCCGTTATGATTTGTATAATCACAATAGAAATCACCCTCAAACGAACTTAACAACAAGATAGATTACAGAAGGGAAGTAAACAAGCAGTGCGCATAACAAAACAGGAAGAGGGGAAAAGAAGGCATGATAGTAGCTGCTTCTGGTGTAAGTTGAAATGAAAAGTTCAAGTTCTTTTTACAGGAGAGAAGATGAGAGAAATCATCCAACAATCAATGAAAATAAATTTTATAATTAATCAAAAATTTATGTGCGAATTGATTAAATAATGGTAAGAAAACGGTCAAAATTAATAATCGCCGGGTCAGGCCCCCCCTCCACATTAAAGACAAAATTTAATTTAATTTTAAATTCTTTAAGGAAATAATTCAAAAATATTTTGTCCAAAAAGATAAGTCTTTGTTGACCCGCACCCGCACCACTGACCAGACGGCGGCGGCGTGCGTGCTTTGGTGCGAAGCACCGCGCGTGTGTGAAATGTGTGGTTGCACCAACTAGCCCATAACCTAAGTTATCTCCCATACACAAAAATGTGTTAACCCCTAAGGGGCCTCCCTTAGATGCAAATTTCTAAGTAATATGAAGAGGTAACATCTTTAGTTTCTCCTATATTGGACTAAAAATTCATTTGCAAATAGTGAAAATGAACTAGTTTCCTTAGTAATTCCTTGGTCCTAAACCCATTTTCTCCAAGACCGAAAACAAAATAATTAAGCCCATTTTATTCAAAACAACTAAGCCCATTTTCTCCTACATAACATCCAATTGAAATAAGAAAAACTCATTCCTGTCGACGATGACTTAGGTGCATTGACAGTAGTCAACATACCGTCTCCCCTCACACAATCACCTTATCACCAAGGTAAGTCACCATTAATTACTAAATCATGCTCGACAACAAGAGCAGTCTCCACAACACCTAATAAACAAACTGATTAGTATCTATGAACAGACAAATGTATTACTATCTTTCAATGGTTGTGACGAAGTTGCTAATTATAAAAATAAAATGAAGAATTGATTATACTACTGAGCACAACAAAACCTTGAGTTACTAAAGTTTGGCTCATATTTAGCTCATTTTAGATTGCATATTTAGCCAAGCTTGAATTCTCTCTCCCATCTTGAACAGCTCGTGAACATCTAATAAGTATGAAATAACTCTAGATAGTTTTGAGTTTCACTTGTTCATCTAAGCTCTGTGTTCGCCAATCCTTTGGTGGGTATTGCTCAGGCTCACTGCTGTGTTGTTGTATTGTGACTGCACGCGACGATGGAACTCACTGGTGGTGTTGTGGTAGTGTAGACTGTTGTTAAACGAACAGGTGAGTCGCGGACTTGAAGTGTTGAATATTGCTCAAGCTCTCTACAAACAGTTAGAGGTGGTGAATGACGCGATAGTGCTATTTATGATGGTTTTTAGATGTGATGTAGATGATGAAAGATATGGTGTTGTGAAGGTGGCGACTGCAAAGGTTGGAGAGATGAAAGCAGCCGCAAGTGATATACCTGCATTTGATCCTGGACACGATTAACCAAAAATAAGTCATCACCAAGATGTTCAATCGCTTCCTTTTCCTTATCGTCCCAGGTGCTAATTACAGTCACCATCAGATCAACAGCCTTTGCAAACTTCACGGCCACATGACCAAGACCACCCAAACCAACAATACCCAAATGTTTACTAGGCTCAATAAGTCCATAATACTTCATGGGACTGTACACAGTAATACCAGCACATAATAGTGGTGCACCGGCATCAAGTGGGAGGTTATCATGGAATCAAACTATATATCTCGCTCATTTGCCACCATGATATCTGAGTAGCCTCCGTAAGTTGTAGAACCATCATGATAAGTGGCATTGTAGGTTAGAATCATATTAGGGTAGTGTTGGGGTTATATGCCCTAAAACAAATAAATTTGATATTGTAGTTTAAATTAAATAGTAATTTACATTAAAACATGCTTCGTAAGATATGGTCAAATATATTAGTTGTAATTTATACAGTGGAAGATGTAATATATTTATAATATTTTGATTCATAATTTATGTGAATTGAATTTATTGGTTAAATTGTAACTTGCTATGATAATTATATATGTATTATGATAAATCTCAATTATAAAAGTGGAGACGTCTAAAATCTAGGAGGTTGATGTAATATGATTATATCGAACCGATCGGTTATTTCTATTCATTCATTATTTATCAGCGAAGTGAATAGATCTAAGCTATTACTTTACGTAAGTTCTCAATCCTGAGAATATGTATATACCCTATATGTCTTTCCGGTTATCTTATCTTGCCAAGCAGTGAGGTCATTTAGATCCAATAACTAGGTAAGACGGATCGCTGTGAGTGCACAGTAAGAATATATATATATATATATATTCAATAAGGTATCCAACATCGAGTGAGTACTCCCTTGGATTATTATGCGAGAATTATTATTCTAGACTGGCCAATGGTCGTATAAATTGTTTAAGTGATAATTAGAATAATAATACGAAAAACATAAAATAATTGTCAAGGACTAAAATATAAATTTTGCATAGGAGATGACGTGTAATTGTTACGGGCCTATGAGATTTTATGAATATCGCTATTAGCGGAGGGACTTACAGTAAGAAAGTAGAGGAAGGGTTTTATTTTTATTAAAACAAATACATTTAAAGTGTTTGTCAATTACAGATCTTTGGTGAACTAACTTGTAATTCTTTAATTGTATTTGATGTCGTGTGAGACACATATAATTCTATACAAACTAAAATTATTTATAACCCCAAAGATCTAATTAGATTAGGAAAAAATATTTGAAAACAAGTGAGATAACTTTCAATATAAAAACTATATAAAGAGAGCAAGGTATCAGAGCTAGACACCAAGCTAAGAGAAACCAAGCGTACTTTGTTCTCCCATCCCTTTACAATTAAGAATTTTGTGAGAAAGCCCGGAAACAAAAACGTGTCTTCTTTTCACGGAGACAAAACAAAAGTTCTATTATTTCCTTTTCTCTAACAAAGCTACAGAGTTTTTCTCCATCGAAAGCATCGAGTGCTTCTTCTTCTAGATCAAGCAACATGAGCCTTTGTACAAGAATCTACACAAGGTTTTAATTTGTCCAACTAATCAAAGTCGTTGGTGGTCATAAATTGAAGTGTGGGTGATCATAAATAAAAGCTACATCAACTTTTATTCTTCCTACAAGTTCACGGAGCAACAGACCTTGGTGTTTTGAAGACAAAGCTTATAGAAGAAATTTTTCTGTGAATCTACTGCATTTGGATTTGATTTCGGAGTAAGCGAGCTAAGGTACACAAATCTCTTTAATCCTTCTTTGTTAATTACTAACATCTATGAGTTGTCTGTTGGGTTTTGATGAAATTTTTTTAAAAAGAAAACTCCGCTGCGTTTTTATCGATTCCTAACAATTTGGCATCAAAACCAGATTTAGATGTTAATAATTTTAAATCAATTGATCATGATAGAAGATTATGATGGGTTTTAAAAATTAGGATTTTTTAATTTGGTAATTTATATGAATTGGTTGAACCCTAGAATTTTCAATTTTAAATTCATGCTACAATTTATGATTGATTTGATTTGATTTAATTTAACATGGGTGCTTGCTCAATTTTGTATGGGATGCAAATTTATATATGGCTTTAATTTACCAATATGTTCAAGCTAGAAAAGAAATCACCATGAAGTATATGTATGGGTACTTTTATAATTCCATATGAGATGTTTGAATTAATGGTTAAAAGAGTTGTTTAAAACAAAAAGAAAAGTTTTGTTTTCATCTGTAGCTTTAATTGAAAGAAAATATATATATATATTTATTTATTTATTTTCAAAACAGTTTTTCTATGCTTCCAAAAGCTTTAATACGTTTTACTGTTTTTTCAAATCTTAAAGCTTTGTTGGTATAAGATGGTAATGGAGTTATTATTTTAATAAAAATTCAGGAATAATGGTTAGGTCCAACACGTTAGATTGCCAACACCATACCATATAAGTAAAGTTGCTTGATGATTTTGGGGATTTTAGTGGTAATGTGAACTATTGGTTTTTAGACGTATATACTAGATTGAGTACCATGTTAAATTAATTAGATTGGAAATAATAATGATGAAGTATTGTTTAGTATTTTAGTTTATGCATGAAATGCATTAGTATTTTCCACTTGAAAGACTGTATACATAATTAGTTCCCTTAGGAATGTTATGTATGTAAAGTTTTGGGAATCCATGTTTATCGTAATATTAGAGAGTTATGATAAATAAATTTTATTTTATTTCATTTTAAATAACTATTTTATCTCATTACGATTTATTTGTTATGCGTGTTTAGATGTCGATGTCAAACCCCAGCCCTTTACAAATTATCTTGAAAGAAAATCAATTAACTATGTTGATTGGAAATGAAACTTGGATATTGTACTTATTGTACAAGATTACAAGTTTGTTCTAAACGAGTCAGAACCTACACTCCCTGATCCCGAAGCTACAGTAGGTGCTCATGCTAGGTGGAAAAAGGCCAATGATATGGCCAAGTGCTATATCATGGCTTCTATTTCCAATGTATTGTAGCATCAATATGAGGGCTTTGAGAAAGATGCTGAGATCATTAATGGTCTCAAGGAGATGTTTTCTAAACATAGTCGTCCCACCAAAGCGGAGGAGACTAGAAAGCTAATGAACACTTAGATGCAAGAAGGAACTTCAGTTCGTGAGCACGTCGTTCTCATGATGTCTCTGTTTAACGAACTGGAAACCCTTGGTTCAACTATCGATGCTGATATGAAAGTTGACATTGTTCCCAATTCTCTTCTTAGTTCGTTTGCACATTTCAAGTTGAATGTCAACATGAATAAGATGGTTTTAACTCTTCTTGTGTTGCTTAACTAATTGCAAATTGCAGAAGGAAATTTGGACAATAAAAAGGCAGATGGAAGTGTTTATTGGCGGAGGGTTCTAAGCGTAAACCTAAAGGAAAGAACCCTAAGAAGAAAGGTCAGAAAACAACCCCTAATGTAAATAAATATTTGGGTGTTAGAAAGGATAAGGGAGAAGGTGTAGCAAAAAGAAAGTGTTTCCATTGCAACAAAACTGGTCATTGGAAACGCAACTGCAAGGACTACTTAGCTAAGAAGAAATCAGAAGGTAATTATGAATCTTTAGTCGTTGAGGCAAATGTTGCCACTTATGTAACAAACACTTGGTGCATAGATTCTGGAGCCACTAATCATGTATGCAATTCATTGCATGGGTTCCAGATAACCAGACAACTAAGTAAAGGAGAAATTTACCTAAGCTTAGGATCGGACGCAAGAGTTACTGCCGTAGCCATAGGACGAGTACGTCTTAATAGTAGTAATAGTAATGAGAATACGGTTTTAGTTTTAAAAGATTGCTTATATGTGCCAGACATTAGGCGGAATTTAATTTCAGTGTCTTGTCTTGTTAGAGATTGTTTGACAATCAAATTTGATTCTTTTAAGGTTTTAATAATTAAAAACAGTTTTATTATTTTTACCGGTGTGTTGGCACATGGTTTATACCTTATTTCTCCTATTATTCCTTGCGTTTTAAATAATAAAGTGACAACATCTGTTACCACTCTAAAAAGGAAAAGTCCTTTCACTAATGATACGTATTTATGGCATCTAAGACTTGGTCATATTAACCTTAACAGGATCAAACGTTTGTTTCAGGGGATCTCTTGATTCATTAGAAACTGAACCATGGTCAGTTTGTGAATCCTGTTTGGAAGGTAAGATGAGCAAAAGACCCTTTACAGGGAAAGGTGTTAGAGCCAATGAAGTGTTAGAGTTAGTGCATACCGATGTATGTGTACCGATGAATGTTAGAGCTAGAGGTGGCTGTGAGTATTTTATCACTTTTACTGATGATTATTCTAGATACGACTATATCTATCTTATGCATCATAAGTTTGATACTTTTGAAAAGTTCAAAGAATACAAGGCAGAGGTCAAAAACCAAACATGAAAGAAATTAAAAGCCATTCGTTCAGATCGAGGTGGTGAGTATCTTTCAAACTTGTTTGGTGCATACTTAGTAGAACATGGGATAGTATCCCAGTTGACTACACCTGGAACACCACAACAGAATGGTGTAGCAGAAAGAAGGAATTGAACTTTATTAGAGATAGTAAGTTATATGATAAGCTATACTTCATTACCTATATCTTTTGTGGGATTAATCTTAAAAACATCATACATTCTGAATTTGGTACCTAGTAAGGCAGTTCCTAAGACACTCAGGGAGCTGTGGTGTGGGCGTAAGCCAAGTCTACGACATTTAAGAATTTGGGGTTGTCCATCACATGTGCTAAAAGGAAAGTCTAGTAAACTAGAATCAAAATCAGAAGTTTGCTTGTTTGTTGGTTATCCAAAAGGTACTCTAGCTGGTTTATTTTATAATCCGAAAGAACAAAAGTTGGTAGTAAGTACTAATGCAATGTTTCTTGAAGATGATTATTTGATGGACTATAAGCCTTGAAGTAAAGTTGTACTTGAAGAGTTGTGTGAAAATGGTTCAGTGAAAGTTAGTAATACTTCTAGCTTACTTCCTGTAAACAATGAAGTGTCTAACTAGATTGCCCCATTTCCGCAGTTAATAACTTTTGATCTTCCCCACAGTAATGAACAAATTGATAATACTATAGTGGGAGCACATAGATTATCCAATGTACATACAAATTCACCTGTTCCCATGGTTGAGAATCAACCAATAGTTCAGTAGGATCTTCCGATCTTTTATGAACCATTTGTTGATCCGGGTCTTCATATGGATGAAGTAGTTGAACATCCTCAACCACAAGTTGTAGGACAACTCGAGCTATAAGTTGAACAAGTAGTGGCCGCACAACCAAACCATCCTCGTCATAGTACTAGACCAAGGAAACGTAATCCTAAGTATGTTCAGTTCTTCAGAGAAAATTTTCAAGTTATCCTAGATGGGCAGGATTCAGATCCTACTAGTTACAACGAGGCAGTTAATGACCCCGATTCGATAAAATGGTTGTCCGGTGTGGATACTGAAATAGAATCCGTGCATTCTAATTGAGTCTGGAGTATTGTAGATCCACCATCAAATATTAAACCCATCGGGTGTAAATGGATTTACAAGAAGAAAAGAGGACCAGATGGTAAGGTTGAAACCTATAAAGCTAGGCTGGTAGCGAAAGGGTACACTCAGAAAGAGGGAATCGACTATGAGGATACTTTTTCTCCGGTAGCAATGCTTAAGTCCATTAGAATGCTCTTGTCCATTGCAGCTCATTTTGACTATGAGATTTGGCAAATGGACGTCAAGACTGCTTTTCTCAATGGCAATCTTGAAGAGGACATTTACATGATCCAACCAGAAGGATATGTAATTAAAGGCCAAGAGCATAAGATATGCAAGTTGCATAAGTCAATTTATGGACTTAAGCAAGCATCTCGAAGTTGGAATATTAGATTTGATGAGGCTATTAAATCTATAGGTTTTGAGCAAAATCTTGATGAACCGTGTTTACAAGAAAACTCAAGGAAACATGGTGATGTTTTTGGTATTGTATGTAGATGATATATTACTCATTGGAAATGACGTAGGAGCATTACCATCAGTAAAACTATGGCTTTCCAATCACTTTAGTATGAAAGACTTGGGAGAGGCTAGTTATATTCTAGGCATTAAGGTTCTTAGAAATCGGAAAGCTGGAATGATAGGCTTATCCCAAGCAACTTACATTGACAAATTGTTGGAGATACTTGCTAAAAAAAACTCTAAAAAAGGTTTTGTACCTTATAGACATGGCATTAAACTTATAAAATCTCCGTGTCCCAAGGCATCAGAGGAAGTGCATGACATGAGTGACGTACCTTATGCTTCAGTTGTAGGTAGTCTCATGTATGTCATGCTATGTACTAGACCAGACATTTGTTATGCAGTTGGGATGGTCAATCGGTTCCAATCGAATCCTGGACGAGAACATTGGATTGCCATAAAACATATTTTAAAGTATCTTAGGAGAACTAGAGATAATATGTTGGTTTACGGATCCGAAGATTTGGTTCCTCTTGGTTATGCCGATTCTGATTTCCAATCAGATGAGGATAAGAGAAAATCCACTTTATGATATGTGTTCACTTTTGGTGGAGCAGCTATTAGTTGGAGAAGCGTCAAGCAAAAGTGTAATGTTGATTCTACTACTGAATCTGAATACGTAGCGGCTTGCGAAACAGCTAAGGAAGCAATATGGCTAAAGAATTTCTTAACTAGTCTTATTATGGTATCTGTAATTGTACCACCTATTATTATTTTCTGTGATAATAGTGGAGGCTGTAACTAACTGTAAAGAACCTAGAAACTACTCTAAGAACAAGTATATTCAAAGAAAGTATCATATCATTAGAGATATATCGAAAAAAAGGTAAGGTAGTCATTACAAAGATAGCCACGATGCAGAATTTGGCAGATCCCTTTACCAAAGCCTTAACTCAAAATGTGTTTGATTCCCATGTTGATGGGATGGGGGTCAAATATGATTTTTGATTGTTTTCATGCAAGTGGGAGATTGTTGGGGTTATGCCCTAAAACAATAAATTGGACATCGTAGTTTAAATTAAATAGTAGTTTACATTAAAATATGCTTCGTGAGATATGATAAAATATATTCGTTATAATTTATACAGTGGGAGATATAATATATATGTGATATTTTGGTTCGTAATTTATGTGAATTAAATTCATTGGTTAAATTATAACTTGCTATGATAATTGCGTATGTATTATGATAAATCTCAATCATAGAAGTAGAGACTTTTAAAATCTAGCAGGTTGATGTAATATGATTATATCGAACCTGTCGGTTATTTCTATTCATCCATTATTTTGCAGCGAAGTGAATAGCTCTAATCTACTAGTTTATGTAAGTTCTCAATCCTGAAAATATGTATATACCCTACATGTATTTTCAGTTATCTTGTCTTGCCAAGCAGTGAGGTCATTTAGATCCAATAACTAGGTAAGATGGATCGCTGTGAGTGCAAACTAAGAATATATATATTCAATAAGGTATCCGACGTCGAGTGAGTATTCCCTTGGATTATTGTGCGGGAATTATTATTCTAGACTGGAAAGCTAAAATTGTTGAATTATTATTGTGCGGTTAAGGAAAGCTAAAATTGTTTGTAACCCAAAAGACCTAATTGTATTTGGAAAAGGTATTTGAGAATAAATGGGATAGCTCTCAATATGAAAGCTATATAAAAAGAGCAAGCTATCAAAAATAGACACACCAAGCTAAGATTAGCTAAGCTTACTTTGTTCTCCCGTCCCTTTACAATTAAGAATTTTGTGAGAAAGCTCAGAAACAAAAACGTGTCTTCTTTACACGAAGACAAGACAAAAGTTTTATTATTTCCTTTTCTCTAACAAAGCTACAGAGCTTTTCTCCATCGAAAGCATCAAGTGCTTCTTCTTCTAGATCAAGCAACATGAGCCTTTGTTCAAGAATCTATACAAGGTTTGAATTTGTCCAACTAATTAAAATCGTTGGTGGTTATAAATTGAAGTGTGGATGTTCATAAACAAAAGATACATCAACTTTTATTCTTCCTACAAGTTCACGGAGCAATAGATTTTGGTGTTTTGAAGACAAAGCTTATAGAAGAAATTTGTTTATGAATCTACTGCGTTTGGATTTGATTTTGGAGTAAGCGAGCTAAGTGTCACAAGGGTGCACCAAATGGCTCAACATATGGCTAACTCACCCTTGCGCACCACCTTGGCTAGCCCCTTTGGCTAAATGGCTAGCCTCCTATTCTAGAATCTTCTCTCATTTGTCCTTTTCTTAGAACATTTTAGAATAGTGTAGATATTTGTGGATAAGATTGGAATAATCTAGAAGTAGATCCTAGCCATACACTTGTATAGATCTTAGATAATCTTCTAGAACATTCTTGGCTCCCAACTAGTATAAATAGGGATGCTATTCTCATTTGTAATCATCCAATAATCCAACAATCCAAGTAAGAGAGCAGTACACACTTAATTCTCTCATTCAATCATTCACTCTTGTTCTTGAGTGTTCTTGAGCGTTCTTGAGTTTCTTGTGAGTTTTGATCTTGAGTAGTAACACAAAGTTGTGTTAAACTTTGTTTGGGAGGCTGACTTGTCTAGTAACGGAATTCTAGACAAGTGCCGCACGGAGTCAAGTCAAGGCGAAGGACCGACCCCGTGACAACTGGTATCAGAGCTACGTTCATACTACTCTCGGTAAGATCTCTCACCATGTCTTCAAATGATGCAAATGTTGTTATCACTAACAATAAAGAAAAGGTTGAGAAGACAAAGAAACAACAACGGGATAAGTCAGTGGGTCCCCCGTTTAGAATCTCGTGTTGGATCACTGGAAGAAAAGGTAGAAAAGTTGAACCTAGATTTAGGAGAATCCATGGAGCAACAAGACGAATTGGAGAAATCGATGGAGGTCTCTTTTGAGACATATCGGAACGAGATGGGTGCACATAAGCTTGAGGTAAATGCTCATGTGAGGATGCTGCAAGCTCAAATCGATGAGCTAAAGACCCTAATCCGAGGAAATGCGGTTCGTGGACCATCTAGAGTGAGGGTGCCAGAACCAAAGGAATACTCCTGCGCAAGGGATGCTAAGGAGCTGGAAAACCTTCTATGGAACATGGAAAGATACTTCAGGGCCACGGGCCTTGATGACGAGCAAGAACGGGTCGACACAGCGACCATGTACTTGATAGAAGATGGACTATTATGGTGGAGAAGAAAATATGCCGAAATCGAGAGAGGAGTCTGCACCATCACTACTTGGGCGGAGTTCAAAAGGGAGATCAAAGCCATGTTCTATCCGGAGAACGTTGAGCATAAAGCTCGGGACAAACTTCAAAACTTGAAGTATTCAGGTACCATTTCCGAATATGTCAAACAATTTAATTCCCTCATGTTAGACATATTAACAATGGCAGACGAGGACCGCTTCTACCACTTCAATCGTGGCCTGCCTCGTTGGGCTTCTATGGAACTTCAACGAAGAGGTATTACCGACTTGTCCACCGCATTAAGCACTGTCGAGAAACTTGATGACTTTTCTAGCAAATCTGATCAACTTGCCAAGAACAAGCCATCCAAGCCATTATCACAAGGAACGAGTGGAGGAGACAGGTACTACCGCGATAAGCCACAAACTAGCCGCGAAGAGTCTAAGCCAAACAACGGGTGGAGAGGAAAGCAAGATAACCGTGTGAAGAAATGCTTTATTTGCCAAGGTGATCATCTTGCTCATAGTTGTCCCAAAAAGAACTTGCTCAACTCTTTGATTGCGGAGCATGAAGAGAGAACCGAAGACTCGCACTTGGGAGCCGTTCGGTTGAGCGCAATCAAGAGCCAGCCCAAGGAAAAACGTCCAGCACCAAAGGAGAACAAAAGACTCAGGTATGTGGACATAAGTCTAAACGAGCAGAAGACCAAGGAAATGGTCGATTCTGGCGCAACACACAACTTCATCTCAAAAGGAGAAGCCGATAGATTGAAGTTGAAGGTCGAAGCTGATTCAAGCACCATCAAGGCGGTAAATTCAGAAGCCATACATGTTCACGGAGCGGCCAAGGGGGTCGAAATGAAGGTTGGCGCGTGGAAGGGAACTACCAACTTTATGGTGGTAAAGATGGACGATTAAAGTTATCCTCGGAATGGATTTCTTGGATCGTGCCAAAGTTGCCGTGGTGCCTTGCCTCGTCAGTGACGAGAAGTCTCCATGTGTGATTCCAGCCACCCGGACCAAGGAGACTTGCTCGAGTGCACTATCGGCTCTACAACTAAAGAGGGGTGTTCAGAAGGGAGAACCCACCTTCGTAACAGCCATCATTAAGGAAAGCGAAGAACTGGTCGAGGTCGTTCCATTGGAGGTGCAAAAAGCTTTGCAGGAGTACCAGGACGTGATGCCAGCCGAGTTGCCCAAGCAACTACCACCTAAGAGGGAGGTGTATCATCAGATCGAGCTGGAACCTGAAGCAAAGCCGCCCAAAATGACCCCATACCGCATGGCCCCGCCAGAATTGGAGGAGTTGAAGAAGCAACTCAAGGAATTGTTGGATGCCGGCTACATCCAACCTTCCAAGGCCCTTTACGGAGCCCTGGTGCTGTTTCAGAAGAAGAAGGATGGAAGTCTTCGGATGTGCATCGACTACCGAGCCTTGAACAAGGTCACCGTGAAGAACAAGTATCCAATTCCCCGTGTTGAAGACTTGTTCGACCAATTGGGTAGTGCTCGATACTTCACGAAGCTGGACTTGAGGTCGGGATACTATCAAGTTCGAATAGCAGAAGGGGACGAGCCAAAGACCACATGTGTCACGAGGTACGGAGCTTACGAATTTTTAGTTATGCCTTTTGGTCTAACCAATGCTCCTGCCACATTTTGCACTTTGATGAACAAGGTCTTCCACCCATATCTCGATCGGTTCGTAGTCGTGTACCTTGACGACATCGTCGTGTATAGCCACACTTTGGATGAGCACCTCAAACACTTGCGGGTCGTGTTCCAAGTACTGAGGGAGAACTCTTTATATGTGAAGAAGGAGAAATACAGCTTCGCTCAGCCCAAAGTGTCCTTCCTTGGACATTGGATAGGTGATGGCCAAATCTGGATGGAGGAAAAGAAGATCAAGGCTATCAAGGAGTGGGAACCGCCTACCAAAGTGGCTCAGTTGCGGTCCTTCCTAGGACTTGCCAACTACTACTGGAGATTCATCAGGGATACTCGAAGAGAGCAGCACCGCTCACGGATTTGCTAAAGAAAGCGAGGACTTGGACGTGTAGCGAAGAATGCCAAGCCACTTTCGATGATCTTAAGACCGCGGTGATGAAGGAGCCAGTCTTAAGATTACCTGATCATGCCAAGCCTTTTGAGGTATACACTGACGCTTCTGCCTTTGCTATTGGTGGAGTACTTATGCAGGAAGGACACCCACTTGCATATGAAAGTCGGAAGTTGAACGATGCGGAACGGCGCTACACGGTGCAAGAGAAAAAGATGACTGCCGTCATACACTGTCTTCGGACATGGAGGCACTACCTTTTTGGGTCACATTTCATGGTCTTCACTGAAAATGTGGCTACTAGCTACTTCTAGACTCATAAGAAGTTGTCTCCAAAGCAAGCAAGGTGGCAAGACTTTCTGGCCGAGTTCAACATGAAGCTTGAGTACAAGCCAGGCCGCACCAACTATGTTGCTGATGCATTGAGCTGAAAAGCGGAACTTACTAGTCTTGCATTGGAACGTGTAGCTGCCATCACCAAATTGACGGGTACCATTCCGGATCGTGTACGGGAAGGCTTGGAACAGGACACTTTTGCAAAGAGCCTCATTCATGCGGTGAATAAGGGGAAGACTCGTCGGTTCTGGTTGAAAGACGGTCTTCTATTCACACATGGGAACAGGATGTTCATACCTAAGCATGGGAACCTGAGGCGTGAACTAATGCACGAGTGTCATGACACCCGATGGGCAGGCCACCCTGGCCAGAGAAGGACTTTGGCTTTGTAGGAAGCAAGTTATTACTGGCCAAAGATGGAGGACGATGTGGATACCTATGTTCGGACGTGTCTGGTATGCCAACAGGATAAGGTAGAACACAAGAAGTCAGGAGGACTTCTAGAGCCATTACCAGTGCCAGATAGACCGTGGGAGTGTTTATCGATGAACTTCATCTCTGCCTTACCCAAGGTAGATGGCTTGGGATCAATCTTGGTGGTCGTGGATAGGTTCACCAAGTATTCTACCTTCATCGCTGCACCAACGGACTGCACCGCAGAACAGGCCGCTCGACTGTTCGTGAAGTACGTGGTGAAATATCGGGGCATACCAAAGATAATAGTTAGCGATCGCGATCCAAGATTTACGGGGAAATTTTGGACAGAGGTGTTCAAATTGCTTGGGTCCGAGCTCAACTTCTCCACAAGCTTTCATCCTCAAACAGATGGACAAACGGAGCGCACCAATGCCTTGTTGGAAGAGTACTTGACACACTTCGCGAACGCTAACCAAAGAAATTGGGTGGAATTATTGGACGTGGCCCAGTTTTGTTACAATTTGCAGAAGAGTGAATCATCTGGCCATAGTCCATTTGAGTTGGCCACAGGCCAACAACCTTTGATGCCACACACACTCGCTGGAGGATATAGAGGAAAGAGCCCTGCTGCTTTTTCAATTCACTAAGGAGTTGCATGAGAAGCACGACTTGGCCAAAGCCTACTTGGAGAAAGCCTCTCAGCGAATGAAGAAATGGGCGGACGAGAAAAGGAGACCCGTATCTTTCGAAGAAGATGACTTAGTCATGCTGAAGTTGAACGCGCAACAGTTCAAAGCCTTTCGAAAGGTACACAAGGGACTCATTCGACGGTACGAGGGACCATTTCGCATCATCAAGAAAGTCGGGAAGGCGTCCTATAGATTGGAGCTACCTAGCCACATGAAGATCCATCCCGTCTTTTATGTCAGCTGCTTGAAGCCATATTATGCGGATCAAGATGAGTCTAGAGGAGTTACCAAGAGACCCCCATTCAATATGATCACCTCCCTAGACAAGCAGGCATCAAACATATAGTCACACAGACGTGTCTCAAGAGGAGGGAGAATTTATAAGGAATATCTTGTCAGATGGAAGGATCAACCAGACAGTGAAGCCATTTGGGAACATGAAGACTTGCTTTGGCAACACAAAGATCTCATCGACAAGTACAATGCGACGAGGACGTCTGCGAATTCGGGTGGGGGGAAATGTCACAAGGGTGCACCAAATGGCTCAACACATGGCTAACTCACCCTTGTGCACCACCTTGGCTAGCCCCTTTGGCTAAATGGCTAGCCTCTCATTCTAGAATCTTCTCTCATTTGTCCTTTTCTTAGAACATTCTAGAATAGTGTAGATATTTGTGGATAAGATTGGAATAATCTAGAAGTAGATCCTAGCCATTCACTTGTATAGATCTTAGATAATCTTCTAGAACATTCTTGGCTCCCAACTAGTATAAATAGGGATGTCATTCTCATTTGTAATCATCCGATAATCCAACAATCCAAGTAAGAGAGCAATACACACTTAATTCTTTCATTCAATCATTCTCTCTTGTTCTTGAGTGTTCTTGAGCGTTCTTGAGTTTCTTGTGAGTTTTGATCTTGAGTAGTAACACAAAGTTGTGTTAAACTTTGTTTGGGAGGCTGACTTGTCTAGTAACGGAATTCTGGACAAGTGCCGTACGGAGTCAAGTCGAGGCGAAGGACCGACCCCGTGACATAAGGTACACAAATCTCTTTAACCCTTCTTTGTTAATTACTAACATCTATGAGTTGTATGTTGGGTTTTGATGAAAAAATTTAAAACGAAAATTCCGTTGCGTTTTTGATCAATTCCTAACTGGCAGTAATTTTCAAGATCTTGGGTGCAGTTATATGAATGGCATTCCCCTACCATGCACCCACTGCCAACTTTATCTCCCTTTTCGAATTTTGTCACCTTTGCACTTACCTCAGTCACCACACCTACAATGCCATGTCTGCAATTAGGGTTAATCAGTATGGTAGATTTTACTTGTATGGACAATATCTTTGGAGTTTACTTTTTGACATATTATTTGCAAATAAAATTTGGAAATGCAATATAGAAGGAAACTTCATACACGGAGATCGATTAGTGGGTAGGTAATGGAGGTGTAAAAAGTTATGTATAAAACTCATTTCCTACTGAGCATCAAGATTGTGAATCATCTCCTTCTTTGACTTGTTATTTGTCACACATTATATATTAATGAATTTTTTCCTATAGCAGTAGGGTGTGGCTATAGATTATATACAGTCACCCCCCATAGGCTTCCATTAATAAGAGACTTTGATACTCATAATATTCTTCATGGATGTTACTTGCAGTATCGCTAATCGTACTCATAAGGCTTGGAATACTAATTTTGGATCTTACGCCCCTGATTCTGAAAATTCAAGTTCTTCTACAAATTTCACTTTCCCATTCACTAATATCTCAAATTTCAATTCTATCAAGCTTGATTCAACAAATTATTCGATGTGAAGAAATCAGTTTGAGTCAATTCTTATTTATACTGATCTGTTTGGGTTTGTTAATGGAAAAATTCAGGAACCGCGTTCAGAGGTTCTTACTGGTGGTTTTCCAAGACCAAATCCACAACAAATTTATTGGAGAACATTAGATCGACTCATTGCAACCTGTTTAAAGGAAACTTTCACCTCAACCATATATGGAGATGTTCTTGGTTGTCATCTACAAGTGATATTTGGTTGTTTCTTGAAACAAGCTTTAGACAATAATTTACTGCTCGTAGAAGTATGCTCCGTAATAAACTTCATAGCATTCGTAGAGGTAATCAATCCATACCGGTCTATTTTCGTACAATAAAAATAAATTTCTGATTTTTTGGCTGCAATTGGAGAAAAGGTTAGTGAAGTTGATTTTATCATGCATTTACTATATGCCCTCGAAAGGGATTATGATAATTTTGTGATTTCTGCTCACAATAGAAAGTCATCTTCTAGTTTCTTAAGATTAAAGCTAGGTTATTGATTATGAACAATGGCTTCATGATCAACAACAAGAATCTAATGTGATGTTTAATTCTCAACATCTGAATGTTTTGTATACTATAAATGTTCATTCTATTACAAGTTCTGCTGGTAGGAGTTTCAAGAAATACAAGAATCTGAAAAAGAAAATACTTCTGGTTTAAACATAACACATTTATTGATGGATCTACTTCAGTTTCTATACCTATTCATGCTTCTGGTGGTATTAGAAGCCCACAAACTGATTATTCCTCGGGTAAAATGCCAAATCTGTCAAAAAATTGGTAATTATGCTAGTCTATACTTCTTTCTTTATGCTCCTCCAAATAAACCTGGCAATTGGGATCAAAAATTATGGGTCAACCCTAACCCGACCCGTGTAAACCTGGGCCTAACTTGACCCGCTGGTTAATTGGGCATGATTGAGAATGCATCACTGAACAATGTGGCGTATACGAAAAGGCATTACAGTGCAAATGCACTATTATGCCGTGATGCATGATTCAATGCATCACTTAGCCAATGTTGCGTACCAAGAATGCATTATAGTACTAATGTCCTATTATGCCGTGATGCATTATTGAGAATGCATCAGTAAGCAAATGTTGTTATTCGAGAACGCATTATAGTGCTAATGCACTATTATGCCGTGATGCATGATTGAGAATGCATCACTAAGCCAATGTTGCTATTCGAGAATGCATTATAGTGCTAATGCATTATTATGCCGTGATGCATGATTGAGAATGCATCACTTAGTCAAAGTTACGTACCGAGAATGCATTATAGTGCTAATGCACTATTATGCCGTGATGCATGATTCAATGCATCACTTAGCCAATGTTGCGTACCAAGAATGCATTATAGTGCTAATGCGCTATTATGCCGTGATGCATTATTGAGAATGCATCACTAAGCCAATGTTGCTATTCGAGAATGCATTATAGTGCTAATGAACTATTATACCATGATGCATTATTGAGAATTCATCACTGAGCCAATGTTGCTTTTCGAGAATGCATAATAGTGCTAATGCACTATTATGTCGTGATGCATGATTCAATGCATCACTGAACTAATGTTGCGTGTGTATTCGAGAAATGCATCATAGTGCTAATGCACTATTATGCCGTGATGCATTATTGAAAATGCATCACTGAGCCAATGTTGCGTATTCGAGGAATGCATCATAGTGCTGATATACTATTATGCCGTGATGCATAATTGAGAATTCATCACTGAGCCAATGTTTCCTTGAGCCGAGAATGCATCATAGTGCCAATCCACTATTATGCCGTGATGCATGATTCAATGCATCACTGAGCCAATGTTGTGTAAGTGAGAATGCATTATAGTGCCACTGCACTATTATGTCGTGATACATGATTAAATGTATCACTAAGCTAATGTTGCGTAAGTGAGAATGCATTATAGTGCCAATGCACTCTTATACGGTGATGCATGATTCAATGCATCACTAAGCTAATGTTGCGTAAGTGTGAATGCATTATAGTGCCAATGCACTATTATGCCGTAATGCATGATTCAATGCATCACTAAGCTAATGTTGCGTAAGTGAGAATGCATTATAGTGCCAATGCACTATTATGTCGTGATGCATGATCCAATGCATCACTAAGCTAATGTTGCGTAAGTGAGAATGCATTATAGTGCCAATGCACTATTATGTCGTGATGCATGATCCAATGCATCACTAAGCTAATGTTGCGTAAGCGAGAATGCATTATAGTGCCAATGCACTATTATGCCGTGATACATGATTCAATGCATTACTAAGCTAATGTTGCGTAAGTGAGAATGCATTCTAGTGTCAATGCACTATTATGCCGTGATGGATGATTCAATGCATCACTAAGCCAATGTTGCGTACCAAGAATGCATTATAGTGCTAATGCACTATTATGCCGTGATGCATGATTGAGAATGCATCACCGAACCAAAGTTGCGTACCGAGAATGCATTATAGTGCCAATGCACTGTTATGCCGTGATGCATTATTGAGAATGCATCACTAAGCCAATGTTACTACCCGAGAAGGCATCATAGTACTAAGGAACTATTATGCCGTGATGCATTATTGAGAACGCATCACTAAATCAATGCTGCGTATTCGAGGATGCATCATAGTGCTAATGCACTATTATGCCGTGACATATTATTGAGAATGCATCACTAACCAATGTTGCGCATCCGCAAGAGCATCATAGTGCTCATGCACTATTAGTACGTGATGCATGATTGAGAATGCATCACTAAGAAGTGCAGTAGATGAATGTCACATATCCTCCTTATATCCACTTGTATAAACGCAAATAAAACATATATAGGGAGGAGGTGTTGGTTGAAAATCGATGATGCTTAACTTGGCTTTTCAGAAAGCAGATTTGCCTATGAGGCGCCAACCAGTTAGCGGATTAGCTTAGAGGCACCAACCAGTTAGCGGATTTGCCTAAGAGGCGCCAGCCAGTTAGCGGATTTGCCTAGGAGGCGCCAACCAGTTGGCGTTTTTTTCTAAGTGCAGTTGATGGATGTCACTTTCCTTTCTTTTTTTATTTATTTGTAAAAATGCGAATAAAACATATATAGGGAGAGAGCTTCGTTTGAATGTGCATGAGCGGTAATGCACATATATATACGATGTGACCTATACTTGGAGCATACTTGATGCATAAGCATCAATATACTTATAGCTTAAACGATAAAGCTTGAATGTGCATGAGCGGTAATGCACATATATATGCGATGTGGCATATACGTTGGAGCATACTTGATGCATAAGCATCAATATGCTTGTAGCTTGACCGATGAAGTTTGATTGTGCATGAGTGGTGATGCACATATATATAAATGCGATGTGGCCTATACGTTGGAGCATACTTGATGCTTAAGCATCAATATGCTTGTAGCTGAGCCCACAAAGCTTGAATTATTTGAAAGCATCATTCAATCGTGTTGCTTACTCGAAAACGCATATTTGCATAGTAAATAACAATAGTTATGCACAAGCTGGTGTATACCTTGCGAAAGTCCTTCGGCCTATACGACATAGGCTTTGCTTGGCCTTTGGCCTTTGATGTTGGCTTTTCCTTAATAGGCTTAAGTTACTTGTTCCTTTCGAATTAAAACTTTGTTGAACTACGGGCATGCTTGATCCCTTCAAGGTACGGGTTGGGTACGTAGGTAGCTGCAATGCAATGCATTGAGGTGCAACACCTTGTCGTCTATATCATCTAATTTAGAGGTGATTGCGACATTGTGGTAACTCGTATCATCTAGCTTGGCAGTGCTATGTCAAGAGATGATTGTTGCCACACTTGATGAGGTAGTTGCAATTCCATTCGATGGATTGTTCATACTTCCTAGAAACCGTAACGACATAGAATGGCATGTGCCTGAATGTTGCACCCTTGGCAAGAGCAAGACCAGTGCAGACTCCAGCGCATGATCGAAGTTGAATTGATGAAGCGAAAAATTAGGCTTGAAATGGCCTAGGTGCTAGTCCAAGGCATAAGTTAGGCCTGGACAATGATCGCAATTGTGTGATGTTTGCCAAAGGCATTCACCATTGGCTTTAACGGCCTTGCACCCTTTGCATAACAAGGGTGAGTTGGAACGATATGGAAACTACGTTCTGAGTACCATGCTTGCAAAGCATGTTTGGAAAGGCAAATAACCTGCATGAGCAACGAGAAGTTAAGCCTTAAGCGTGTGTCTGGGAGTTCTGGCCTGCCCAGCGCATACCGCCAGGAGGCGGAATTTTCCGGTCCGTGACAGGAGTTTAACCCTAATTTTTGAATACGTCTACCCCTCTTGCTTCCAGCGTGTGTCTTATCCAAACAACTAAGCTTACATGACTATTCTCAAGGCAAAAATCGCATGCCTTCAAAGGATAAGGCCAAGTTCACACGATTTGCTGCTTGTCAAAAATTGATAATTTTACCCTTTTACCCTCAACATGTGTAATGACCCGACCTTCCACCGATACTGTCCCCACTTAGCCACTGCGGTCATCCTGCAGTGTGGGGTTTTTCTACGGGCACCGCTGAGGTCATCCAGCAGCAGCTTCCCGGGAGGTCACCCATCCCTGGATTACTCCCGCCCGAGCACGCTTAACTGCAGAGCTTTTTGCTAACTCTGAGCCAGTTGTGCAGAAAAGGCCTCAGTGTTAGGAAAGGACAAACCACTACCTATATTCCATAATTGGGGTATTACAACATGTGAGGCTGAGTACAAAGAGTTAAATATGAGCATCTTGCTCTTTGAAAATATGAGTGTCTTGCTTCTTGTTAAAAATTAACGTTTTACTCTTTTACCCTCAACGTGTGAGGCTGAGTACAACGAGTAAAATGTAAGATTCTTGCTCCAAAACCAAATCTTGGTGCTCCTCCTCTCCCTTTCATGTGAATACCAAAATTGGGCGCTCCTCCCTCTTCCCTCACGTGAGTAATTCTGTTTTGATAAAATTAAGGGTTTTGACAAACTTCAAAACCCTAAGCTATGCTAGGCCTCTCTTACACATATTTTCGTATGAGGTCTTGCTTACAATTTTTCATGCTCTGCACCATACACTTACTTCTACGAAATAAACATGTCAATATAAAATTGACTAAGATGGACACACAGTGCTCCTCATATACAAATAAATACGTATTCATTCTATTTTCCACGACTTGAATGTCACTGAGCTTCAATTGGTAGAACTCTACATCAATGGTATGATACCAGTCTATCGTGCTTTACTGGAAAATTTGTGATTTCAAACGTTCTCTGAATTACATGAGGATGCCAAGAGATCTGCTACTACTGCACCTGATTTACTAGAAAGGAAAAGGCCTCCTGTCAAGATTGAAGAGATACGTGAGACTCGCAGCATTCGACGCTTAGCTCAAAGACAACTAAACATACAACCATCTGTGGGTGCCGTGACTGAAGGAAGTAAGAGGAAAGCTCCAGCGTCACAGCCACAACCCAAGCGTGCGGCACCAACACCAGTTCCAACTCCAGCATCACAGGCAGGTCGACCACCTCGAAGGGATAATCAAGCAGCTGCAGCTCTACCACCGGCTCAACGTCAACAACAACAACCAAGAGAAACCCGAGTAGCCAAAGACTTCTCTCTTTTAATTGAAGAAGTAATTGAACTCTTGGAAGCATTGATTCAATATAGTGCCGTCAACTTGTCTCCTATTCGACGTCCACCAACAGAGCAAGAAATGACAAATCCTAAGTATTGTCATTTTCACAGATTTGTTAATCACCAAACAAGTGATTGCAATGTTTTGAAGCAGAGATTCAAAGAGAAGGTTGAGTCGGGAGAATTGGACTTGGGAACTGAGGGCATACATAAGAACCCTCTCCCTATCAGGCATTTCACCATGTCAGAGGATCCCACCAACCAAGTAGTTCAATCTTTGATGAAGCGTTTTTGTGAACTTCTATACCTCTCAAAGGCGCAAGGCAAGGACTTGTTCACTGCTCTTAATCACATTGTGTCAGGCAGAAGACTACCTCCGCTCGATAAATACAAAACACACTGAGCCTGCAGATGAACAAAGGTGGAAAAAAGTGTGACTGGGGAATTCTCACTGCTGCTAGCCTCAGAAACACCGAGTTTAAGAGAACCCTAATCGATGCAGGCACTACAGTCAAAGTTATCCCTATCAAGACACTCAGAGCGGTGGGGATCACACATAGTTAAGTTGTCCATTCGCCTACCATCATTCAAGATCCTGAAGGAAATCCTGTGAATGCTTATGGTTACATTGATCTTGAAATTCAGATGGGTTCTGCATGTGCTACCATAAAAGTTTACATGACGAAATAGGACGTAGGCTATAACATGATCTTGGGACATACATGGATACACAACAACAATACTGCAGCTACCAGGACACCTTCATTGCTGAATCCACCTCAAGCAGATAGCTTTGCACCTCACCAAAAGATTAGGACAGATGATCCTCTTATGTATTTGGAAGAATATCAACATTTGGCGGATATGAAGCAAGATCCAGGGGAAAATGTAACATCATATGTGGAGAGGTATCGTACTCAAGTAAAGCTTACTAAACTCATCTCTTTACCACTCAATGTTCCTCACACCTCTTATGCTAGGGGACTTAAGTTTTTTGGAAAACTCAACTCTGCTTTAGTCAGACGATATGAATGGATAGCCTCACATCTTCGATATTTTTTTAAGTGGATGGAGCAGACTCCCCTTCAAGTCCAATATCGCATTGAGTCGTTTATCACTCATCTGATGTCCAATCATGGCAAGGAACAACATGGATATTTTCCTGTGACACTGCAAGAGTATCCAAATGTGCCACAATACCACCATAAGAAAGTTCCTACACGTCCATGAAATGCAAGTGCTAGCACAAAGATGAAAGAAAGGTCTTACCAACGACACATATTCAGAGCTAAGCCAATAAAAGTTAATGCTTTTCAAGTAAGCGTCAGGGTTATGAAAGCAGCGAGATGCAACCGCCCTTTTAAGGCAAATACTGACTGGGAGGGGCCATTCATGATTGCTAGAGATACTATTGGTGGATATTACAATTTAATTGATGAAGATGGAAAGCCGGTAGAAGCAACAATACAGGAGAAGTGGCTCAAAGCATTTTATGCTTGAAGCATCCAGGGATATTTATTTAGTTTACTTGTAATTTCAACTCCTCCAAAACGTATGCAAGACATTTGCATTCAGTATCAAATTTCCTTTCAGTAATCAAATAGTTTAAACTCAAAAAATCCTTGTTGATCCAAATAAAAATCCTTGCAATCACAACTACCGAATATCCAATCATTCAAAAACAAACCAAATAAACAAAAGTCAAATAAGTCTTTTATCTCACTAGAATAAAATAGAAGTGCGAAATAGAACCTAAAGGAAGGACGTCCAACAAGGGCTTATCCCTATTAGAGAGAGCCTCCTTCATACTTCTGAGAGCAGCATTCTTCAACTCCAACTCCTGAGTCAACCTTTCAATCTCTGCTTCCTCCTGCTCGATGAGGTGAGAAGAAGGGATCACAGCTTGTGACTTTTTAACAACATCAATTCCACGACCAAACCAAGATATGTTGGATTCAAGTCGGTCACATGCTTCTAGATGATATTTCCAATTTTTGAACATCCACTCAGCAACAGTAGCACTAGTCACAATACACATTTCATACATAGAGGGTAATACTTCACTCACACGAAAAACAAGAATAGTGGGTTCTTCATATTTCTTGGTAGTAGCAATGTGGCCATACTTATACCATATTTGAGTATAGAAATCTACATACTTTTCTAGAATGCTGAAGCCACCAAAAAGTACATGCTTTGGAAGTGGCTTACTAAGTGTAGGATACAAGGGAAGACCTGCACCAGGAATCTCAGGTACAACCATGGTTTTCTCGGTCTCTGTGGCGTCTTCATTTTGATCTTCTACATCAAAAATCATGTCAAAAATACTTCTTCATGGTTTTTGGAGGAAGAGGTAATGGTTTTATCAACCTGGTCTACAATCATTACTTCTTCAAAGCTACTACGGTCCTCTCTACTTTCGTCCTGTAAAATCACCGATTGGTAAAAAATGTGAAATTTCAGATCCAAGAAGAATTTTCAGAGTATAAGTGGATTAAATATGTAAATATACTTCATGAAATATCCAAATCTCAAGCAAATATCCCGGAGACATAAAAACACGTTTTCACGTTAAGCTCATCGGAAGCAATTTCGCATCATCCTGTACTAAGTTACGAGATGGGAGAAATTGGTAATGAATCTATGAGTGAATTATATATTAATATATTCGTATGCATGTCCTCTACAACATATCCAAAAATCACACCAGTCGGACAAACGAGCTGAGAGATATGATCAAAACTCTCAACAACTTCTCAGCTGAAAAATTCCTGAATTCTTTTTGAGTTTTTACTGTTGCATCCTTTTGGTGCCCTAAATACCCTCAAAACTCAAAATATCCCTCGTTGGGAGATAGACCGTTTTCTGGCGATGAAAAAGTTGGGTAGATCATCCAAATCGGACCTCATATGAGAATTCTATAGCGTTTTCAATAAAGGCATTATTTCTGAATTTTTTCTAACAACGAAATTTCATGAAATTGCTCATATTTTCATTCAAGTTTTCATTCATTACTTCATTCCAGGGATGTTTCTGAGCAACTATAAAGTGAATTCAATAGGAGGACTCACCCGTCCATGTTGTGAGTCAGTCGGAATGACAAGATTATGATTCAAGTCGTTATAATCCTCATCTTCTGAGAAAGAATGACTATTTTTATCATCCTCCTAAGGAACTTTGAGAACATTACTCTCTTCATCGTCAGACATGTTTTCCTTCTAAAAATAATGAAATGCAATCACCTATTGCTAAACATGTTCTTTCAAGATGAAAAGATAACATAGAGCAGGTCACTCACCTCAGAATCATCAGTTTCGTCCCTTGCTTCTGCTGCAACTCTAGCAAATTGATTCAATTGCCCGGGTGGAGGTGTCAAAAATCCTCCAACAGAGGATGAACTCTGCAAGGAAATATAATCAATCAAGAAGCATGAATTTAATCACAATAAATCACGGAGTGAAAGATTCATACTTTTGAGATGGGAGAATAAACAATGTCAGAACGAATTCTACCAGCACGTTTCTTCGACCTAATCTTTACTATATGGGGACTGTCATCATGTTTTGATTTCCTCTTTCCATTTTGAGGTTTCACCTGATATTCTCTCTAATTAGGAGAACCATAACATAAGGATATTAAATTCATAAATAACAAAGAAAGACAAAATCATAAATACTTACTTGAGTTGGCTCAGACAGAGCTACACGTTTACTAGCAGGAAAAGGCTTCAACAAAGTGTGTTTTAACAAACCTTATCAGAAGGGGGGTCTCGTGAATCTGGAAAAATTACTTCAATAAACTTAGAAAGACGATCGTGCTTACTCTTCCAATGAGTCATATACCAGGGAGTTATTACTGTTTTCCTTTCAGAGACTAAGAAAGGGAAACTCTTTCCTTCCACATGTGAACATTGGTCTAAAGTGAGACACAAATCATCCACGGAAGGAAGAGGAAGGCGACCAGAAGGCACATCCTGATCAAATCCCATCTGATGAGCGGTCCTGTCAATATTATAATCTTCTACCTTGTAAGACCCCATGAATATTGAAAAAAGGTAACCAGGTGTGCAACTCAACATAAAAGTAATTTCTCCAGCATCAACAGTATGATCTCCAGATGTCAAGAAAGTATCAGAACGAGAGGTGAAAGTATTCAACTGAGTTATACGAGAGAGTGGTGCCCAAGGACGTAAAGTTGTTGATGACATGTTGTCTAAGAATGTAATAACCTCCTTGTTAGATCTTGGACGTTTGTGTGTCCAGCGAAGTATTCTTGTCACTTGTTCTTCATCAGCAAACTTCTTATGAGGATCAGGAGCATAATCCTTATAATGTTCCCACAACCATGCTTGAAGGAAAATGACATTTACGAATATCTTTACTTTCATCGTATTTCATCAGATCCGGGATGTGATATGGTTCTGAAGGATGAACCGGATATGGACAGTTCCAATAAGATTTCATTCTTGAACAAAAATCCATATCTGATACTACAGAATCAAGATGAAGAATATAAAACATCATGGAATAAGCTAACTATAGGCAAGGCCACGCCTTGTACTAGCTTGATAGACAGGGGAACTACTATCGGCTTCATATTAAGATGAGAACCATCATCGAATATCTCTCTTGATAACCACAAGTATAAAAACGCAGCAACACTCAACGTATCATCCAAAACCTGACTTTGCTTCGCTTTTCTTGGCCACCACTCCGTCATACACCATGTAAAGAAGCAGTTCTCAACATTAGACTTCATATCATATTCATCCATCTTTTTCACTAAAGTAAGATGAAGTTGTTCTTCCCTCTTATTCAAACGGAGGTAGAGGTTCCCTGAAGATAGCCACATCTTCTGAAGGGATTGTCAGTTCTCCCCATCTACATATAAAAGTGTGAGTTGGGATGCACCAGAGCGATAGAATAGCAATCACACCACACACATCCTTCTTTATCCAATGAGTACCAAACATTCTAATAGCCTCATAAACTTGTGCATTCTTCAACAAAGCTACGACATGATCCTTACCAAGCATGATCCTCAACCATCCATCCCAACCACTCAAAGGAGACTACTCCTTTGGTAATATCTAACCATTAAACTGAATAGTCATGTTTTATTTTATTTAAATTTTCGTCTGACAAGCCACCATCTAGTGCTTACCACGCAACATTACTCGTTCCACGCTAACCAGGGGACTTAATGTAGATGATGGGTTTTTGAAAATGATAAAATATTAAATTGTCTCTCAAGATGCGGGTATGAGAAATACTAAACCTTAAAAAATTCTGCAAAAGAATTCTTGAGTAAGCGCTTATCCCCGTTCTCTTTCTCAGGTGCTTATCCCCCTCTTATCTCTGTATGTTGGATAACTACATAAACAATCAAATTGGTGAATTTAATCAATATTCATTACTATATAAAATCATTAGAACAACACTGGTGCTTGCTGCAATATTCCCAGATGTTTTATGATTTTATATAAAATCTCAAGCTCCTAGATGGATTGACCACTAGTATAGAGCAATTTGAATATTGTTTTGGTGTTATATTCCACAGATAAATTCCCAAAAGTTACCTATGTTAATATTCACACAATATTAACCTATTAAAATACCTATATAGCTCTATATATGGATTTATTTGATTTAAGTACCACAGTTGTGCTTAAATTCAAAGTCAAGATTATGATAGACACAATTTCATAGATTCTACTAGCTAAAAATCTCACCTCAACCGCATTAATCCTTTGCTTAAAGAGACAACTAATGCAAATGAGTGAAAAATAATTCAATTTAGGGTTTTATAACCCTTCACAATACTTGTAAGCGTGTCAAAGTTTCATACCCTAATTAGGGTTTGAAAATAAAATGCGCAACACTTGTATACATTGCAAAAAAACGTGTCAAAAGTATTTTAAACCCTAATTAGGGTTTGAATATGAATTCGCAACACTTATAACGTTGAAAAAAGCGTGAAAAGGGTATTTTAAACACTAATTGGGGTTTGAAAATAAATTTGCAACACTTGTAAACATTGCAAAAGCATGTCAGAAAAGGGGAGTTTAATCCTAATTTTCAAATACGTCTTGCTCCTCTTGCTTGTGCATCTTGATTTTTAGAAAAAGGATTGCATGACTTCACTCCTGGCATGAACATCATGCTTCTCTACAAATATTCGACAATTTTACCCTTTTACGCTCAATATGTGAGGCTGAGTACAAGAGTAAAACATGAGCTTTTAGCCTTCTGGCCAAACTCTTTCAAAACCTAATTTCTAAAGAGGGAGACGTTTCTACCTCTCTTGCTTCCGACGTGTGTCTTAGCCAGGCAACTAAGCTTACATGACTATTCCCAAGACAAAACTCGCATTCCTTTAAAAGATAAAGCCAAGTTTGCACGACTTGTTGCTTGTCAAAAATTGACAATTTACTCTTTTAACATCAATATGTGAGGCTGAGTACAAAGGGTAAAATACGAGCGTCCTGCTCTTTGAAAATATGAGTGTTTTGCTTCTTGTTAAAAATTAGCGTTTTACTCTTTTACCCTTAATGTGTGAGGCTGAGTACAAAGAGTAAAACATGAGACTCTTACTTCAAGACCAAAGCTTGGCGCTCCTCCTCTCTCTTTCACGTGAATACCAAAATTGGGCGCTCCTCCCTCTTCCCTCACATGAATAATTCTGTTTTGAAAAAATTAAGGGTTTTGACAAACTTTAAAACCTCTAAGCCATGTTAGGCCTCTCTTATACACATTTTCGTATGAGGCCTCACTTACAATTTTTCATGCTCTGCAGCATACACTTACTTCTAAAAAATAAACATGTGAATACAAAATGGTCTAAGATGGACACACACTGCTCCTCATGCACAAATAAATACGTATTTATTATATTTTAGTCTGCTAGAATCATCAGCTAGTCAAGCAAGACAAATGTTTAGTCAAGAGACTCATTGAGCAGGTCTCAATTGATGGAACATCAATAGTGCTAAAATATTATACGAGACATCAAATGTAACAAATAGGGGGATATTCATTAGGGTATTGGTCTGACGATCTACGGTATGTGGTGCAGCAGTGCACCCACTAAAGAGAAAGTCTGGAAAGTTCGGGAAGCAGTTGAGTAGAGGAGTGGTAAGTTTAATAACTAATTATTCAACCTTAATCGAAGTAGAGAGTAGTTGTCAATTCTCCACTTCACCACTACTCAAATATCGACAGTTTCTTCCAGAAAAGAGGTCGAGTGGTTACAATAGCTATGATATAGATAGATGCTCAATATATTGAACAAAAATCATTGTCCTTCGCAGAAGACGCCTCTTCAGACAACTTTTTGAACACACGTAGTCCACTATTCTCTTCCTTCAACAGTTTAACATGATCTAGATATAACTTCTCATTATCCCGCTGGGAATAATAAAGCACTAGTAAGTGTAAAATCCATGGATGAGACACATGGATATCTTTGTTCCTGCACAAAAAATACCATAATCACTCAACATCTAAACATGATATTGCACCAAAGTATATATATTGTACTAGGGTACTACGATTTGGCTGACATGTGAGCAAATGTTGATCAGGTCTAAAACATACCCTAATATGACCAAGTTTAGCATACTATAAATATTTAATATGAAATAAGTTTGTTATCCCATAAGAAAGTTGGTAAAATACTTGAGACATAGGTAAAAAAAGAGCTAACCATTCTTTATCTGAATGATATCAAATACTAGAAATATGGTGCGATATAAACAAGCTGCTGAAAATCAACTACTACATCAAGCTTTAGGTTAATAGTGGTAATACCTCATATAAAGTTGTCATTGTCATTGTCCAGGGGTATGTAGAAGACCAAACTGATAAACGTATGCAACGTCTATATACATTACAAATCAAAAAAACGAAATATTACAAAATAGGAGATATGGTGTAGTGAGCCCCCCCTTCATACACTAAAATTCCTTTGATTCAATTTTTTAAGCTTAGCTTGAAGATAGAACTTGAAAAATGTACGTAGAAAAGAAGAGATAGAGATGACTAGAGGAACACTAGAAGTTTTGCTCGTCAATGCTCTCACAATTTAGTGAGATATCTTCTTTAGTATATTAGGTTTTTTGTTTCTTTTAAATAAGTAAATTAATGTACAGTAGTACATATATATTTATTTAAGTGGCTATAAACAATAGTAGTCTCATAGCGTAGTGGTTGGGATATTGAGTTCCCACATAGTTGAACTAGGTTCGAGTTTTTTAACAACTTATATTTTATGGTTTTTAACATTAAAAAATTAACCTAAATACCAGATCCAACCCACCTAGGGTTAGGGTTGAGGTTTATGACATGTTCTATAAACTTGCTACGGTTAGGGTTAGGGTTGACAACTCTAAACCCGCCATTGGTTGAACTTAACTCGGCCTGTTGCCAGGTCTACCTACAAAGAATGTGTTAAATTATGTTAGTGCTACATATGCATATGTGGCTGAGGTTGAAAAGGATTTTTCCACCCTTAATGTCAATACTGTCACGATAAGTGATAATCCTTCAAGCTTTATTTGGTTATCTGACAATGATGCTTCTTCTCATATGATCTGAGATGGTTCATTACTTAACAATCCTTATTTTTATGCTGGAAAAAAAACGGTAATAGTGAGAAATGGTAAGCAGTTTCATATCTCTTTAACTGGAACTTCATTCTTGTAAACATCCAAAACTAGATTTAGATTGAACATTGTCTTGCTAGTTCCTGATATTAAGCATAACCTCTATTCTGTTACAAAATTCACTAGGGATAATTGTTGCTATTTTAGGTTTGATCCCTTTGGTCATGAGATTAGATATATGGTTGATAATACTTTGTTGGATCAAGGTGCTATGGTTAATAATCTATATCCTATATTCAATCTGCCTACTTTTTTAAGCAAATGCCATCATTAGTTTGTTATTTCTCTTACAGCTTCTTATAAAGTGTGACATGATAGACTAGGGCACCCATCCACACAAATTATGTATCATTTACACTCTAAAAACCACATTGTGGCCACTTCTGATTGTCAATATTTTCTATGTCATCCCCGTCAACTTGCTAAAAGCAATAGATTGCCTTTTCATTTTGTCATTATCTTATGCGAGTCAGCCAGTGTCTCTTATTCACTGTGATGTATGGAGACTATCACCTGTTTCTTCTTGGTATGGTTATAGATTTTATATAGTCTTTATAGATGATTCTATTCGTTTTCATTGGATATATCCTATGACTCTGAAGTCTGACGCAGTTACATGTTTCTTCAATTTCAAGAGTTTTACTGAGAATTTTCTTGTGAACTAGTTAAAGTTCAAGCTTTTACTTGACTCTAGTGGTATCTTGATCATGATTTCTTGTCCAAAAACCCATAAGAAGAATGTCCTTGCTGAAAGGAAGCACATGCACATTGCTGAGATGGGTAATACATTGCTTTTTTATTCTTTTTGTCCAAATGAGTTATAGTATGATGCTTTACTCACTACTACTTACTTAATAAATAGAACTCCTAGTAAAGTGCTGGGTTTCAATTTCCCTATGAGGTTTTATTTCAAAATATACCGGACTATACTTTGTTGAAGGTTTTTGAGTCAATTTGTTATTCTTTTTTTTGTCACTACTTGACAAGCGCTCACCAAAGTCAGTTAATTGTATATTTATTGGCTATATTCCGTTGCATAAAGGGTGTAAATATTACAATCATGTTTCTAAAAAGACTCATATATCAAAACATGTAGCCTTTGATGAAAATAATTTCTATTTTTCTTCCAAAGACTCAGTTTCATCTCCTAGTTCAATTTATATTCCATCTGACAAATCTTCTGTTAATCCAACTAATCTGTTTCTGAAATTTAATCAGTAGTTGAGCCTGTTTCAACTAGTATTGTTGTTACTAGATCTAAAAGTGGTGTATCTAAGCCAAAAGCCTTTCCTGATTATGTTTCTCATTTTTCTGTTAGACATCCCCTTCCCATTGCATTCATTTTATTATTAACTAGCACTGATGAGCCTAAGAGTTACAAGAATGCATATGTTATACAACATTTGGTATCTTCTATGAAGGATGATAAGTGCACTTGTTGATAATGATATTTGGGAATATGTTCATCCTGAAACTTGGATGAACATATAAGGATGTAAATGGGTATATAGAGTTAAGCTAAAGGCAGATGGTTCAGTGGATAAATATAAAACAAGATTGGTATTACAAGGGTATAATCAATTAGATGGACTTGATTTCCATGAGACTTTCAGTCATGTGTTTGATTTTCCTACTATTAGAATTGTGCTTACTCTGGTTGTTACTCATAATTGGTCTATTAGACAGTTGATATGTCCAATACCTTCTTGCATGGATACTTAGATGAATATGTTTAAATGGCACATCCTCAAGGCTCCATTCATCCTAATAACCCCTCTTATGTTTGTCGTTTGAAGAAAAACTTGTATAGGTTGAAACAAGCACCAAGATCTTGGTTTCATAGATTTTGTTCTTTTATTCTATCTTATGGGTTCTTGAAGTCAGCATGTGATAATTCTATGTTCATTCTTACTTAAGTTTTAGTATGCTAGTTTCGTTGTTGTACATGGATGATATTTTATTGACTGGTAGCTCTAATTGCTTAATGAATAAGCTTGTTCGAGCTTTGAGTTCTGAATTCTCAATGAAGGAGTTAGGGGACTTGAGTTATTTTCTTGGTATTAAAGTTGCGAGAAAATATGAGACTTTGCTTTTGCCAAAAAATAAATACACTTTTAAATTTCTAAATAAAACAAAAATGTTAGAGTGCAAGCGTTGTTCTACTCCAGTTGCTAAAGCCATTAGGGTCTCTATTCATGATGGGAAGTTACTACCTGATTCGGCTGAGTATAACATATTAATGTGTAGTTTGCAATACTTACCTAATATTTGTTTTGTTGTCACTTATGTATCTCAGTTTATGCATGCTCCTACTGAGTTACATATGCTTTTAATTAAAAGATTACTTAGATATTTGAAGAGAAACATTGTATAGGATAAGTCTTAGGGCTGGTGACTTGTAGTGTCTCAAAGCATTTACAGATTCTGATCGGGCTGGTTGCCCTGAAAGTAAAAGGTCTACATCTGGTTATGTGATTTATTTGGGTTATTCTCTCATTGTTTGGTCCTTTAAAAATCAACCTACAGTTTCAAAATCTTCTGCAGAGGCAGAATACAAATGTTTAATAGTTGTTGTTGCTGAGCTACAATGGGTATCTTATATTTTGAAAGAGGTGTATATTCCTTTACAGGGTCCTGATCTTTTTTACTGTGATGACACAAGCGTCATCTCTCTGGCTTGTTGTAGATGGTGAGTTTTTAACAAGGTGTCAGAATTATAAAATCGCCCTTCTGCCTAGTTGCAGGAACATACAAATATCCGTACATACTAGCGCGCATAATTCTAACTTCACATCAAAATACAAAATATTGTATTCCTACTTATATTCCGGAAGCGAATTGAGGATACAGTCTCTACAAAGGCTAGAAGCATTCCATGCTAACAATGTAGTCTATAAGCTCTGCATAATAAGTCTCAAGCTCCTAGATGGGTTTCCCACTAATATAGAGCAACTTGAGTCTTCTATAAACAACTACAAACATTCTAAACTGGCCTCGTAGCCTCCTCAATACTCACAATATTTACGCCATATCGAACTAGTCTCAAGTCGCATAACATTCCACGGCTGAATTCCTTGAACTTGTCTCGAGTGCGCATCGATGTTCCGGTAACACCTATTAAATTCGGGAATATCTAATGATTAAACCCCAAAATACACTCAAGCTCAACGCTTCATTCGCAACAAATGATCCTCAAATTGCTCTTCTGAGCTCAAATAAGCTATTTTAGCACTTTGCTTAAATACAAGCCACAAATAATGCACCACTCCTCTTGGATGTGCCACAATCAAGAAGAAATACCACAAAAGACGCATTGAACCTCTAAGCTAAGCTAACCCTAGACTTTTCTCCTATTAATGCCAAGTTAGCACTAGCTATTTGGCTTAGCACCACATTTGCACTATTTAGCCACCTTAGCACTAAAAGCGCTAACTTTCCTGACGTTAACCCTAGTACCTGAAAAGCGCCAATTTACCTAGCTTGGCCTTCGCTAGCGCGTCATTTCCTTAGCACCTTAACTCTAGCCCTAAAAGTGCTAACCCTAACCCTTGCGCCAAAGGCACAAACTCTCTTGGCTAGCTATAGCATGACGCGTCCCTGAGTACCGACCTCATTTGGCTGAGGCGTCCCTGAGCAATAATGCTCCCAGACCTGATGTGTCCCTTAAGCCTAGCACTGCCGGACCTGATGCATCCCATAGGACTAACGCTCCCGGACCTGATCACATAAGCCTAGCGCTCCCGGATGATGCCTCCCATAGGACTAGCGCTCCCGGACCTGATGTCTCCCATAAGCCTAGCGTTCCCGGCCTGATGCGTCCCTTAGGCCTAGTGCTCCCAGCCTGATGCATCCCATAGGCCTATGCGTCTCCAAGGAAAATGCTCATCTAGCTTCTCCTATGCGTCTCGCCTCTTATGTGTCTCATCTCCTTGGCGTCCTCAGCGGCCTAGCATCCTTGGCGTCCTTGGCTTCCTCCACGTCCTAGCTCCCAGAGTGGCCAATGTGCCCCTAACTTCTCTAGCGCGTCCAATGACAATGCATCCCTGCCAATCCATCCTCCAGTGCGACCAAGCTTCTCTAGCGTGCCCATAGAGGCCAATGTCCCTAGCGTCCTCCATGACTTAGCCAATGAGTCTTTAAATCTAGCACGCCTATTGACCTAATGTATTTATACTTAGCGACTTAGCCACAAGTGCATTAACGCTAACACCTTAGTGCTAACTATACTATTGAAGTGCTAACTTCAAAGCTCCTTGACACTAGCTTCCTAGACCTAGTACAATTGATATTTACCAGAAGCCATGCATATTCTTATTCCTGAGACGTTAACACATTAGCCTTTTATATCAAAGAAGCTAGCACATTCTTATTTGCGTAAGTAGCTAGTGCTATCTTTGCTAGACACTTTCCTCAAAAATACGCATTTCTTCTCAATATAGGTCCTACATTGAGTCTTACACGAATTCTAATAGGTTTCCTTGCTTAAGGAGCCCTTGTAACATTTGGCCTCAAATGCCTCTTAGACTTACTATAAGTCGCTTCTGAGCAATATTTAACCATCAAATATGCCATGTTACTTTCAAGCAAGTACATGACCATTAAACTTCCCAAACTCGACACTAATCAGTCTGACTATCAATCCAGTGAGTCGCACAACTTGTGTCACTGACTTAGCAAGTCATTTGGCTTGACTTAATCAAAACCATAGTGGCTTATGACTCCACTATTTCCACGAGATATTAAATACAACATGGGGGAATTCTCATTGGGGTATTGGTCTGGCGGTCTAGAGCATCGTGGGTGGTGTTACCACCTCCAAGAACAAGAAGGTAACAAGTAGTGGGCGGTTACAGAGCAGTTGAAAGGATGAGGAGTAGTGGTCAGACAGGTCTTCCTTACTTTCCGGACACCACCCCACTACAATCCCCATAATCATCATTTCTCCACCTCTCCCTAACTTCCACGACTTACGAGAAATCAATGCGTCTCCTCTGAACTATAAATAGATGATTCTCATTTATTCGAAACAAGACAGACAAGATACTCAGTCAGGAACAAAACCTACAGAATTAGTGATTCCTCTCAGAGAATCCATTTTCTTCTTCAAACACTACCTACCACACTGATATTTTCTCAACCTTCTTTGCTTCCCTCCCCTAAGACCTACCCAAATCATTTCCATCTTTGTAATTGAAGCAGGTAGTGAACGGCTATTTCTTGGTTTAAGCTCGTCTTGTTCGATTTTGATCTCTCGGACCTACTTGAAAGTACGATTTTACCGTACATTTGTTTTCACCCTAAAACACTTCTAATCCTGTTTTTCATGCAAGGACTAATCATATAGAGTTGTACTATCATGTTGTGAGGAAATTGGTGGAGTCTTCCTTACTTTCCGGACACCACCCGACTACAATCTCCATAATCATCATTTCTCCACCTCTCCCTAACTTACACGACTTACGAGAAATCAATGCGTCTCCTCTGAACAATAAATAGATGATTCTCATTTATTCGAAACAAGACAGACAAGATACTCAGTCAGGAACAAAACCTACAGAATTAGTGATTCCTCTTAGAGAATCCATTTTCTTCTTCAAACGCTACCTACCACACTGATATTTTCTCAACCTTCTTTGCTTCCCTCCCCTAAGACCTACCCAAATCATTTCCATCTTTGTAATTTAAGCAGGTAGTGAACGGCTATTTCTTGGTTTAAGCTCGTCTTGTTCGATTTTGATCTCTCGGACCTACTTGCAAGTACGATTTTACCGTATATTTGTTTTCACCCTAAAACACTTCTAATCCTGTTTTTCATGCCAGGACTAATCATATAGAGTTGTACTATCATGTTGTGAGGAAATTGGTGGAGTCTGGATTCTTGCAAGTTCATCATATTGCTACTAGTGAGGATCAGTTAGCAGATTTGTTTACCAAGGGATTATTCTTTACTTTGTTTTCCAAACTTTTGTTGCAGTTGATAGGTGATTCTTCACCTATTGCCCTTGCTTCTTCTTTTGTTAATATATCTTAGAACTTCTGTTTTAGAGTCATTTTCTGTTTTAAAGTTGTTATCTCAAACTGATCAGTTCTGTTCTTATATGTATCAGTTTAAGGGGGTGTATTAGAGTAACTAGAGTCATTCTTTGTTTTTGAGTTTTAGTCAATCTTGACTCGACTGCTATTGACTTGTCTAACAACTGTTATTGTTTCTCTCTCTTTATATAGTGTCCTATAACAGAAAACACCTAATGCATTTAAATCATTGTAATAAAATTAGAACATGCTTTTCCATAATTATCAGTGGGCATCCGTCCTCTGTCATACAGTATACCATTTCACAACTTGGAGCCTTGGACCAATGATGAATTTATCTTTTTGGCTCAGTGAGAAGTGGTTCCAGTTAGTAACAATGCAGGTATCTTGATTCTGGATCACATAATTGGATTGCAAAAGGAAGAGTCAACAAATTCACGTAGATATGTATGTAAGATTAACCTGAATCTTCAAAAAGGCAATAAGCAGTAGAGGTAGTAGAACAAACACCAAGCAAAACACAGTAAAGGCTCCAATATGAAGACCTTAAAAATTTAGAATTAATACAGATTTGGTTCCAATTGGCAATTACACTGCTTTTGGACCCAAATTAGGGGCAATGTTTTGATGGTCTATACAATATCTGTCATAACTCTAATGCCACTGAGATAAAAGACTCTTAAAAAAGAGACCCTTTCTACTACCAAACACTAATAAAAACTACCAGTTACAGCTAATAAATATGCAGTGATTAACCTGGGTACCAAGCTTTATATCGCACCTATTTTATATCAAGCTTGAAGTTCCACGAGCCGCTGAACCCATATCCATGACTTTTTCATTCATTTCGTGTATAAATATTTGTGGAGGCTCTTCTCTGTTACAAGAAAGATATAGTTACATTTAATCAACGAAAGCGTAAAGAGCAAAGAGAATAAATTTATTAAATTAATAGCGTTTGATTCCATCTCTAATGCATAATACTACCCAACTACAAAGTTATATATTAAAATAACGGAAATATCAAATACTTAGAAAAGAACTAACCTTTCATTAGCTTCTTGGTGCCTATAGCTTGATGCAACAGCCAAATATTGCCCGTTGCTGTTATATGATAACGATGAAACACTGTTGGGGTACTTTGTGAACTGGAGGGAAAAATAAGGCTCAGAACATCTCATGATATTAGTGAGAGAATTGGGTTTTCATTTATATCTAATACTAACCTAACCTTTCTTTTGGATGATCAGAGAGATGAAATAGAAATTTTAGAAACCTGGAAATGCTATGACCACGGGTTACCTGAAACAGTCTCTTCCTACTCTGAGCAGACCACATAATAGCATATCCCTCATTATCACCGGTGACAAAGGCGCCATATTGACTAAATCAACAAAGCATTTTAATGAGAGGTTGTCAAACCTCCAAACCCAATCTAAAACTATGTATAGAGAAGATAAAAGAAGATGCACCTTGGATTAAACACAACATCATTCACAGCAACAAGATGGCGTTTCCCATCCCTCGATTTTGGTTGACATCGGAACATATAGCTGTAATAATCATTTGTAGTTATCAAAGATATTGCTGGTACACAAACAACTTAAGAATAGATACGAACCTCATATCATTTGCATCTGATAAATCAAGACATTTTACTGCAACAAGCCCATCGACTGATCCAACTGCATATCCTGCATAAAAGAATTCGGAAGCTAATATTAAAGACTTTCCCCAAGTACAAAAATGTTGTTTGGATATTGTTACAGCATAGGAATTAATCTGCAACAGAACCAACCAAGTTGCAATTATTTGTAAAACCCTCCTATACAAAAATACCAAGAACTGGTAATGCAAAAAATAAATTATCTAGTAACATACCTTTAGAATCAGGAAACAGACCAACACAACTGACTGGATATTGCATAGAAGAATGTGTTTCCAGGGGTTCATTTAAGTTCCGCAAGTCATATATACTGACTGATGTTCCAATTCCAACAGCCAAATGATATCCACATATTGACATGGACTCTACCTCAACACCAACATGAACCGAGTATACCGTAGAATTTCCCATGCGCATATCCCATGATGTTACTCTTTTGTTCAAACCTCCAGTAACCACTTGATCTATAACGGAAAAAATCAATATCAGTATCTCTACACCTTGTATAAGTGATTAGGCAGTAAGAACTTCAAGTTATGCAAGGTATATCTTTATCGTGATCAGATAACTTACAAGTTTCCTCAGAATATTCAACACAAGTTGCTAAATCATCATGGTTTCCAACTGTTTCATGAATTCCTGAATTGAGGTCATGCCTAAGAACAATCAGGTACCAAACAATCAATACATTTATTTGGCTGTTTGAATTACAAACTTATATCTTCAAATTTGTAAGCAGAGTTTTCTGTGTAGCACAGCAGCACTCGCAGTGCGTATTACACACTAGTATTTGTGCGGTTGCAGCACACTCCCAGGATGTGAATAATATCATGTGTGAGCAGGTAGGAGCATACTTTAGTGCCTGGCACTTAGCCCGTTTGTATGGATGCGACCAACAAGATGTAATTTTTTATTAACACATTTGTATTTTGGATAAGGCTATGAAACTCTATGCTGCAGAATCTGCAGTTTGGGCTTAACTTTGCACTTGAGCATTGATCAGGTTTTGGAGACTTTAGAGCAGTAGTTGAGGTTTTCCCATTATATAATCTTAACATTTTTTGATACCAGCAACACAATCACATTAACAGCGGAACAATTGTTGAAACACAAACAAATATGTTCCGCTACATGCACAACGGGGAGTAAACCAGATCCTGATGCAGTCTTGCTTACACAACACTAAATCGAACAATTATATGCAAAAAATTTCAAGTACTCGGCTCACTAACTATACTTGACTGTAGTAGCGACACGCAGCAGTAACTGTGACGCGCCATAAAAACAACACCCTGAGTGTGCTGTGCATATGAGTCATAAGACATATAACAGCGGTTTCAAACCGCACACAGCGTAAAACACTTAAGCAAAATATGCTCTGGAAGCATAGACTGCGAGCGAGTGCTGCTCAGAAATGTTGTCACACCTCAAGCAGGAGACTTGCATGCCACAGACCGTAAGAACTCACATTATACGCTAATTACAAAATGTTGCTTACACACGTGACAGCCACATCTCACGTGCTATACTCCGCAAAACTGCAAAGTAGTGTGTGTGAATATGTGATCATTAGCAAACAAAGGTATAAGCAATGTGAAGCTCTCTTATAGCACTAATGCCACTCACGCAGAGCGAGAAACTTAAGCAGACTTCACGTAGTATGCAAAACGTGAATCAACTAAAACTAACTCCTGATACATAAAAATGCATTCATACACCATTGACATCAAAATGCGAGCCACAGATAAAACCATACTTCAGTTGCTAAAGCGAAAGCAACCAATGACTAGCAATAAAGAGACATCTAAAACTAAGAACACCAGCATAACATAAGTCCACGTTTCATAAAAACGTTAACGTTTCACAATAAAGATCCAAAAAAAACAATAGTGCAAGCACAAAAATCTGCAAGATTATTCATACGATAAATATCAGCCTAGAATGTAATGCGCAAAAAAGCCACAAAAAGCGAACCATGTACATGGTAATGCAGTTATTCAGGAAACTGCAAATGTGCAATCTTTGCATGTAAAATTATTATAGTACTATAAACAAATGTAGTGTGAAGTATAGTCAAATGAAACCACATATCTACATGCCATAATGAATAATTCATTCTACATGCCATAATGAATAATTTATTAATATAGCTACGCAAGAGCACTGAGAAAAAAAAGTAAACATCTGTGACAAACCATCAACAAAAGATTAACAATAAAATACATCTCTGACACAGTAAACCAGCACATAACCGACAATATCGCTGAATAGCCAGCTGCATGCTGAAGCTTAGTTGCATGCAGTTTTTGCAGTTGCTTCGCAGATAGGAGCGACTACAGTACAGCTTGAAGCAATGTAGGACACAAATTTGTGCAAAGTTATGTTTAAATTGATGCTTTATTAATAGTTATGACATTTAAAAATTCTTGGTTTAGATGTTATAGCTTATTTAAACTTAATAAAAAATATATGACAACGAGTGGATTATTCAAGAAGCTTAGACTAATCTAGTTAAAGAATATAGTTGTTTTGAGACAGTGAAAATACAGTACACAGACGCAAAAAATACAGAAATCTCGGAACATGAAATCAACAGCTATTAGAACCGTAAGAATGGCAATTGAAATCTCACTCAAAAAAAAGTTACAGAGGAAAATAACCACATTCTCTACCACGAATCAGCAACCTACAGTTTTGCTATATCTACATGTATATTGAAGATTTTTTATGCAGACATTCCATTAAACTTGACAAGTTCAAATCATTTCAGTAAAACTATAGCATAGTGGGCGATACAAAACCAAAAAGCTGAAATGTAAAGCATAAAAAATCACTGCCCAATAATAACCCGAAAAAATATGCAGTAACCAAGGCTATGATTTACGAAATCTAAACAACAAACCTTCTAAGGCAACAATCAGAACCAATGCTTAAAGCAATAGATTCATCCTGGAAACAGCAACCAAGAAGTCCCACTTCTAATGGAATTTCTGACCTAAGTTTAGAGGTATCCAGATCATATAATCTAAGCTTCTGAAGATTAATAACACCAAAAAAGGTCAGTTAAGGATACAAACTTGAAACTCATATACTGAAAAATGAAAGTCAAGTTAGCAAGATTACTGACAGAATCCCAAGAGGAGATAAGTAGATTGTTCGATTTAGGAGCAAAGAGAACTTTAGAAATTCCATCTCTAATTTCAATCTTTAAGCGATTTCCTTCCATTGCAATCTGAAACATTATTAACCATATTGTTTCAAATGTTGAACTTTGAAAGCTGAAAGCACTTACACACAAATTAACTAAGTCATAAAAAACAGTATACAGGAACTGGCATTATTGTTTTGTCTCTTACAGTATCTACACATGTTAACCTGCTTATAACTAAGTTTGGGTACAAACCGGTAAGTTAACAAGATAGGACACATGTTAGACAAAATTTCCATTATGCTCTCTATCCACATGAATGTATCCATAGCTTGTGAGACCTAAAAATGAAATTGCAATCGAACTACATGCCAACTCCAACAAACCTCACAGAATTATCAGCATTGACAAGTTCATCAACTCAAATTGTACCCTGTATTATTCAACCAAAAGCAAATTCCAGTGCCAAAAGTCAGTTGCTCTTTTTATACACAAATTCTAAACATTTAAGATCATTTCATCAAATAAAACATTCTCAGCATCATAATTACTCAGAACTAAGGAAACCCATCATCAAATAGAAGGTTAATTAACCATAGAAACAGAAATTAGGGCAAGAAAATTTCCAACATCAGTACCTGAGTGCCGAGCCTGAAATGAAGGTGGTTGTGAGTCTGGGGAGAAGAAGAAAAAGAAGAATATGGTGGTGCGTGCTGGTGGTGGAGGAGGTGCAGCCACTGCCCACTGCTGGTGGGGGAAGAAAAATGAAAAAGGAGAAGAAAGAGGACTCGAGCTCTGTCTTTGCCTTATATTTCAACCTTGCGTTTTGATGTTTAGATCTTCTGAGATGCTACTCAAAAATTAATGACTCTATTTGTTATTAATTGACTAATGGTTGCAAGAGGAATGCAGGACGAGTGAAAGAAGAAGCAAAGAATATTAAAACAGTGGACAGTGTTAATTACGAGTTATTACCCATGAAAAACTTTTAAAGATGCAGTTTTGAAATACCAAAAGCTTTCGGATTGGGAGTTTAAAGGAGGGGGAGGGGGAGGGGGAGGGGGGCGGATTTCAGTCTCGGACTTTAATTCGGTAACTGGTTGTTTCTGTCGTAGGGTGAGGATCGAGGAATTGCCGAGTTTTTCTTTTTCTTTTTCTTTTTTTATTTTCTTAATTTTCTTTGTATTTTTTACATTTTTAATTTTTTTTTTCATAAAATGATAGGAAATTTTAATTACACATCAATTATAAATAAACTAGTATTAAAATTACAGATTTCAGAACCTATAATGTAAACCTAACATTATACTCTCTCCGTTTCAGTAAAAGTGTTATTATTATTTTTTTATTTTAACTTATTTTAAAAATTACAGATTTCAAAACCTACAATGTAAACCTAAAATTATACTCCCTCCGTTTCAGTAAAAGTGTTACTATCATTTTTTTCATTTTAGCCTATTTTAAAAATTACAGATTTCAAAACCTACGATGTAAACCTAAAATTATACTCCCTCCGTTTTAGTACAAGTGTTACTATCATTTTTTCATGTTAGCCTAAAAATAGGCTAAAATGAAAAAGTGATAGTAACACTTTTGCTGAAACGGAGGTAGTACTATTCTGCATTCAATTGACGAAACAGATATCTTTCTAATGCTTATGATTTTAAACCATTTTGATTTCTGATCTTTAAACTCTTGATCATCAACATCATATATATTAGATGCTTCCGTAGAAGAGAAGTAATATGCCCAAATTAACATCATCCCAATTAATATCGATATTAATTTTTAAAATAGATCATATCATACTTGATAACGATGCAGCAATATTTTAGTATTTTTAATCATGTGAGAGAAAAAATGGATGTGAAAAGAAAAAGATCAATGCCGTGGAATTAAATTTGAAGATGGTGCAAAACTAAAGATTAACTTAGTAATTTGAAATTCAAGTTTCTAATAGTAAAAATGAATTTGTATTAGACAAATTATGATCACTTCCTAATCAAAACTCTTAAAGATCAAAATAGAAATTGCATGTAAATTAATCAATTGTATTCTCAAAGAAGCGATACTTAAAGGCTTAATTGTCTTAAACCCATGAATTTTTTTTTTTCCCTTATAGAATTAGACTTTCTATTTAGAAATAAAAAAGACAACAAACAACCTGGCTAAATTGAGGCCTACTGATTTTGTTCCCATCTAGAAAAGGGGATATGAGGTGTCCAAAATGGGTGAAAGTACTAAATTACCTCACTTATTAAAATTATGTTTCTATCTTTATCCCTAATACTTCCAATCTATTCCTATTTTTCTCAAAACCGATCAGAAATTGGAGAAAAAAATTTCAAACCATTTTTCTTAACCCAATTTTTCTGGAAATCTTATTTTTAACTTTGGCTTCAAGAATAATCGGCCGATACGGCCCTTACACGACTGATGATTGTTATTGATATTCTTCATACCCATAATCGATATATGTTCTTCAGTTTGATGGACGATTGCACACAACCGAAAAATGCAATGGAGTATACCTGCCAATTCTGGTATGATTTTCGGGATTTGTATAACCCAGAATCGGCATGTATTCTTCATTACAACTGCCAATTGTGTATAAACGATAATTCAATAAAGAAATATATTAAAAGAAACAACCAAGGTATGATTAACGCATAAATGCTCACTCTAATTATAATAAAATAATTGTACTACGGAAAATAAAGTGAAGGAATGATACACAAAATTTTGTTAATGGGGAAACCTACTTGGCATAAAAACCCCGCGACCTAGTCCAGTTTTGAATACTCTCAGAATTAACCGCTACACTCTTGTCTACATTGCAACCTCGTGTAGTTGAGACCGAATGAACAAAGTCCTAGTGCTTGTGGGTAAAAACGAATTCAACAGTAAATAGGTAAAAATAGGGGTAAACTGATGAAGAATACGTCTAAACCTTAAAACATTATATTGTGGAAGTACTTTTAGATTCGAGAGATCAAAATCACGTAAGATTGGCCTAAACCAATATATGGTTGTTCCAATCTTGTTTCAGGCACAAAGGAAGGAGAAGGGTTGGTATTAGGGAGGAAAGCAGAGGAAGTGTTGACGGCAGGTATGTAATACTATGAAAAGTTCTCTGTGTATGACTGAGAGAAAAGCTTTTTATGAAAATCAGATAGTCGATTCGTATGTTATGTTTCATACGCTCTGTTTGTCCTGATTTAAATATATTAAGGAATATACTTACAATACCATAGCAACAACCATTAAACATGTCTTCGTAGGAAGTGGTACTTGTGAAGTAGTGGTGAAGTGGAGATGGTGGAGAGTGTGTCGAAAACCGTCCCCCACAAATTTGTGGATGACTGGATGGTAATATACCTACCACTCCTCTACTTAGCCAATCCTCGAATATTCCAGAAATTTTCGCCTGATGGGTAAATTGTTATACCGCATGTCGTAGACTGCCATACCAATACCCTAGTGAATATTCCCCTATTTGTGACATCTTTGATGTCTCGTATGATTTTTAGTAGAAAACATTACTTAGCGTGAAGTCAAGTTGACTTATGATTTGTCATGTTTGGCTAGACATGAATAACAAGTCTTGATGAGTTTGACAAGACTAGTGAGGCTCGTAAGGAGCAGGCAGACTAAAAATAAATATATATTTCTTTAGGCCTCATGTCAAGATTCTGATATGCTCAGGCGAGCAGTGAGAGTTCAAAATGTGTCAACGAGTATTGACATGCTTAAGTGAATAAATTATGCTAGATGTAGGAATTGAGTAGGTCAAATACTTCTTTTCACGTCACCGACAAGAGTTGATGGATGGTCATGAAATAGTGAGGGAGAAAATATTTAAGTATTGAAATGGTCAAGCATATATAGCAGGACATATTAAGAAACCACATGAAATAATATATTTCTAGCCAGACGCTAGGGTAAGCCATTTTTGGTCAGTTGTATGTCAACTGTATATATGTTATATCATATATGTCAAGTTAAACTTTATGGATATGTGGCCTACTATATTAGTTAAATATTGTAAGTCATATGTTGTCAGTCGAAATTAGTGTACGTCAGCTTAGTAAGTCGAATTTGGGAGGCTATATGAGTTAAGAACGTATGAAGTATGTCGTACATGTCATTACTACATTCAAGAGGAGTCATATATGCTTTAGGAATGAATTGCAACACTTAAAATTGTTGCCCACTCCAAGCTCCCACAATGCAACAGTTTCTTTGCAACGTATACAAGTGTGGAAGACATTATAAGAAGATTTTGTAACGCTTACAAGTGTTACAAACATTACAAGAAGAGTTTGTAATGCTTACAAGTATGCAAAATATTACAAGAAGAGTTTGTAACGTTCACAGGTATGGCAAACATTATAAGAAGAAATTGTAAGGCTTATAAGTGTGGAAAACATTGCAAGGGAAGACTCCCAAATAATTCCCTATTGTCGCCAGTTATGAAAACTGTTTCATTCAACGAAGCCGGGCAACCAACTTGGTCAGGCGAGAAGCGGGACTCCAAGCTTTAGAAGAGAAGTTGCAACATATAATTGATAATGTTAATTTATTTAATCAAGATTATATTGGGAATCAATTCACTTAAAGTAGTAGACAGTCTGGTAACACTCTCATTTGTGCCATACTAGACAGGGCTCTAGGAAATGGTCATTGACTCAATCATTATGGTTCTTCCAAAATCTACCATATTGATATAATAGGTACTCATCATATTCCAATTTTCTTTGAGACAAATGCTATGTCTTTTCAAGGTAACAATCCATACAGATATTTCAAGTGTTGGGGTTAGGATAATTCTGTTAAAGAAGTTATCCAAGTTGTGCACTCCATCTTAATAAGATAATCATCCTCTTATCAGTTAACTAATAAGCCAAGAGTCGTCAAAAAAGATCTAAAAAATTGGAATATTAATCATTTTGGAAATGCATATAAAAAGGTTAAAACTCTTGGTAATTTTCTCAACAATCTGAATAACCTTCCCTATACTCTTCAGAACTTAGAGAAGATTAGATAAACAGAAGCTGATTTAGATCATTGGCAAAAAGTGCAGGAAGAATTTTATACACAAAATCAAAACAAGAGTTTATTAAATCTTTTGACAGAAATACGCGTTTTTATCATAGTTACGTAAATAGAAGAAAATATTCATATCATATAAATGCCCTTAAGTTGGATTCTGTCCAATGGATTAGTGATAGATCAAATCTTGGAAACTGTGTCAGGCACTTCATCTCAACCAGTACTACATCTGTCCCTTTTCAGAATAATGATTTTCTAAATTATATTGATTTTTGCATCTTTGAAAATGATAATCTTGTCTTATTAAGACTAATTACTCATCAAGAAATCATAGATATTATAAACCAAATGACGTCATGGACTGTTCGAGAGCCTGATGGTTTTCCTCCAGGTTTTTACAAGGAAAATATTAATCTTCTCATAACAAATTTCTGGGAAACTGTTAGCAATTTCTTTTTTGTTCTAGACTTCTTTTAAAAGAGATGAATCATTGTCTTTAGTTAATTCCTAAAACTAGCAATCCTACTTCTTCCCCAACCGATTTCAGACCAATTTTCTTTGTGCAATGCTAATTACAAAATCATCTGCAAGATCATTGTAAATATGATGAAACCTCTCTTGGGAAAAATAATTAGTCCCTACTGATAAGTACATAATTTACATGTTTTGAGTATTATTTTCTTACACTTATTTGCTAGATATTGTAAGGATTACCTTGTATTATTATTACTTTTGTATTTTATGTCTTTTGTTAGGTTACATCTCTACAAGAAGTGGAAATAGAATGTTGCAAGAGAAAAAATTCCAAAGACCCAATGGTAATCATTCACCACCAGGATTTCTCCTCACCATGTCGAAGAGAACGAGAAAACGAAGCCAACGGCGAATGAATGAAGTCATTCCGACTTCGTATGAAGAAGATATATGTGAAAAGTAAAAGTCTAGAAGCCAGTCGTTCAGACTTGGCCGACTAGGAATTATCATTCAATTCCTTCTGTTTTCTAGTCGACCAGGAATAGGAGTAGTCGTCCAAACTTGGCCGACTAGAAAACAGAAGGAATTGAATGATAATCGTTCGGAGCTGGATGACCAGAAAGAGGAATAATCGGCCATACTTGGTCGACTAAAATCCAAGGGAAATAGGATTTCCTACTCGACCGTACTTGGCCGACTAGATGGAGTTGCAGACGACCCTACTTGGCCGACTGAGAGGTGTTTTTGTCACCCATACTTGACCGACTATGAACATATGTAATCGGTCATACTCGACCGACCAGACGCGGGATGTTTCGGGTTTCTTTTTTCTATGCAGAAGCTTTGTATTTTTGGTAGGTTTAGAACCTATTTTAACTGTGTTTTGAGAACAGGTTCTTCTATATTTTGAACTACCATATAAGTGACACTTCTAAGGAGATGAAAGTCATCTTGGATCGTCTATCATATATCATATCATTTTGGGAGAAGAGAAAGAACTTTGGAGTTGGTGAATCTTTTACAACTTAGGCTTTGCTTTGTTTTTCTAATTATTATTTTTCCATGGATTTTAAGAAATACATGAGTAGATAAAATTTTCATATCGGTTAAGGATGTAGTCGGATATCATGAACATGTTACTAAATTAATATATTAGTTTTATCAGCTTAATCAAATCATTATTGTCTTGTTCTATTAATTATTATCATCATATATGATTGCGTGAATGCTTGTTTATGAGCACTACTAAAATAATCATAAATGTATATCTATTGCTAGACGAGGGTTTTGAGATACAGAATTATTGATGAACCTTGTCATTAGTTGCATACTGTGGTTAACAATTGTATTCAAAACCTTTGTTTGATTGCATATAGAATCTTGACCTACGTTCATAAATAGATTACTCGCAGTATATCTATTGTATTGATTATTCTAATTCATAAAACTTAATGTTCTTGAAGGATTAAACTTGATAGCACGTTGCATTAGTTTGTTCTTTAAGTAGTAATTGCATATTCATCGTTATGGTATGTGATGATATAAGAATTTACCGGAGTATCCTGTCGATAGGATACTCTAGGACTCTAGATAATGAATGACTAAGTGACAACTTTAGTTATTAGTTAAGTGCATGTATTGTGATTGAAGATGAACCCTTAACCAGTACTCTCAACCTATTCATTTTCCGTACTTATTCTTTGCTAGTATAACCACTTTAGTCTTAAAACATAAAATCCCTCTTGTTACCTAAGTTTTCAAATACGAATAATAACCCATACCTCTCTGAGGAACGAACTTGTTCTTATCATTGTACTCTAATCCATATTGTGTGAAGTGTAAGAACTTGAAATATTTTTTGCTTGGATGACAACCGACCAAATTTTGGCGTCGCTGCGGATTGTTACTTTGTTTTTGATTTCTTATTTTTAGTTTTTAACTTAGTTTTGAGAATTATTTTTCAGGTACTTAACTTCTGGCTCCTAAACCAAAACAGAAACCGAAACATGTCGGGTATCCACAGATTGGAATCAAGACTCGGAGAGGAACTATACTGAAAGATAAATTGGAAAACAAACAAGAGGAAACAATAGGTAACACAAACTGTACACTCAAGGATTTAGCTTCTCACAAGATGGATACACAAAAATAGTGTATGTATTCAAACAACATCTACATTTGAGATCAAGCTAAGGTTTATCCGTGAGCTACCAAAGTTTCATGGGATGACTAATGAAGATCCTAACAAACATCTAAGGGATTTTTATAACATAGTCATGGCCATGCTGCCAAAGGATACAAATGAAGATGGAGTCATGTTAGGAGCTTTTCTATTTTCCTTGATGGACACTGCTAAGGGATTACCTTCTGGCAGTGTCACAACTTGGAATGGTTTAAAGAAACTCTTCTCGGAGAAAAACTTTCGTGCTTCGAAGGCAACTCAAAATCAAAAAAAGATTTGTGGCATTAAGCAGATGGAAGGAGAGACATTGTATGAATGCTGGGAACGATACAAGAGATTGATGGCTAACTGTCAGCATTATCAATTCAGTGATTTATTGATCATCCAGTACTTCTATGAGGAACTTCAAGCAAGTGACAGAAATCTTCTCGATGCTGCAAGTGGTGGTGCACTAGTGAATAAAACATTAGTTCAATCTAGAGAGTTAATTGAGAACATGATAGCAAATTCTCAACAATTCTCAAGTCATGGGTCAGAATTACTCGTCAGGAGAGTCAATGAAGTGAGCGAAGTTACTGAGCTTCATCATCAAATGGGCAGCATGACACCAATAATTCAACAAATCGCAGTCGTGGTTGTACCATCATATACCAAGGGTTATAAAGAAGGAAATGATCAAGTTAATGCTATTTTCCCAAATCAGCAAAGAAAACGGTATGACCCTTACTCAAATACTTACAATCTAGGGTGGAAAGATCATCCCAACTTCATTTATGCAAACAAGCAAGCCGCATCTCCAGGACTGGTGTTCAACCATCCTAGTGGTTTTCAACAACAAGTACAACAACCACAACCAGTTCAGAACTCAGAATCATCAGAGATACTTACCATGATGAAGAATATGACCTCAATGATGTAGAAAAATTAACAGACAACTGATAATGCAATCAAAGAACTACAAACGCAAGTGGGCACTATGGTAACTGAGATTGATCATCTGAAGGCACAGAACAGTTGGAAACTCCCTTCTCAACCTCTTAATCCGAGAGATTCTGTCAATGTTGTGACATTGAGAAGTGGTGCATGAACTATGCAACCAGAAGATGCTGAGAAGAACAAAGACCCTAAAGGGACGATTTTGGAGAAAGAGATTAATGACTTTTCCCAAGCCAATGAGGTACCTAAAGAAAACTCTAAACCTCCTATTTAAACTTATGTTCCTCTTTTACCTTTTCCTCGCAGGTTTGCTAACTCTAAAAAGGCGGAACAAGATAAGGAGATCTTATATATTTTCAAGAAGATTCATGTGAATATTCCACTTATGGATGCAATCAAACAAGTTCCAAATATGCGAAAATTCTGAAGGACTTGTGCACCAATAAACAAAGGTTTAGGTACTGGGTAATGAGACTGGGGGAGAATGCTTCAGATATCTTGCAAAAGAAACTCCCACTCAAATGTAAAAATCCCTGCAGTTTTGACATTCCTATTGTTATTAGTAACACAAATTTGATAAGGCTATGCTTGATTTAGGAGCATCAGTAAACGTTATGCTTGCATCTATATATAAATCTCTTAATTTAGATCATTTAAAGAAACTAGAATTACCTTACATTTAGTTGATCGTTCTAATGTATACTCTAGGGGTATTATTGAAGATGTGCTTGTACAGGTGAATCAACTATTTTTTTAGCAGATTTATGTGTGTTGGAGATGACAGAAAGATCAACTGATGTGTCTCTACCTTTACTATTGGGACGACTATTTACGAGAACGGCTAGAACTACGATTGATGTGCATAGCGGGTCTTTAACTACGGAATTCGATGGAGAAGTAATACACTTTAACATTTATGAAACGATGATATATCCTAGTGATGTCCATTCTTGCTTCTCTATTGATATTATTGATACCTTAGCTCAACATATGTTCAATATGAATGGGCAAGATGTGCTTGAAACGATGTTAACTAACCCATTGATGGTAGATTTGGGTGTGGAGATGAACTTAAGGAGGCCTTAGGCTCCTTAACTATTTGCAAGAGTGTTAACCAACTCATGATATTTCTTTTATTTATTTACCGTGTTCGGATGAAAAAACTTTGCTATCTATCTTGCAGGCCCCTAAACTAGAACTTAAGCCTTTTCCTGATCGCTTAAAATACATATATTTGGGTGATAATGAGAAGTTGGCGGTAATATTTTCGAATGAACTAACTGAATTGCAGGAACAAAAACTTTTTCGGGTGTTGAAGGAGTATAAAACGGTTATAGGATGGACAATTGCTGATATCAAGGGAATAAGACTAGCTACATGCATGCATAAAACACTACTTGAGGAGGAGGCCGAACCTACAAGGGAAGCTCAACGTCGTTTGAACCCTCAAATGATGGAAGTAGTACAGAAATAAATACTTGAGCTTTTAGATGTGGGAGTTATCTACCCCAGTGGGTAAGCCCGGTACAAGTTGTACCAAAGAAATCGGGCGTTACAGTGGTGCAAATGATGAAAATGAATTTTTCCCGACTTGTGTGCAAACCGGTTAGAGGGTTTGTATAGATTACAGGAAACTTAATGCAACCACTAGAAAAGATCACTTTTCTTTACCTTTCATGGAATATTGGAAATACTATCTGGACACTCTTATTACTGTTTTCTTGATGGTTATTCAAGTTAGAATCAGATTGATGTAGCACTTGAGGACCAAGAGAAGACTATTTTTACTTATCCTTTTGGAACATTTACATACAAAGGAATACTTTTTGGTTTGTGTAATGCACGCGCTACCTTCTAAAGGTGTATGGTAAGTATCTTTTTAGATTATGTTGAAAATATTATCGAAGTCTTTATGGTGATTCATTTGACTTGTGCTTGGATAACCTTGCACTAATTTTTAATCGATGTGTTGAGACTAATCTTGTGCTAAATTGGGAGAAGTGCCATTTTATAGTAACTCATGGCATTGTTATAGGACATATTATATCTTCCAAAGGCTTGGAAGTTGATAACGCTAAGATCGGTCTTATTTATGCTCTTACCCCTCCCACCATGGTGAGGGGGATTCATGCTTTTCTTGGTCATGCAGGATTTTATCATAGGTTTATCAAGGATTTTTCTTAGGTTGTATCACCATTATGCTATTGTAAAAAGATGTGGTTTTTAATTTTGACGAGAAGTGTTTGGCGGCATTCAATCGTTTGAAAGAACTTTTGATAACAACCCTTATCATTAGACCACCTAATTGGAGAAAACCATTTGAGTTAATGTGTGATGCCAGTGACTATACGGTCGGTGCAGTATTAGGCCATAATACTGGAAAACTACCTCATGTTATTTATTATGCTTCCATAACGTTAAACGAGGCCCAACAGAACTACACCACCACTGAAAATAAATATTTAGCAATCGTCTTGGTATTGGAAAAATTTCGTTCTTATTTGATTGGTACGAAAGTTGTTGTATTTTTTGATCATGCAACACTTAGGTACTGACTTGCAAAGAAAGAAGGGAAACTCAGGCTCATTCGATGGATACTACTCTTACAAGAGTTTGATCTCAAAATTAAAGACAAGAAAGGCATTGAGAACACTGTTGCGGATCACTTGAGTCGTCTTTCTGTAGACGAAGAAGTTATCCCGTTGTATGAAAGCTTTCCAAATGAACAACTATTCTCTATCGCAGTTTAAGAACTTACACTAATATTGTGAATTATTTAGTGTCTAAACAAATCCCACGAATTTTATCTCGTGCTGAGAGGACAAACTTAAGAAGCAGAAAATCAGTACATTTGGGATGATCCATTCTTATGAAAACATTGTTCAGACCAATTTATACGGAGGTGCGTACCTGAATCTAAATTCAATTCAATCCTGTTTTTTGCCATTCGTATGCTTTTGGAGGACAATTTGGGTCTAAACGAACCGCACTCAAGGTACTTGAGAGTGGCTTCTTTTGGAAAACTTTATTTAAAGATGCATACATATTTTTTACTATGTGTTTCCGATACCAAAGAACATGCAATCTAGGTGCACGAAATCAAATGCCACAAACGATTATCCACTTTGTTGAGGTGTTCGACGTTTGGGGTATAGATTTTATGGGGCCTTTAATTTGTGAATTCTTTTGGTAAACTATACATCCCACTCGTTGTTAATTATGTATCGAAATGGGTGAAAGCTAAAGCCACCCTGACTAATGATTCTAAAGTGGTTACCGATTTTGTTAAAGATCACATTTTTTCAAGATTTGGAACTCCAAGAACAATAATCAACGATGGGGATCACACTTTCGAAACAAGTTCTTTCAGGGCTTGTTGAAAAAGTACAATGTATCACACAAGATAGCTACAGCATACCATCCACAGAACTAACGGGCAAGCAAAAGTATTTAATCGAGAAATGAAGTCTATTCTAGAGAAAATAGTGAATCCTACAAAAAATATTGGATTTTATGGCTTGATGATGCATTATGGGCATATAGGAATGCATAGACAACACCTATTGGGATGTCTCCTTTTAGGCTTGTGTACGGTAAACCATGTCATCTTCCTGTTGAAATTGAGAATAAGGCTTTTTGGGCTATTCAACAGTGCAATATAGAGATGGATGGTGCACCAAAGCAAAGAAAACTCCAACTCAATGAACTAGAAGATATTTGTAATGATGCATACGAAAGTTCACGTATTTACAAGGAGAAGACAAAGAATTTTCATGATAAGACGGTTTCTAGAAAACACTTTTGTGTTGGACAATTTTTTTTATTCAATCCACGTCTTACTTTATTTCCTGGTAAATACGTACTTGTTCGATAGGTCCTTTTAGTTTTATTTTCCTTATTTTTTTCATATCATTAATAGAAATTTCCCACCTTGAATATTACTTTGGAAGAGTCAATTTGTATTGAGGACAATGTAAGTTTTAAGTGTGGGGGAGTGATTCAGCATATAAATTCTTAATATTCGCTTTTGTAGGTATATAATTTTTAAAGATTTTGTACATATTTGCATGAAAACTTCCAAGTTTTAGAGATTTTAGAGTCACTTAGTATACTTCTAACTAAGTTTACATATAGAGTTCTTACCTAAATAACTGAATTCAGAAGCATTAGAGAATTATATTTGGATTTCTTAGTTGTTGAGAGGCTATTATAAAAAGGGACTCAAGCAGCCGGTGTAAAATTAGGTGCAGAAAGAATGCAATATTAGAGAAGATGATCAATCATTAGTGGAGACTACCTATTGTTACATCAAGCGAGGCACCAGACCTTCAATTATTTATAGCTGTCTAAAAATTATCCTTTAGAGTTCTAGATGGTGGGATTTTCAGGGGTAAAATAGTAAAGGTTCAATATCTAACACCCAGGACCCAAGCAAATGGTCTAGAGGCCTAAAAGGGCGTTTTTACACCAAGCTCGTTAGGTGCAATTATGCACTTCCCTGTACAAAGTCACAATCTGAGAGCAATTCGTAATGAATCAAGGGATGAGTTATATACCAAACTCTTCGTATGGATGTTATCTGCACCATAGTAAAAAAACACATCAATCGGGCAAACAAGCTAAGAGATATGATCAAAACACTCAACTATCTCACAGCTGAAAAGTTCCTGAATTCTTCCTGACTTTTTACTGTTTCATATTTCTAAGACTCTAAATGACCTTAAAACCAAAACTATCACACCTAGGGAGATAGATCATCTCCTGGGCATAAAATTTTTTAGTAGATCATCGAAAACGGACTTCGTATGAAGATTTTACAACGTTTTCAGTAAAACCCTAAATCTGAATTTTCTGACGATGAAATTTCACAAGAATTCTCTTGTCCGTCCAAGTCAAAGGGGCTGATGCCCCTTACCTTGTCCTTCTTAGTACTATCACAATACTTTTGCATCTTGGTATTAGTTTCAACAACTATGTGCCTTGGTCTCAAAGACAAAACATGTGAGCCTCCGTCTCAAAGACCAGACCTATGTGTCTTTGTCTGTGAGACCAAACTAACACGTTTTTACCTTTTTACCTGAAATAATGAACCTTAGTTCAAATAGCTAAACCTGTGCGTCTTAGTCCAAGAGAAAAACTGGTGCGTCTTTGTTCAAAGACCAAATTCATGCGTCCAAGTCTCGAAGAACCAAGCTAAGGCGTTTTACTCTTTTTCCCTCAACGTGTGAGCCTTGGTACAAAGAGTAAAAAAGTGGACGTCTTGGCTCTTGTCCCAAACTTGGCGTTTTACTCTTTCGCCCTCAACGTGTGAGCCTTAGTGAAAAAAGTAAAAAATATGGAGTCTTAGCTCTTGGCCAAAACTTGGTGTTTTACTCTTTCGTCCTCAACGTGTGAGCCTTAGTATAAAAAGTAAAAACGTGAAATACGTAGCACTTGTTCAAACTAGGCGTTTTGACTCTTTTACCCTGAACTAGTGCTTCTTAGGTCAAAGAAGCAAACTCGTGCGTCTTTGCTCCAAAAGAAAAACTCGAGTGTCAACACATATCTTGTCTGAACAAAGTGTTTTACCCTTTTTTCTCTTAACTTATGTGTCGTAGGGTAAAAAGAAAACGCGTATATGCTGCCTCTTCGACCAAAGATAGGCGTTTTTTACTCTTTTTCCCTAAACTTGTGTGTCTTAGCTAGACGAACTTGTGCATCTTAGTTCTAATGGGAAGGCTCGTGTGTTTTGTTTCAATTGGCAGAACTCGTGTAGCGTAGCACACTCCTTTCAACTAGGGAGACTTAGTTAATCTGACAATATATATATATATTTACGTCTGCTAAAGATCCAGTCACTTGAATCCACTATAAGTATCCTACAAGATGGCTCACAACTCACTGTATCTCAGGTATTGAATCATTCTTGTACGAGGACGAGGTAGTCAACACACAAGGAACACACAAAGCTTGAATTTCCAAGAAACAGACGAATTAAACTGCAAAACAATGTAATTTTATCAAGACAAGTCTAATAGTAGAGCATTAAAAAGATTGTGAATATAAGCAATTGTAACAGCAATATACTTAGAGGTGTAATTGAGGGTTTCTTTTGTAGCGGGACTCCTTCTGATTAATATTCCTGATATTTGACTTGCTAAATATATATAGGTAGTTGATTCCCGGATTTGGTATCTTATTTCACAAGACAAACCAGTATCAGTCCATAAATAGAGGAGGATGGATGGGGGAGGTTAGAAGACAAGTGTTTCAATTAGAATTCATTCAGTAAAGTGTTCTAAGCTTGTGAGAGATAAAGAGAGGGAGAGGTACAGAGAAGAGAAGAGTTGAGTTCTCAACAATGGCTGCTGCTGGAGATGTTATAAGAAATCAGTATGAAGTAATCAAAGAAATTGGGAATTGTAATCCAGGCTGTGCTGTTTATATGTGCAAGGATAAAGCTACCGGTGAATATGTAGCGTGCAAGTGCATTAGTAAAACGAGTTCTGCGTTTGTGGCTAATTCTGTCAGGCTTGAGATTGAGACGATGAAGATGTTACAAACACATCCGGAAGTTGTGGGTTTGAAACAAGTTTATGAAGATGACAAGCATGTTGATATAGTAATGGAGTATTGTCATGGTGGTGATCTTTGTACACGATTAATCAAGCAGACGTTCACAGAGAGAAAAGCTAAGATTCTTTTCAAAAAGCTAATGAAAGTTGCCAAGCTTTGTCACGATTGGGGTATTGTACATAGAGACATCAAACCGGAAAACATTTTCTTGACGACAGAAGATGAATGTCTTGATATTAAATTGGGGGATTTTGGATTCGCGACATGTATTCAACCAGGAAAGCTTCACGAGAAATATGGGATTAAATATTGCATAGCTCCTGAGATGTTGTATGAGGATCCCTACTACGACCAGGCAGTGGATGTGTGGAGTGCAGGTGTTGTTCTTTATGTACTTCTTAGTGGCGGGACTCTACCTTTTAATGCAGATAACGATTTGACGATCCAGATGGTCAGGGATGGTGCAGATAGCGATTTGGTGACCCTAAAGTTGGTGAGAGAATGGGATGGTAACTTACGGTTCAATCCTCCTCGTATTTGGGACTGTATATCTCCGTCAGCTAGAGATCTGCTCACTCGAATTCTCTGCAAGGATCCTATAAAGCGGCTCACTGCAGCTCAGGTTTTGAATCATTCTTGGATGAGGAACAAGGAAGACACGAATTGCTGCGTGATAATGTAATTTTATTAAGACAAGTATAATAGTAGAGCATCAAAAATTGTGTACATAAGCAATATTGTAACAGCAATATATTACTCTTTCATCAATTTTTTTAATGGAAATATATGTTGTTCTTTATTATTTTTTCAATACTGACATTCTAAAAGATATGGTATTAGAATTCTATGTACTGTAACAGAATAATACTATTACAATTTTAGTTTTCCAGAGGCTATAATTAATTTGCTGTGTTTGATGTTTCGTCGAAGTGATCTCCCTTGGGGGTTAAAACTTGAAAGAGGGGGGGTCAGAGAATATTTGCAGCTCTGGGAACGTTCTAAAATCTGACATGATACTCAAACACTTGCCGCATATCTCCTTATTTGATTAGAACGGTTCTGTAACCTCTGTTACCCATAAATGGTTCAACCTGACAACCGAATCTTTCAACTGTGAAGTTTCGCCAATGCCAATCGGCCTTGTCTTAATTAGATGCATTCACCTTCAACTCAGATATTCAAAACATTTGAGTGCACTGAAACAAAAATAGTACTCTTCTCAATCGTATATACTTTATGAATAAACTCGTGTCATCCGCATAATGCAAGGGAGACATTTCGAGACCACCTTCTTTGACGCTCACACTGACACTACCAAGATGTCAATTTGGCTATATATATATATATTCAAGTTGTAACAAAAGAACACAAGGAAATTTGATTAAGACCAAACCATTCATTCACAAAAAAAATTGAGCATGCATTGATTCGCAGAGCATTCCGTTCAGGTTGATCAACAACAGACAGATATATTTTATCTACTTGTCATCAATTGTTTAAAGCAGGAAAGCAACAACCAGGTGTTGTTAGTTTACAGTTACTCTTTAGTCTTTATACTGTCAGTGTCAGGTCCTTTTCTTCTAAATTAAAAGTTAATGACAGGAAACAGGAATTCACTGGGGTCTGAAACGGTCGGGTATCCGTTTAGGTACGAAATTTTGATTCCTAGGCGCAAGAATTTGGATGTGACAAAATTGGCTGCTAAATGTATGCAGTCATGCAAACATTGCCTGGATCAGTTTGAGTCAAGTCTCTGTTTATCTGATACACATTAGCTTACAACTGCAAGAATCTGAAGAACAAAATGAATTAAGCATTCTTAGATATCACACAGTGAATTCAGTATTACACTAGTGGCAACCCCAGCCTTGTGCAGCTTGGGAAAATCCAAGCCAAGAAGAGCGGATAGAACTGCCAATGACATCGACAACTTATCTACCATATATACATTGTGAGGGTACAAAATCTCTAACTACACGTGTTCAAACAATATGGATGGAGTATTTGATTATGATGAAACAAGAAACACCGAAACAGAACTCCTTGATAAGTATTGAAACAGACATCTGAAGCAGACAACATCATTGCTTGATCAACACGTAGGTTGCGGGAAAGTGTGGTACATCGTACAAAAAAGATAGCTTCATTGCATAACTGACACACAAGTTGCGGGAAAGCCTGACACAGTAAAAGGATCTGACAAACAACAGTGCATGGTGGACACGTCTTAGCTGTACAAGTTGCGGAACAAAAGAAACTAAAGCATGACAAGTCATTTTCAATAGCCGCACGTATTGAACATATGCAGGGTACCGAGTGGCTACACGTCAAGCATGCCATAATTCTAGTAAGACCGCAATGTTCATCTAAATCCAAAAACAACAACTTGAGTACAAATCCACAGAGGAAGTGTGGGACATCAAGCGAAATGCCAAGGGAAATATAAAGAATGCAAATCAAGTCTTGCGGGAAATGCAAATAAGTTTTGCGGGATGCGCTACATTCCAAAGTTAAGATAAGAACTAATAGGTGAAAAGTTTAGATTTGAGGGACCCATAGTATTTGTATAAATTTCAAACTTTAGAACAGAAAGGAGGATGGGAAAAAATTGGGAGAAAATTGGACATAAGGAATAGGATCAGAGAAAGAGTTTAGGTATGCAACTTGTGTTAATTTAAAATTGAATTGTTCTTTGAGTAACTTGACTTTAATTATGTATTTGATATTTTTCTGTAACATACAAATTATGGATAAATATAATTTGAATCTTTATCACCCGTGGATGTAGACAATTTGATTGTCGAACCACGTAAAAATCTTTTGTTGATTCATTTTAAAATTTCTTGTTCTTAGTGCTAACATGCTCCGGTTGTTAATATGTATCGTTTTCATTCCAAGAAATCTGATTTTATTATGTTTCTAAATTTGATGGTTGTGATCCAAAGACGCCAGATTTTTGGTAATCACAATTTGACGCTAGAAACTGGGAGGTAGTAAAGAATTTATTCTACCTGTCCAAATTTTTATCTTTAAAATCTTAAATCTCATTATGTTAGAAAACTCTTTTCCCTACAAATACAATGATTTAAAGTGATATTGTAAAAACTATACGTATAGTTTTCTCCAAACTTATCAGTTGATATTTATATAGATTTAATTGTTATGTTCATACACAATACTTCTTTACTTCATACCTCTCATATATGTTAAATTACCATAGATGTTCTTTTACCCATGGGTTTGAAAACTTAGCTCATAAATTTTCACCAAAAATATGTTTATAACAGTTTTGCAAAAGAATTTCCACTGAAATCATTAAGTTTATGTGTCTCTAACTTATCTAATTGTATAGATTAAAATTGTGTTACGTCTAACTAATTTTTGAATTCTTGTCAAAACAGTAAAATAAGTTTTGGAATTGAATTTCCGAACTTGCTTCTGATTTTTCTGCAAAAAATGATTTCTTGAACCTATAAAACCTGAGTTAAATTAGAAAATTGTCTAAATTATGTGTGATATGTTAAATTTTATCTAGATATTTTCTATCATTCAAATTGCTTTATATACTTATTGTGAATGTTAAAATGTTATGAAACACATAACTTATTATCTGAATTCTTTTTAGAATATTGACAAAGAAACTTCTACGACACACAAGATTGAGCAAAGAAGATATCATAGTATCTCAAAAAAGATTACATAAATGGAAACAATGGCAAATAGAACCGTGCAAGAACTAGATGTTAATATAGGAAATTTGGGAAGTCAGGCAATAGAGATTCCTCGAGAAGAGAAAGAGTGGAAGAACCCCAAGGACCACAATCCTTGAATGATCAAGTAAACAATCCAGTTAATCAGATAGCTAATCAATCACATGAAGAAGTATCTCAAAATAGGGTTGACCCCATTCATCAACTAATAGAAGAAATGAATGAAATGCGCAAGGTACAACAGACTTGTGCAGAAAAAATTGCACTCTTGACCCAAGAAAACCAAATGCTCAAACAAAAGGCCCAGCAGGATGCGGAAGCATCTGTAACTAGAACACAGGGGCAAGAAGCAAGCTCAAATAGATCCGCAAAAAGTAAAGCAAAAATCACTAAAGATCAAAGAGTGATGGTAGTGGAACCCGCACATCAGTGGTATGAACCTTATATATTAGATTTTGATGATTCAGAGGTGCAAAACAACAGATGGCAAAAATATTTTGAGGACATAGAACAAATGCGTGAAGAAATCAAAATTTTGAAAAATAAAGAGGGAGGACGATTTGAAGAAGTGCTAAAAGAAGCCAGAAGAACACCGTTGGCACCACACCTTGCGTATGCGTCTATACCGCATAAATGCAATCTTCCCATATTTGAATGTTATGATGAGACAAAGGATCCGGCGTCTCAATTAAAATACTACAATCGCAAGATGACCCGATGGGAACAAGATGATGTTATCATGTGTCGATATTTTCCGTCAAGCTTGAAAGGGACAGCTTTAACATGGTATAATAATCTTCCAGAAGGGTCAGTATATTCTTACGTACAATTGACCCGTAAGTTCCTAGAGACATACATGTATAATAAACCCGCAGACGCTGGGATGGACAAGTTATTTTCCCGTGCGTCTTGGACAGAGGAGACCATCCGAGACTGCATAGATCGATGGAAGGCGATTTGTCAAGCAATAGGGGATGTAACTCCAGAAATTGCTATTAACTGCTACAAATGGGGGATAGCCAACCGAACAAGCCCACTTTTTGTAGATATTCATGGAAAAAATACGAAAACCGAAGGTGATCTTAGGGAGATTATTGAAAAATGTGCAAGGTTGCAGGATATTCAAAAACAGCATCCGAGACTAATTTCCCAACAACAGAGGGTTACCAACAGGACAAATTTTGTAGAACCATCAACAAGTTCCGGAAAGAGGGTTGCGGGAGAAAATCCTGATATTGAATCCAAACGAGGTAAGATAGATGATAAAAGAAAGTTCAACCGCCAATTTGAGGATCGAGTTTTCACTAAACTCAACACCCCTTACCCATAAATTCTAAATGAAATTAAGAACATGCAAGATTTTCATTGGTCGTGGACAAAAGGAAAGCAGCCATCACACACACATAATTCAAAGCAATTATTGTGAATATCATTGCTATTAGGGCCATTCTACAAGCAGATGCAGAAATTTGAAGATGTAAGTTCAAAAATTGATTGATATGGGAGAGATGAAAGAATTTCTTTATTTTCCCAATCCTCCACCAAGGCTCAATATGGGAAAAACTGTAAATATTCCACAAAATGACCGAACTATTAATATGATTTCCTATACCGAATCGGGTCAATTATCTATGAACGTAGTTATTGAAAAGAAGATGCATAAAAAGGTTCACAGTCATGAAGTCTTCAAAGTTGCGGGAAGAGTTACGGAAACATGGGAAAGATGGATGGCTTCCCCGTTAACTTTTTCAGCAGACGAGGTTGATCAGGAAATTGAAAAACATAATGATTCGTTGGTGCTTACTCTACCATTATCTGGATGGAATGTCAAGAAGATCCCCATGGATGGGGGTAGATCCCTTAATGTTATATTTTATGATACCTTCCAAAAAATGGGATTAAAGGACGATCAGCTTACACCTTCTTACTACACTATCTATGGGTTTAATGGGATAGCCTCAAAACCAAAAGGGGAAATTTTACTTGATATTATGGCCGGACCAATAAGTATTTTGATTAAATTCAGTATAGTGGAGGCTCCATATCCATATAATGCCATCATTGGTAGACATTGGGTCCACCAATTGAAAGGAGTAACCTCAACATACCACCAATACTTGTGATTCCCGACGCCGCAAGGGGAGATTGAGATAAAATGAGATCAAAATGTAGCAAAATATTGTCTCCTCGCAGAAGTTCGTATGAATGAGGAGCGAGTACAACAACAACAAAATAGAAAGAAAGAACAAAAGCTAAAAGCCAAAGAACCAATATTTGATTAAGACTGTGGGAAGTGAGGCAGTAAATGAAACAAATAAAAATACTTCATTGGAGGAAAGCATACCAAAAATTGACGGGGGCAGTCTTCCAGATAGAAATTAAAGGGGGCTCCCACACTTTTAGGAGCTCCCAAACCTACTTTTACAACAATTGAAGAAACCAAGAATATCAACATAGGAACAAAAGAATTCCCAATAATGATTAAGATTGGAACACTGATGGAAACAGAAAGGGAACATGATTTTGTCACTCTACTTAGAGATTATGTGGATATTTTTACATGGAAGATGGAGGATATGCCAGGAATTGATCCGAGCATTGTTCAACATGAGTTGCATATACATCCGGGTATTACACCCTTTCGGCAACGTATACGCAAAGTAGCACCCGAATATCATTTGCCAACTGAAAATGAGTTAAAAAAGCTCATGGATGCAGGGTTTATTCGAGAGGTGTGATACCCAACTTGGATTTCAAACATGGTGATTGTACCAAAAAAGAATGGGGGGTAAGAATTTGTATAGGCTTCACCAACTTAAACAAGGCATGCCCAAAAGATAGTTATCCGCTTCCCAGCATTGATCAGTTGGTGGACGCGGTTGAAGGACATGAGGCTTTATCCTTCATGGACGGGAATTCAGGGTATAATCAGATTGCTCTAGCTGAATAAGATCAAGAACACACTGCATTTTTCACTCCACACGGTTTGTACTGCTACACCAGAATGCCATTTGGGCTAAGGAATGCAGGAGCAAGTTATCAGCGATGGGTAGACGCAATTTTTAAACCACGGATAGGCCGCATCCTGGAAGTCTATGTAGATGACATGCTGATAAAGAGTAACTTTCAAAGGATCACCTACGAGACTTGAGATAAATATTTGAGGCCTTACAAAAATACAGAATGAAAGTCATCCAGACAAATGCATTTTTGGGGTTACGTCAGGAAAGTTTTTGGGATATTTGGTCACCAAAAAGGGGATTGAAGTTGATCCGGCAAAAATTAAGGCAATTGTTGATATGCCATCTCCAAGGAATGTTAAAGAAGTACAAAGATTAAATGGTTGTTTGGACGCACTCAGCAGATTTATTGCCAGGTCATTGGACATATGTAAACCCTTTTTTGACACCTTGAAAAAGAAAAGGAAAGTTGTATGGAATGAGAATTGTGAGCAAGCCTTCCAAAATATCAAAGCGTATCTCGCCACATTACCCGCACTACAAAAGCCAAAACCTGAAGAAGAGTTCGCCTTGTATATAGCCGCAACAGAAGATGCTGTAAGTGCGGTACTGGTACGGACAAATGGGAAAGTACAGAAACCAGTGTACTACATCAGTAAAACTCTTAACCTTGCAGAAAGGAACTATACCAAAATTGAACAATTAATATTAGCACTGGTTTTTGCTACCCAGAAATAACGCACATATTTTCTAACACATTATGTACGGGTACCAAGCAAAGCTCCGGTAGAGTCTATAATGAAGAATGCGGGAAAATTAGGGAGAATAGCAAAATAGAATGCACAACTGGAACAATTCCACATCTTATTTGAAATACAAACTGCACAAAAGTCGCAAGTCCTGGCAGATTTCTTTGCAGATTTACCACTAGATGATGATTCTGAAATCCAAGGTTTGCCCGGAATAGAAGATGATGATTCCCAAGATATTCTAAGCTCTGTAAATTCCCGCAGATGGGAAATATTTGTTGATGGGGCACGGAATAAAGAAGGTGCGGGAATCGGAATTATGATTACAACTCCTACAGGAGATCGAATGGTACATGCATTTTATCTTGAGTTCGGCGAACATACAAATAATATAGTGGAATAGAGGTTATGGTCCATGCTCTTCGGCTCATCATTGAATTCGGAATATGCGATGTGCGACTCACAAGTGATTCACAATTGATAATCGGCAGGTTAAATTAAAATATCAAGCGTTTGATGAAGATTTGATAGAATACAAGAATCTTGTGCAAAAGTTGGCGTCTCAAATTCCAAATATAATTTTTTGACATTTATCCAGAGATAAGAATCGCCATGCTGACGCATTAGCATTTATTTCTTCAATGATAAAAGATCAAAATACATCAGCAGTAAAAATTGGGCGCATTTATGAGCCGTCAATTAAGTTATGGGCAGTCGAAAACATGGAAGAAGAAGTTGGGGAAGATATTGAAGATGCAGCCGTTAAAGATGATACAAATTGTCCATAAAAATCAGAAAATGAATTATCCGGAGAAGATTGGAGGATCTCAATACATCAATACTTGTAAGATGGGATATTGCCCGCAAACACTAAAGAGGCAAGGAAAGTGCAATCAAAATCTGTGAATTATCAGTTACGGGATAAAATTTTGTACCGTAGGTCTTTTTTGGGACCGTTACTTCGATGTTTATCACAAGAAGAAGGGCATCGAATTCTCAAAAATATACATTATGGAGATGCGGGAAATCATAGTGGAAGACGATCACTCGCATTAAAAGCAAAAACGCAAGGATATTACTGGCCATTTATGCATAAAGATGCGGAGTATCTGGTAAAAAGGTGCGAAGAATGTCAACGCTTTGCAAAAAGGATTAAAGCTCCTGCAACGGAACTCAATTCTGTGCTAATCCCCTGGCCATTTGCAAAATGGGGAGTAGATATTGTTGGGCCCTTAGTGGAAGGAACACGAAAGAGAAAATACTTGATTGTAGCAACAAATTATTTCACTAAATTGGTTGAAGCAAAAGCTCTTGCACACATTAGAGATACATATGTTTTCAAGTTTTTATTCGAGAATACAATTTGCAGATTTGGAATTCCGATAGCCGTAGTCTCATACAATTGACAACAATTACAAGGGAAAAATATTGATATGCTTTTAGAAACATTTAACATCCAAAAGAACAAGTCCACTCCACTTTACCCTCAAAGTAATGGACAGGCTGAAGCAACGAATAAAACTATTGCCATGAATCTGAAAAAGACTCTAGATGGACATCATAAACGATTGTGTGAACAACTTCATAATACTTTATGGGCATATCGCACAACAAGAAGAGAAGCCACTGGAGAATCAACATTTCTTCTTACTTTTGGAGCGGAAGCAATCATACCAACGGAAATTATTTTACCCACAACAAGGACAGAAGCGTGGGAAAAGAATTTGAATACAGATCTAATGCTTGAAAAATTGGATGATTTAGAAGAAAGAAGAGAGGTTACGCTCCAAAGAATGGAGAATTATCAAAGAAAACTGGTAAGAGAATACAACAAGAAATTCAATTTGCGGAACTTTGTGGGAGGGCAATATGTTCTACGGAAAATCCCGGAATACCAAAGGGATAAAAAAGCAAGAAAGTTTGCACCTACATGGAGAGGACCTTACGTTATACAAGATATTGCGGGACAAGGCTCATAACATTTGCGGAATATGAATGGAGAAATCTTACGGCATCCTTGGAATGCACAATATCTCAAACCATATTACCCATGACCAACAATGCAATCGTACAATAATTTACGCTCATAATAGGTTAAAAAGATCAAATGCAATCTTTCTAGAAAGTCCATATAAATGTCTATGACTAATGGATTTTTTGCCACAAAGATGCCTAACATGACATTAATCATTATAGCAGGTACTCTCCATTTCAGGAGGTGCTCACAACCAACAATGCAATCATACAATAATTTGGCTTCGTACTAGTTAAAGCAGAACAAATGTAATCTCTCTAGAAAGTCCATGTAAATGTTTATGAGTGTATGATTATTGGATCTTTCGCACAGAGATGCCTGACATGACATTAATTATTGTATCAGGTACTCCCCATTTCAGGAGATGCTCTAGGGACCGCATCCTAATTTCCTCATGGCCAGAGAGAAGTTAGACATGCGCTACAACCTCAAAGTAACTCAAGGTACAAAATTTCCTTGCGGTTAATCAATTCACACTCAGTCAATGCACTAACAATCAATATATTCAAAATTTGTTTTGCAGGAACAATAATTTGAGTCAAAATGAAAGAGCAAGTACAATTTGAAAGAAAGAAAAAACAAAACAGCAGGAAAACAAAGGAAAAAACTAAGGAGAGGGAGGATTTGCATTAAAGAGGGGATTGTGAGGGACTTCCTTGCGTCTATAGACTTTTGTAAATCCATCGGCTTGAACTCTATCAAGAGTGATGTTGAACGCTTTCGCAAGTCCAACTCGAGCTTCCACCCTCAACCAAGAGATATAAGCCATTACGGTTTCAAATTCTCTCTTGCACTTATCTGCCTCGGCGGCAGATTTTTCAACACTCGCCTTCCAGAAAACTATTTTCCCCGCTCCGAAGACAAGTCTCGGGATAAGCTTTCAGCCTTCAGAGTTTCTTGCTTGCATTTGTCCTCCAACTCTTTAGTTCTAGAAGACAGGATATCCAACTGATTTTGTGCTTCATTAGCCTTGACAGAAGCAAGATCCAACTTCCCTTGGAGTTCCTCCACCTTAGCATTGGCAGCACCAAACTCTCCTTCAGCTTTTGCAGCTCTTGCGGCCGCATCTTTGTATTTTCCTTCAAAATCTGTAACAAAAATAACAGGTTAATTTGTGGAAATAATATTCAATTTCAAATATGCAATAAAATAAGATACCTCTTGCGAGGGATTCAAACTCTACTAATTCGTGAGCCATTGCATCTTTAGTAAAATCAAGGAAGTCATATTCATTTGAGAGTTTCTGATAATTCTCCGTAAGTTGCTGAAGATTTAAATGACATTGATCTAACTCTGTTTGCTTCAATTCCCGCAACTGATTAGATTTGTTTGTACATTTTTCAATCTCTTTATGTAAGCGGAAGATATCATTTTCACGCAGAAGAACAGTGTCAAATAGGTTTCGGATTTTAGTTTGAGCATCTACAAGCGCTTTCCCTTTAGCATGAGCCTCTGAAGCTGAGTTATCTCTGTATTAATGATTTGTTCCATGTACGAAGAAAGTTGAGAATTGTGATGTGAACCGGAACGAGAAATCCCGCAAGGATATTCTGACGCACCACACAGAGCTTGCGATTTTCTTCTTGTAACTTCTCTGATTGTGCCCGCACTTAAAGAAGACAATCCTTGGTCCATAGTAAAATAACATTGTACTCTATGCTGAAGAGATTTCCATATAAGAGCCGATACTTTGATTCTGACTCATTCACCTTATCAACTAGATTATTAAATCTTCTGTTGATACCCACATTCATTATTGACTCTTAAAACATGATCTGTCAAGCGCCTAACTCTATGTTGCAGTCTAGTCACAAGTTCTGAATCCCCCGTGGATCCCATAAAGTGATTCAGAAAAACACAAAAATAAAGTAAGAAAAATGACGAGAGGAAAAATATCAAACCTTGATTTTAAAGATCAAGCAACTGTTGACGAATTGCATCATTTTCCTGCTTCAAACCCGCAGCTTCTTCTTCCACAATCCTGAATTGGGACTCCATCTTCTTGGATCGTCCCTTAAAAAACTTATAAGTAATGTATGCGGCGTTTTGACCCCGGGCAAGCTGCAGTTTATGGGATTAAAGTTATAAACAAAATATGAATATAAAATAAAATTTAAGGTTATTAAAATAATAAAAATACCTGCAAGAGATCTTGTTGCGGGAAAGAATACACTTCACCATCTGCAAGTGCAACTGCCTCCGCAAGAGATGAAGGTTGATTTATGTAGAAGGAGGGGTCCACGGGTTAGCCTTGTCCACTTAACCAAGCATCTTTCACTATGCCATACGGTGAAGACCGCATGTACTCCCGCAAATTTGCGACCGCAAGATTATCAGTTGCCACCGGCTGGAAGTTGTGAGGAACAGATAGCAGCTCCTTCGACATAAACCAACGAAAGGCTTCCTCCTCTTCGCCCTTCCGCTACTCCTTTGCCTTTATCCCTGTACGGGATTTCCTCACTCATTTGCACCGCAGTTGTGCCTGTAACATTGCCCTCAGAAGGACCACTTCCATTATAACGGTTGCGGGTTCACCTTCCATAGTTACGGCATTTATCGACTCACCCTCTCCACCGTAACACTTTCTGGTTCACCTTTAATGGGGGGATCCTCCTTATCAGATGAATCATCTTCACTTATATAAGGTTCAAGAATATCGTCTCCAAACAAGGGAGAAAGTTGAGGAAGGAAGAAAGGTTCAGGATCAGCATCTAGGTGCGGAAAATTGACCGCAACATCTGAAGCTTCCGCCACAGCACCAATTTGTTCCGCAGACTCAAAAGTTGTTATTTGAAGTGGAACAGTTTGCTCTTCTTTATGTCTCTCAGGAGCAGAGATATCCTCAGATCTCAAAATAGGTTGATCAGGGGGAGAATTATGAATCTTTCCCTCTTCCCTGTCAGTGGAAGCACGAGGCGTAGCCTTAGCTTTCTTCCGACCCTATCAATATACCACAAGAACTCATTAAATAAAAATCATATGGATCATAAGACTTCATGTGAATAAATCAATACCTTTTCTGTTAAAGTTGGGGCTTTGCGCTTAATCCCCGAATCATCTTTTGCCCCTTACAGTTTGCGGCTATGAAAAAGAAGAAAAACAATTAAACAATGTTTAAAGCAAGATATAAAAAGACAGAGAGAATTTACGCACCACATTAACAACGGGAAAAGTGAAGCCATCAAAGTTCAATCGCCAAGGGCAGTAAGCATCAAAACGCGTAAGAAGGTTGTAAACCACACTTTCTTGGACGAACCCGAAGACCCATGGACCTTCAATGAATAGAGGAGTACAGTACCACTTAAAATCGTGATCATCGCAGATTTTCTCTTTTAAAGGATACCGCGTCCCAGGAACAAATTTCAACTTGGAATTATCAATCTCAAACAGAATCCTTCTCCACCTTTACGGCCCTGACCAATACTCCACTTTTTATAATTCTTCACAGCTATGTTGTCCGCATACGTAGCATGGAAGTTTTCGAATGTGTAATATTTACACTCCGCAGAGTCAGGAATGTAAATGGTGAAATTTGTTTTTCCCTTACTTCGCATGCTATATTCATCGAACACGCCCCACCAATTCCCGTTATATTGGGTAACGGATCGGGCTAAACCATGTTGGGACCTGTAACAGCTTGCGAGAACTTCAAATTGAAAATAATTTATGATCTGGTATAGAGGAAGCTGCAGGCCCGCATTCAATGCCCCCGTATTAACATCCTGTTATTGTTGTACTTAAACTCCTCCATCATTTCCAATGAAATTTCATCTCCTTCAGCATGATCGTAGAAGGAAACTTTGAATTTCTGAAGATTCTGCTTCTTTTTAAATTCCTCAAGGTTCATCGACTTAAAACTCAAGTTTTCGTGTGACCGCTTATTCTTAGGAAATGGTCTGCTGGCCACAAAAGATACATTTGCGGACTTTATCCAGTGGGAAGGTTGAACTCTTGAGCCACCAGATTCATCTACTCCCTTCTTCTTCATCATAGTATAGCGGGATGGTTTCCTATCTAAAGGATGATCATCCTGATAAGAAGCACCATCAACAACTTTGTTATCATTCTTTCCAGTCATGATAAATCTTTATCTGTATATGAAAATAAAAGAAGATAAGTATACCATGATCAAGAGCAAGAACAAAAGAGAAATGTTATAAAACAGAAGAATAACATGATAATTATTATTGAACTAGAATGTAAACAAGAGAATAATTCTCTGGATAAGAAAAAGAAAGATTTATAGATTCAATGAGGCAATCACAAACCATCATCATGGATTTAGCCAGGAAAAAACCAAGAATACAACAGAACTTTTGAAACAAATGAACAAGAACATCATCAATATCATCATCATCATACACTCCAAAAGATTCAGTTATAAAGATTGATAGATGAACAGATACATTAAAAAAAATCAAAATAATAAAAATAAATTAGAAGCATTACCTGAAACGAAGATGATTGAATGAAAAGAAGACTTGATCCCGATGCAAAAATCCTTAATCACAAAAGTTCAGAAGAATGAAAAGGCACTGAGGAATCTTTGAAAAGTTCAGAAGAATGAAAAACAAGAAACTTTAAGAAGAAAAAGACAAAGAAAATAAAGAATGAGATAAAGGATGTGACTAGCATTAAATAGGAGAATACTGAAACTGTCGAAAAGTGAAAGAGAGAGAAACTTTATCAGAGATATGATTTCCTCGAAAACCGCCAACTGATAGAAACATGGGAGAGAATTTATTACTGGCGTGAAAATCGAAAAAGTGAAGCTAAACTTGGGAAGAGAATTTATTGATAGCGTGAAAATCGAAAGAGTAATAATTATTTTTCCTTTCTCAAATTTTACCAAGTTCCAAAATTCAAAAAAAAAAAAGGGCAAATTATGAGGGTATAAAAAATCTCTAACTACACGTGTTCAAACAATATGTATGGAGTATTTGATTATGATGAAACAAGAAGCACCGAAACAGAACTCCTTGATAAGTATTGAAACAAACATCTGAAGCAGACAGCATCATTGCATGATCAACACGTAGGTTGCTGGAAAGTGTGGTACATTGTACGAAAAAGATAGCTTCATTGCATAACTGACACACAAGTTGCGGGAAAGCCTGACACAGTAAAAGGATCTGACAAACAACAATGCATGGTGGACACGTCTTAGATGTACAAGTTGCGGAACAAAAGAAACTAAAGCATGACAAGTTATTTTCAATAGTCAACATGCAGGTGATAGACACATTTTAGTGTCTAAATTGCACCTTAGTTTCTATTAAGTTAGTATTCGATTTTGCAAATATTACGTGTTTTTATGCTTTTGTAGGTACATTAGAATAATAAAGATTTGTGGAAAAATTGGCTCAAAAAGTGATAAAGGCACCCCAATGACAAGTGTTATTGGCACCCCAGAATGGATAAGGGACACCCTAGAATCGGCCGAGCCAACTTAGCGGGTCAACTCGGCTGGATCAGGCTGACTCATCGGGAGGTTACTGTTTTGTTGGAGAATCAACTGTGGACTTCATGTTACGTAATTTTGAGTTGTTTTCGGCTCCAAAGTGTCCAACAAGCTAGAAGAGATTGATACAAGACCCACACAACCAATTTTACGAGTTTTTAGCCGGAAAAAGAGGTTCCCGGAGTGTATCCGGCCGGAAAAAGTATTCCATGTTTGATTAGGATTTGGAAGAATTTGGGAGAGTTTTAAAGAGTTCTATTAGGTTTAAAAGACTCCCTAGGGTTCCTAGACCCTATATATACCAAGAGAAGTCAAGAGAAATCAGAGGGGAAGACTAGAGATCGATTTTCGGAGTCACCGGAGTTTGGACGGAACTGGACAGCGTTCCGGTCACCGCTAGTGCTGTTCTTCATCTACCACCGCCTGAGAAGATAACACAGCATCCACAAGTGTTGCTGATTCAAACTGCTCCTGTTGCCTTAGCTTTTAAACCTTTATTGCTTAGAACCCTTTCTGTGACAGCTGAACCCTCTCTTGCAACACTTATATACGTATCTGTTCAGCTGTTGCACTATTCTTTAACCTTGTAATCAACTTTTTGAGCAATGAAAAGATCTTTTGAGCAAGTTTTCTTCACCATGAGCTAAGTTTATTTACTGGGATAATGGAGGAGGTTTTTCCCTCAATTTTATGTGGTAAGTCTATTTTTAATTAATTATTTATAATTCTTTACTTGTTAAAATTGTATAGTTTCGAAATAGAAAAACGGTTTTCATTCAGTAGTGGTGTTTTTGTTTGATGGGTCATGCTGGGTTGACAACCTCTGATGTCCCATGCTTGTGATTTACCTCTACTTGTTCGCATAAAAACCTATTTTGGCAATATTTGAGCTTAATTTATTTAAAAGAATTGCATGATTAATCGCATAAATTGTTGGAAATAATTGATTCCTGATTCCTGGTTTTCTCCATATTTTTCATATATCATCTCTAGTTTATTTTCCTGATTTTTATTCAATTAGATTAAATCCATTATTTTCTAAAATCATTACCTTCACAAGTTCGAGAATCGAACACTTTATTTGCCACTTTTAAAACTACATCAGCAGGGTACCGAATGGATACACGTTGTGAGTATCAAAAAGTTGCTTGACACGTGGCAGCAATATCAGTGGAGTACAAGATGTCCCGATGCATGATCGAAATAATGTTGGATCGTACCAAGGATCGTACCAGGGATCGAACCAGGGATCGAACCAGAGATCGAAACATGGATCGAACCAGTCCCGTAGGATAAGAAGATTAGATCGACAAGTGGACGTATAGGGAGAAGCCACATGGAAATATCAGGAAGAGATTGGGTCGACACGTGGAACGATTAGAGGACGCCACGTAATAGAGTTGGGTGACTCATCGATCCAAGTTGGATGACTCATCGACCCAACTCCTTTTCGTTTAAAAGGAAAAGAAGAAGAACAGGAAAGGGATCGGACTTTTCTCTGGAAGAGAAGAGGGGAAGCTACTGTAAACAGAGTAGAGCTCCAATGGAGCATTCAATTTTTGTAACCAGAAACATCAATAAAATCTTCTCAATTTCACTACCCGTGGACGTAGGCCATTCATGGCTGAACCACGTTAAATCTGTGTTGAATTTCTTCTCTTTTTTTCTGTTAATTTTGGGTTTGATCTTTGATGATTAATGGTTGTTGTGGGTTGATTCGATTTTCTGCCCAAACAATTTGGCGCTAGAAACAGGGACTGTCTAATGGATTTATCCAACCTAATACACAAAAATTGAGAACTGAAGATCTAGGGATTTTTGAGTTCAACCGAAATTGGGAATTTTGGGAATCAAATTAAAGATGACATACAATTGGAAGTGAAATTATACTACTGATGGGAGGAGACAGATTGGGTTATGATTGAATTCAAGTTTTGTAGCTAATTGAATGAAGAATTAGAAAGCCAAAGCTTGAGTTCTTCCCCAAATTCTGAATTGAAGAACTAGGTTTTGATATGTTGATTCAGAAATTGAGATTGGTAAAGAGATATTGGGTTAAATTATTCTCTATAATTGATTCTGTGAAGAATCAAATTAAGTTTTGGTACGGGTCAGGTCCAATGACTGAGTTAATTGTCGACAGTTGAACCAGATTTCAACCACAACAATCCAGAGATAAGTACCATTTCTATTGAGTTAAATTTGAAACTAAAATTTCCTGGAAAAAAAAAAAAAAAAAAAAAAACTGAATTTAATGGTTTTGAGAAAACCAAAATCATCAGTTTCATCTTGATTTCGTTATCTACTCAACTAATCAATTTATCCTTTATATGAATCTGCAATTCATATTTATTAGCTTAACTATTTCTGGTTAACAGAACATCAAATTGTTTTCCTGTTCATTAACTGGATTGTATCACAAAACAAGAAAATCTGATTTTTTGTGGAATTTGCTCACTGCAAAACTCCCTTTTCTTTCAGTGATCTTTTTACATGAACTATTAAATGAATCACATTTTTGAGTTTTGATTTGGTTAGCAAGGTTGGGTTATCTCTCGAATTGAGTTTGCATGGAAGGAATGAATTACTAGAGCTTCCAAAGGACAGCCATTACACAACTTTCATCAGTTAGTAGAACACATAAGAGGTGTTTGAAGAAATTTCTAAATAACAAGTTGTGACAGTTAAGTGTTTATACTTGGTGACTCATAGTTTTACTTTAATTTTATCTCATTTTCAATTGTCAAAGACTTCTGCCTATTCATGGTCAATCATTAACCTATTTACCCACCAAACAGATTTGAATTTAGTTTGTGTCTGTTGTAGATGTTCAAAAAGAACATTAACTTCAAGTGTGGTTCATATTTTTAAATTGATTAGAGGATTATCTGTTAAAATCAGAACATGTTCAACCTACAATGATGATTTTTATTTTGAAATGTTGTTTGAAAATAGATCCTGTTAAATTCATGTTTGTTCACTAACAAGTTTCTTGTGAAAGTTTAAAACAGTGTAAATCAACTGGTACATCAATTAACTGGTACATATGAGTTTGCCATTGGTGTTTTTGTTAGGTTCAGAGCAAGACATCATAAACCATCCTCAATGAGTGTAGAATACCTGGGTGTCGAATCGTAGTTCTTCATACATCAACATTAAGAATTGTTGCTGAGATGAACATATGCATCCTTCAGAATGATATCTCCAGCAAAAGCATACACACTACAAGTTGCAAATGAAGCAGTTAGAAAGGACTGGGTTGACAAAACCGCTGGAGTTATTCACAGTTCCAATGCAATTTCATGAGGAAAAGTATTCTTTGCACAGAAATGCAAAGAAAATTCAGGGGGGCAGATAAGTAACCCCAATGCATTTCAATTCAAACTCCAAAGAAATAAGTTTAAGTTAATTTTTCCTCAAATATTTGATTGCTATACTCATTCTATATTGTGAATAATGGCTTCTTTTCATCCATGATTTTTAATTATCATGTATAAAAGACTAAACATGCTAGATATTGTTCACTGTGATATAACTGTTGAGAATATGTCTAACTGTGTTTTCATTGTGATTGTCCCATTTCTGATACCTCACTGATGAGAATATGCTTCTCTATTCAGTAATAGTTTTAGTCTAAGCATATCATATCTTGGGTGGTGGTTATAATCTAAGCATGATCTTTAATTCTCATCTGTGAATGATATTATCATCAACATTCTTTACTACTTATAAGCATGAGCTTAATCTCACATGTCTGCAATGGAATATTTCTTGAATGTCAGGGAAAATCTAGTTGTCTTAATAAGTTATGAGCGTTAATATCTCACTTCACCTAAGAACATGATGAACCTTAACTCAGAAAATCTCAAATTTGTATCATTATTAGTCCCTGCATATGGGATGTGAATGTTAATGTTTGGATCTTGTATGAATCTTTATGCTCAATTAACATGATAAATTAGCCGTGGAAATGGTTTTGTTTGTAATTGAAGATATCATAATCATTTTCAAATCTTCATCTGTGCTTTATGAACTGGATGTTTAAAGTCGTATAATCGCTCTCACTTTCTTATTCTTATTAGAACTCCATAAAATCTTGTTGAATTTTAGCAAATCAGGAAGAAGTATGTTGTTGCTTCAAATTTTTTGATGCATGGCGCAAAGATTTTGACTGTTGTGTAGCTGCTTTAGACACAAATGTGTAATGAAAGCTCAGCAATATGCTTACTCCAACAAAAGAAACGCTGAATACTGCCAAAGATAGCTATTTGAAAGCTCAAAAAAAAACTGTCAACGTCAAAAGCTGGAATTCTTAGATGTTCTTTCCTAGAGTTCTTTGTGCTTGGCTGATAAACAGGAGATGATCTTTAGAGAGACTGGCCCTGCTTCAAACTCAGACTTACGTAATCTTCCACATCTTCAACAAATCTGTTGATCATATTGAAGCATGAGTGTAGTGAACGTCATCAGTTCTGTCAAAACAATATGGAATGGGGGCAATCCATTCTCAACAACTTCGACAACTGAATTACATCAAGAATTCTCAAAGTATGAATCCATTCTTGGGTTCGTTAGCTCCAGAGCAGCAGATTGGGTACGGACACACTCAAGAACATGACATCTTCCGTAAAGTGTAGCTGAATGCAAACATCTTCAGTCGCACAGAGGTCAATAGTTCATAAACAAGAGATCATTAATTCGGGACAAAATGAATAACAGGCTAAGTTCTTGTTTCCAGTTATATCTTTCGCTTTATGTTATCAATTAGCATTGAAGTCAGTTCATTTATGCTTATGCGCAGGGCATTCAAATCTACTAGTTAAACAAATGCATTTTAAGCTCTATTTATAGAAAAGAATTTTACTTGACTAGTTTTAAGTATTCAACTAGCTAGGAAATATTGAAACACTATAAACTGAGTTGTGACTGTCTGAATTATACTTTTGATTCAAAGATGTGAAATGTTAAGACATTTTTATGAGATGTGAAGATACCTATAAAGGACACTTCAAAGATGCGGCAGCTATGCAATAATGATGCACTGGGGGGCATGCTAAAAAGAAATCAAAGTTTTAGCTGTGAAATGAGCTAAATACTGCACGTCAATTAGGTATTTTATTTCAATAATTAATTAACGTTAGATAAATAATATTTTTCGCCGTTTTACGTTATATGCCTTGTACTTCTTAACATAAGGCAATAGTTGATATTTTAAATGAGCCTTCGAGAAATGATCTAAATGGCTCATACTTCACGAAGAATATTCAATGAATACTTCAATTTATTTAGGACTTCTTAAATTAATTCGAAGGACGATACTTCTTATGCTTCGTATAAGTTACGATACGGATTTTCATTCGATATTTCTTATACTTCTTGCGGCAGTCAAAACGCTCCCACAGGAATTATCATTCAAAAATGGGTGTCTTTTTCAATTTATCATTAATATTTCTAGAAGGCGAATACTTCTACATTCGTATACTTCTGATTTCTCAAACAGCAATTACTTCGGAATATTCATCTGGATAATTCTCATGTCTTATTTAAAAATATATGTCATATTTTATTTCTATATATGCTTCTCATGTATATAGAAGAATATGGGATATGTCTTAAATAAGAAATGAGAAATGAGAAATATCTGGATGATTTTTCAAGTATACTTCTCATCTACATTTCAGGTATATTTTTTACCGATATTTCTCCGTTCATGAGACAAAAAAAGACTGGTGGGTGCATCCCAATGAGGGAACTCATATAAAAGTCTTGAAATAAGACTAATGGGCGCATCCCCAAAGAGGGAACCCATGTAAGAGTCTTAATAAAATGATGGACCACACATAATTTACTCCATGCCAGGGATAAATTAGGCGTGTGATCCTACAATGCTCAGTGGCTAGAGCAAATTTATGGGACACATTAATTTACTCCATGCCCGAGATAGATTAAGCGTGTGTTCCTACCGAGCTCCGTGGCTGGAGACATGATAAAACTATTAGGTCGCAGAACCTATGATAGAGTCTTGATACAAAATACTCATTTTTCAGAGTCCGGTTATCATTTTTCAGAGTACGGTTCGGGACCAACCCTGTATCTTACTCCTGGCTCGGGTTTGTTTCGTATGTGTGGGATCTCAACTCATTGTACTCATGAAAAAATGTTTAACCCAACGATCAGTATATATATGAAATTCTGCTTTGTAGGGACAAAAATATGACGAAGCCATGAAAATACACAAGTCTGAAGTGCTACCGTTGCACAAATTTGAAGTATTGTTAATCCGAAGCATGGATCGCACTAAGGACACTTCAGAGCGACATCATGGTTCGGTCCCTAAGCGATGTCATCACTTCCCGAACAAGGAAAGAAAAGCTTTAACGATACAACTAACGATAAGTATCCTTTATTTCTTTGACTTAAAATTTTCTCTTGCTTTAATTTTTCTTGTTTGTATAAGTCATGAAAAGGACTCTTATTCAAAGGTGAACATGCTAAAATGCCACCCACCACAATTATCGGAATGTCTGGCGCAAATAGGCTTTGGCGCGTATAAAGAAAATTACGCCAATGAATAACCTGACATGTGACCCGTTCCGATTGTTACTTTTAATTTGAATTCCTGATTGATTTATACATTTATACAAGATTCAATAATTGGATGAAAGATAGTTTATTAATCAATTTATCCTTTTTGGTTAAAACGCATGAAATGATATTATTACGCTAATATGCGCTTATGTATAAGTTTTACAGCAAAATTCTATTTTTTGAATAGATCAGGTTCATACTCTTATCGTGACAAGGACAAGCAAGAAGTAACTGAAGTAATTTTCTTAAGAGTTTTTCTTCAAATAACTCTCAAGAAAAAGGGGGCAAGTTGTGAGTATCAAAAAGTTGCTTGACATGTGGCAGCAATATCAGTGGAGTACAAGATGTCCCGATGCATGATCGAAATGCTGTTGGATCGTACCAAGGATCGTACCAGGGATCGAACCAGGGATCGAACCAGAGATCGAAACATGGATCGAACCAGTCCCGTAGGATAAGAAGATTAGATCGACAAGTGGACGGATAGGGAGAAGCCACATGGAAATATCTGGAAGAGATTGGGTCGACACGTGGAACGATTAGAGGACGCCACGTAATAGAGTTGGGTGACTCATCGATCCAAGTTGGATGACTCATCGACCCAACTCCTTTTCGTTTAAAAGAAAAAGAAGAAGAACAGGAAAGGGATCGGACTTTTCTCTGGAAGAGAAGAGGGGAAGCTACTGTAAACAGAGTAGAGCTCCAATGGAGCATTCAATTTTTGTAACCAGAAACATCAATAAAATCTTCTCAATTTCACTACCCGTGGACGTAGGCTATTCATGGCTGAACCACGTTAAATCTGTGTTGAATTTCTTCTCTTTTTTCTGTTAATTTTGGGTTTGATCTTTGATGATTAATGGTTGTTTTGGGTTGATTCGGTTTTCTGCCCAAACACACGTCAAGCATGCCATAATTCTAGTAAGACTGCAATGTTCATCCAAATCCAAAAACAACAACTTGAGTACAAATCCACAGAGGAAGTACATCAAGCGAAAAGCCAAGGGAAATATAAAGAATGCAAATCAAGTCTTGCGGGAAATGCAAATAAGTTTTGCGTGATGCGCTACATTCCAAAGTTAAGATAAGAACTAATATGTGGAAAGTTTAGATTTGAGGGACCCATAGTATTTGCTATAAATTTCAAACTTTAGAACAAAAAGGAGGACTGGAAAAAATTGGGAGAAAATTGGACATAAGGAATAGGATCAGAGAAAGAGTTTAGGTATGAGATTTGTGTTAATTTTAAAATTGAATTGTTCTTTGAGTTACTTGACTTTAATTATGTATTTGATATTTTTCTGTAACATACAAATTATGGATAAATATAATTTGAATCTTTATCATCCGTGGATTAGACAATTGATTGTCAAACAACGTAAAATTCTTGTGTTGATTCATTTTAAAATTTCTTGTTCTTAGTGCTAACATGCTCCGATTGTTAATATATATCGTTTTCATTTCAAGAAATCTGATTTTATTATGTTTCTAACTTTGATGGTTGTGATCCAAAGACGTCAGATTTTTGGTAATCACGTGCATGTACCCTGAAGAAGATAAAATTAGCTTTCCGGGACTTTTTGAAAAATTAGAAACTCACAATTCATAAATAAAACGAAACAAAAGCAAAATGAAATTGCGGACTTCTAATTAGTTGATGATCAGAAAAAAAGAAAGTCATCGACCATAGCCGACAGATCCTAAGCAATAAATTAAGCAGCTTAGTTTCAGCTGAGAAGGCGAGAGTGAGAGGCGGATGCTAGTGCCACAGCCTGTGCCCACACCTTGAGCCGCGCTTTTACATCCTTTGGGTCATCCCCTGATCATAATTGCCAAGTTTAGCATCAACAACCAAGGAAAGCAAATGATAACAAATTAGAGAGATCAAGTACTCACCAGGACTTGAGATTCTCCAATTGCTTACGGTTGAAGTACCATCACTACCTGCACTAGCGGTATCCATGGTCGACCCTCCTCTGCCTGAATTCATAGAATTCCTACTCGAGAATTCAAACACCGTGCTCTCGTGTTCGAACTCAAACCCCAGATCTCTACAAGCCTTGACTTCCTCAAAGTCCATATACAGTGACCTTCTTCCACCACAAGGTCTGGTTATCACCATCAATTGATGCCGATAATGGTCATCGTTACCAAAGTCACCACCGCCACCAAAACGGTGACCGTGTCTATTGTTATCCCCATTGAAGTAGTTGATATCATCGTCATACACAACACGATCTTTCTTCCTCTGCATCTCCCAAACTCTCTGTAACCATTTCTCTCTTAAAATTCTCCTCCTTGAATTCCTTCTATTCTTCTTGCTTGCTCTTTTAAGCCCTCCATCCTTCCGTAGATCTGCTTCATTCTCACTGGCATATAGTTTTGCTACATCAATGGGTCTAACTATTATGTCATAGTTCAGATCCGACAACCTTTTGCTTCCTGCTCCAAGGGTCATCGATCTTTGCTTAGGCGTCACCGGGAGAGAATAACAACCAGGTTCATCAAATTTACCTGAATCCGACATCGATAGGACCGAGGAAATCACTCCCTCGACATTCTCCTTCTCGCTTGTCACGTCGTTGTCAAAGGACTGCCGATCCTCCACGTCGTCGTCGTCAGATCCCTCCATGGATACACGTGACACGTACATCCTAATCATGTCAAGGTAATCCTCACCAACACCAGCACCAGCATCAGTATTTAAGTCACCCATAGAATAATCAGTACTCTTGCTGGTACACAAGGATAACCTAGACAAGGTGTGAGGAAGTTACTGCTGATGATAGGGATGCTAATGATTATCATCAAAATCGATTATTTCTTCTTCATAATCATTATGATCAGAAACACCCATACTGTTCATTCACTTTGTAACAACTAGACTAGCTGAAAAGGTTTTTGACAAGAAAACTTGAAAAGTTTGTCACTCACTCGTTCAGAATCAAATATTCATATGCCGTTATATATATGAGAATTGACGGTATAGATGTAGAAGCTATGGAGGAGACTAGAGATTAGCTACTCAAGAGACTATATAGTATATACTCCTAGCTAGTGGTCAATTAGTGCTTTATTATTCTTAATTATGATTAAATTTCTCACAGGCTCTCCCTCCTTCCTTTCATACTCCTACTGTTATGTAACTCCACCATGAAAGGAAAGCAGAAGGAAAGTAAAGGAAAAGAAAAAGATAGATTAAGGAGAAAAAAGTGAAAAAGACTACTAATTAACATTAATTAAGTTCATCCAAAAAGCCAACAAGAGTTAATTCAAATAGGCAAATTAAACAACAAAGAACTTCACTATCAGTTGTTTTGGCCACCTGCTCTCATACATTTCAAAGTTATGTGGCAAATACAGTCAAGAAGTATATGTGTCTCCCTCCCCTAGCATCTTGTGCAAAGAGATGTTAAATGAGTATGTTTGGCAACATTTATTTAGAAATAGAAGTCGGCAGATGATCCACAACCAAACTAGGTATAAAAAATTATTTCTGCTTTTCCAGAAATAATTTTTACCTTCAGTTCTTCAACTTAATGCACAAATACCATTTATTATTATTGTATGGCTTAGACTTTAAAAGCGAGTCAAAAACTATAAAAATACGTACTTATGTGTACGTGCTGATACGTGTCAAACTAGCTTGGTAGCTACACCAGGAGTTAAATAATAGAAAAAGTTAATCCAAAAAGATTTTTTTTGATCGGACAAAGAAGAGATTTATTGAGAAAAAAAGATATTTAAGAGGGATACCTCAACCCAATGAATATAAAAGGACAAAAAAATAAATAAAAGGAGAACACAAGATTAATGGACCAAAATAAGAAGTCCCTAGAGCTATAACCATATTTGCGGTTAGACCTAACATTTTTGTATTAGATTCGACCCAAAAGAAAGCTTGAAGTTTAACGTTTCTAATAATACTTTCCAATCCTTTCCTCTTTTTTTCGAAGACTCTTGCATTACGTTCCTTCCATATGCACCACAAAATTGCTACCGGGATGTTATTCCAAATTCGACTAAGACGATCATATCCTCAATTGTATTTCCAAGATTTTACGTTTATAGTAACATTAGAGTCATGAATCCAATTACTCCTAGACCCTTCATTAAAGTAGTCCCAAGTCCTTCGGATCCTCCAACAATCATACAAGAGATGCGCGCTAGTCTCATCGTTTTCGCCACAAAAGCAACAAAGGCTAGAAACCTCCATGCCCCTTCTTAGAAGCTTATTCTTTGCCATTACCCTGTCATGAGAAAGAAGCCAAAGAAAGAAATTGATTTTGCAAGGGTAATCACGGCTCCAAACAACATCGATTGTAAAAATTGGTTCATCTTGTTCTTCTTCGTTCTTAATACCATCTTTAACCGTATATTGACCATTGTCATTTCCATCCCAAATTCGGCTATCCGAAACACCTTCTTGAATAGAGAAAGAAGAGAGAAGATTTGATATAGTTGATACTTCATTTGAGATGGTTTGAGAGTATCTTTTTCTAGCCATAAACTTCCACCTTATACCGCCATCTACTACATTGTACATACGGGCCACCACAAGCTCCTTGGTCCTTGAGACTTCATAGGCCGACGGAAACATGTCACATAATCTTCCTTCACCAATCCAAACATCTTCCCAAAATCTAGTTTCCTTACCCGCGCCAACCTTGGATTTAATATGTTTGTTGAAATCTTCTAGCTCTTTATAAATGTTATACCAAAGACTACCTCCTTTTGAACCTTTGGGTTGGAGTGTTTCCCAACCGGTAAAAGTTTCACCAAATTTTTCGACTATTATCTTCCTCCACAACGCATCTTTCTTTAAGCCAAAGCGCCACCACCATTTTTTTAGCAAAGCCGAATTCACTTGTTTAGTTCTACTAATACCAAGCCCTCCTTTTTCCTTCGGTTTTGACACCATAGTCCAACCAATATTGTGGATTCTTTTAATATTTTGATCATCATCCCATAAAAAGTTCCTCACCACTTTATCAATTTTCTTAGTTATGGCGCATGGAGCAAGAAAAAGAGAGTGGTAGTAAATTGGTAAATTCACTAAAATGCTTTTAATGAGAGTTAACTTACCGCCTTTTGCTATTGATTTTCCGTTCCAAGAAGTAATCCTTTTCGCACAAATATCAAGCGTTTTCTCTTTTTTGAACCTCCTACTTTGTCACCCAACGGAAAACCAATGTAGATACTAGGAAAGCTTGCATATATGCATCCCAACATGTTTGCATAATCTTCAACACTCTCTTCCACCGCGACTCCATACAAACTACTCTTGGAGAAATTAATCTTCAAGCTCGAAGTTAACTCAAAGCAAAGAAGAAGGTAACGAAGGGTATCAACTTGTTCCTCCTTCGCATCGAGAAAGACAATAGTATCATCGGCAAATTGCAAATGATTTATTTTTGTTCCTCCTACCTTTACCGAGAACCCCGAAATTTGATCAAGGTCTTGAGCTTTACTCAAGATACAACTTAAAACTTCACCCACAATTGTAAAGAGAAAGGGAGAGAGTGGGTCTCCTTGACGAAGTCCCTTTTCACTTCCAAAATAGTCGTAGGACGAACCATTAACGAGAACCGAAAATTTGGAGAAAGTTAAACAATTTCTAATCCAAGCCCTCCAGACAACACCAAACCCCATTTTTAATAAGACTTCATTTAAAAAGTTCCAATTTAAGTTATCAAAATCCTTCTCAAAATCGAGCTTGCAAACCAATCCCGGTAATTTTTGACGGAGTCTAGAATCCACGCATTCATTTGCCATCAACACACCATCAAGGATTTGTCTACCTTTAATAAAACTAGATTGGGACGAAGAAATTAGAGAAGGAAGATATATCTTTAGTCGTTCCGCCAATACCTTGGAGATGATTTTATACACACTCCCAATAAGGCTAATAGGCCAGAAATCTTTAACTTCCTCTACGCTTACCTTTTTTGGAATGAGAGCAATAGAATTATTTTTTAAAGACGAGTGAAGAACATTGTGGTCATGGAATTCTTTAAAAACCTTCATCAAATCTTCTTTTAGAAATTCCCAACAAACAATAAAAAACTTCATAGGATATCCATCCGGAACCGGAGCACGGTCTATTCCCAAGCTTTTAATTGCGTTTTTTCACTTCCTCTTCACTAAAAGACCTCTCCAACCAAAAGCGAGCTTTCTCATCAATCTTCTTAAGACACATATTTTTGATCCTTGGACGAATGTTTGATGTCTCCTTAAACGCGAACTCAAAATTATTTGCGATGCCCATCTTAATTTCTTCTTTGTTTGCGGTCCATCGACCATTAATACGAAGGTTGTTGATGTTGTTTGAAGCTCTATGACCCTTCACTACTCGATGAAAATGTCTTGTGTTGCGGTCTCCATCTCTAAAGTATCTAATTCTAAATTTTTGTCTCAATATTACGCTTTATCGTCGATGAGCCAACTCGAAATCCACCTTAACCGTCAGAAGCAAGTCTTCTTCATCTACGGTGAGACTTGCTTTCAATGGATCATCCCCTGATTTCAAGTCTAATACGATGCTATGGATGTCATGCGGCAAATGATGCAAATCCAATTACCCTTCCCCATCCACAACCCCCACTACTACTATAAACAAACAAACATAAAAATCTTTGATTAGAAAATACAAAAACAAAAAAGATCTACTGTAATTGATTTGTTCACACGACCGACAAATTTGGGATTACAAAGACCCAAAGTGGATACTGTGGTTTAAAAGGAGGAGTTCCTCCACTACAAGAAAAACGGGCTTAAGCGTCTAAAATCTTAGCAAGAGCTCGAAAAATTAGTCGCTTTAATAGTTTAAGCATCTAAAATTGCAACTGCCAGAAATTTTAGCGGCTATAAACCTGTGTCCACTATTATTTAGCAACGATAAAATGTGTTTCATCGCTAGATCCTTTGTTCAAGTAATTTATAACAACTAAAAAAGTGATCATGTAGCTATTTACTTTAAGGCACTGACTCGTAGCAACAACAAAATAAATTGGTTGCTCAAAACTCTATCAACAACTAAGTTTGAGCCACAACCAAATATGTTTAATTGCCAGATCCGTTTTTCAAGTAATTTATAGCAGTTAAAAGTTGATCATGCAGGTATTCACTTTGAGGCACCGACTCGTAGCAACAACAAAATAAATTGGT
>JAJJMC010006817.1:3721374-3804532 GCA_023531435.1 Papaver californicum
TTTTTCAAGTAATTTATAGCAGCTAAAAAATTGATCATGTAGCTATTTACTTTAAGGCACAGACTCGTAGCAAGAGAAAATGAATTGGTTGCTCAAACCTCTCTCAGCAACTAAGTTTAAGCCACGACCAAATATGTTTAATTGCTAGATCCGTTTTACTAAGTTTGAAAAATAATCTTAATTAAAAAAAAATCAACAAAGGCCTTAAAATTGTTGGTTCAATAATACGATTCCCACAACGGAATTATATGTCGACGAAAATGGATGTGTAAACTAATAACAATCACTCTTTTCATTTTTCTTCTTGGATTTGAGAATAAAACCACATAAGCATTCTTCTACCCACATACCAAATAGGTACTGAATTTACTAATTTCATCTCAATTCCTGATTTTGGATTCTCCTGTTTTCTTGAAATTTACTTCTTTTATTTATGTAATTTTATAAATGTAGGATTGCTGGTGCATCTTTAGTAATTCCAATGATTAATTACTGGTGGCCTTCGTTTCCTTCAAATTTATCTGCAACGGCCTTTAAAGGATTTCCCTTACAAGATAAATGGGCATTTAGGGTAACTCATTACGTACCTCAGTTACTTCATTGGTGGTTAACCCAAAAATGGTTTCCTTCTCTGTCTACTTTAGAGGGGAAGCTAGATATGTTTAGTATCTCAGACAGAGAGATGCTGAAAAAGATTGCTGAAAACCCCAATCCTAATCAGGTATTGATAGATTATATAGACATGGCCTATTCTACAATGTATACATCTTATTACATTGTCATTTTGATGCTGACTTCTAGCTTAATTTTCAGGGAAAGGGAACACAACAGGTATTTGAGTCTCTACACAGAGATTTAATGGTGGCATTTGGAAAATGAGATTTTGATCCTATGGAATTAAAGAACTCGTTCCTGGAAATGAGCATATTGTTCAAATTTGGCAAGGTTATGAAGATAAGATTTTTCCATTTATACTACAACGTTACGTTTCAGAAAGACTGCCATGGATCAAGTACCGCGAGGTTGTTGATGTTGGTCATTTGATGTCTTACAACACTACTATATCGGATGCCATCTTAAAGGCTCTCTTGATAGGAGAAGAACCACCTTTCACATAACAAATTCTCTTTCGGGTAAAGTGTAAATGAGATGCTTGTTAAGGTGTAAGAATCTGAGATACCAGTGTAACTTTCGCATTAATATTATCATTAATGCCTCATTATATATTTATCACTTTGAAAGTTAAGGTTGACCATATTTCAACCAAGAATATCATTGTATTTTATCCCTTACAAGCGTTATACTTATACATGACTCTTCATTTAAGAAAAACATAGCAGTCGCACCAAGGCACTATAAACATTACCATCAGAATCCAAAAGAATAAACTGCAAATAAAAACCATCGCATTGTTGTTCATGGATCTCTTTTATAGACTACAAAAGACTTGTTAATATGCACATTGTTGTTTCAAGGATCAAAATCACAAGAATACTTTTGAGATAACACACTAAATTCACCACAAATTTCAACAAAATGACTACTTAGGAAGTGCTCTCCAACCAATATCTCGTCTAAAAAATCCTTCTGGCCAGTTAATTTTTTCAACAGTTCGATAAGCTTTATCCCGTGCCTCTTTTAAATCTTTTCCTGTTGCTGTAACCCCAAGAACACGACCTCCAACAGCGATGAAGTTTCCGTCGGAGTTGGTTGATGTTCCTGCATGAAAAACTTTAACCAAAGAAGAAACTTGTTTTTGTTTTTGTTCGTGTTCTCTTTCTTCTTCTTTTAACATTTCTTCTACATATTTGAGATTCCGAATTACAGTACCCTTCATGTAGTTTCCAGGGTAGCCTTTACTTGCCATCACCACCACCATGGCTGAGTCAGAGGACCACTTCAATGACACATTATTAAACTCTCATCGGCAAGCTACAAGTAGAGCTTGTGCTAAATCCGATTCCAACCTAACCATCAAAACCTGGGATTCATAGTTCAACAAACAGAATCAGAGAAGTGGGAACAACTAAATTATAAGTCTGAACATATTAGGTCTACAATTAAACAGATTAATTAGTGATGGAGAACAGTCGAACTCTTTTTGTGTGACAATCCATATATTTTAACAAAGTCAAAGATTGCACAAAGAGGTCCATCAATATTTCGATAAGGTAAGGTCATTATTAAAAGGTTTTATGCACCAAGATATACTCTACATACATCCTATATAGTATATACTAGGGAGGAAATATCGAACCTAGTAATAATCAAACAAATAATAAGAAATCTAACCTGGCATTCAGGGTCTCCAAACCGCACATTGTACTCTATAAGTTTTGGTAAACCAGTTCTCTTTTCAATCATGAGACCAGCAAATAAAACTCCAACAAATTTACATCCTTCCTCAGACATTCCTTTCACCGTAGGCAGAATTATAGAATCTACAAACCAATATGCATAGAGTACCCAGCAAAAGATGAACAAAAATGAAATAAAAGAAGCATATCCTTCAGCACATATAAACGTCTCGGATTAAAACACTCCCAATATAAAACTCACTCGGATCAACAAGTTCACCTAGCTCTTTGTTACCTCAGAAAGATTTTAAATGAGTAACCTGTCCATATAAACATTACAGACAAAAAATCAGCACTAAAGAAAACAAAAGAAAAAATGACAGTAGAAAAAAATGAAAGGAAAAAAACACCATGACATAATTAACATAATGTCTAAATCTTAAGACAACTCAGCATTTTCAATTCATCACCCTAATAAGAAAAACTTACACTTATAGCTTGTCTTCAAAATCAGGCAGGGGGGTCATCTGAGCCTTCAAACCATTCCTCTTCCTGATCTGTCACAAGGTCTGCAGCTTGAGTGCCTGGCTCCAAAGAACATATTCCAATGTATATCATAATGTTTGTCTGCCCATGGCGTGGGGTGCTATGCAACATTAAGACAAGCACTGTGACCAATACTGAAGCCATATATAAAAGAAAAGCTGGAAAAAATATACAAAGTTAACCTCCAAAAGGAAAAATAATTCAAACTAGTCCAAAGTAATCTCCAAAAGAAGAAAACGGGAAGATGCAAATTGACACAGTTTTGCAAGTTTGAACCAATTTACCTGGCTGTATTGCTAAATCCCAGATCTCCAAAACTGAAGTTAAAGGGTGTTCATCAGGGGCATGAAGAACAACCATAGTAGAACCCATTATACATAAAATGCACCCCACCAAGCCCATCTTCTGTAGTTTCTCCTGCAATATGAAATGTGCTAGAACAACACTATACCAAAATGCGAGGACATAGTTTTGTGTACTTGTTGTTGCTCACCTGCTCATTCAACAATAAAATCAACAATATAAGAAAAGAGAAAACAAAACCAAAGTGAATGCAAACCAAAGTGAATGCAAACCAAACAAAACAAAATCAACAATACACAATCAAAGAATCTCCTGTCTTACATACCACGGATGTACAGGTCCCAAACGAAAGTGAATGCAAACAAAACCTACAAACCAATTCAGATCAGAAATCAAGCATCAAAGTATCAAATTCAAAACATGAAAACAAGACCAAGAGAGAGATGTTACTGTTTTGGCGATGACAGCACCCCCAACCTTCATGAAAAGCATCAACTTGTTCTATCCATTATTCTAGATTCGGAGGTGATGGTGCAGTTGATGAAGAGAGACGAAGAGAGAGAAAAAAAAAACGAAAATGAAGAGAATTGTTGTTTAGGGTTTTGAAAAGAAAGGTTTAACGGTGGATAAGCCACCTCATACGGATCACAGAAAATTTTTTGATGGTCCAGATTCGATGTTGGATGCTCATACGGATTGTGTGTTAGTTACCATTGTGTATTAGTTACCAAAGTGTGTTAGTTACTATTGTGTGTTAGTTACAAGGTGGATAACGGATTTCGGATGTCGGAAGCAAAACGTAACGGATTTTGGAAATTAGGATTCATCAAAAATACTTGGGTTTTTTAATAATTAGGGTTCTTAGTTTATCAATTTCACTTGAATACACTCAAAAATTGATATAATTTGAGTAAGATCGATCAAAATTGAGTGTATTCAAGTCGGTTCGATAAAAAATTGAGTGAATTTTAGTGAGATTGATGAAATCATAGTTTCATATCGTTAGATTTGTTAGATTGATAAAAAAAATGAATAAGTTTGATCGAAATTGGATAAAATTCAATAAATATAGCGAAATCGAGTGAAATTGATGAAAAATTGATATAATTTGAGTAAGATCGATCAAAATTGAGTGTATTCAAGTCGGTTCGATAAAAATTTGAGTGAATTTTAGTGAGATTGATAAATCATAGTTTCATATCGTTAGATCGATAACAAAATGAATAAGATTGATTGAGATTGAATAAAATTCAATAAATCAAAGTAAAATCGAGTGAAATTGATGAAAATTGATATAATTTGAGTAAAATCAATCAAAATTGAGTGTACTCAAGTCGGTTCGATATAAAATTGAGCGAATTTTATTCAGATTGATGAAATCATAGTTTGATATCGTTGATTTGTTATATCGATAACAAAATGAATAAGCTTGATTGAGATTGAATAAAATTCAATAAATCAAAGTGAAATCGAGTGAAATTGATGAAAAAATGATATAATTTGAGTAAGATCGATCAAACCTGAGTGTATTCAAGTCGGTTCGATAAAAAAATTGAGTGAATTTTAGTGAGATTGATGAAATCATAGTTTCATATCGTTAGAATTGTTAGAGAGCAGAACCGAAGTGAGAGAAAGAGATAGAAGAAAAAATGAACTAATTTCACTCAAATTACTTAGAACCTTATTTAGTTTTATTATTTATGTATTAACATGTTTAGGTTTGGGTAAATCAAAGTTGAATTATAGCAAGATTAAAAGAAAATGGAGAAATTGAAATTTCAGTCCTTTTGAATTGTATCCGAGAGAAATTGAGTGAGGCCGACCGATGTTAGATAAGATTGACGAATAACAAACGAAATAACGTGAAGTTGATGGAAATTCGGTTTGAATTGATAGGTAACCATATAAATCCTTGAAATGTAGGATAAATCTAGTGAGGTCGAGTGGTATTGGATAGATTGACGGATAACAAACGAAATAACGTAAAGTTGATGGAAATTCGGTTTGAATTGATAGGTAATCATATAAACCCATGAAATGTAGGATAAATATAGTGAGGTCGAGCGGTATTTGATAAGATTGATAGGTAACCGGTAAAATTGACTAAGATCGATATATAATCGGTTAAAATGATGGATAACTAGAGAAACCGATAAAATCCGAGAGAAATTGAGTGATGCCGACCAATAATGGAATTAGGTGAATAATCAGTCAAGGTAAATAAAGTAAAACAAATTAAGTAAAATTGGATTTAATTTGTGGATAATTAGTCGAGGTAAACATGATATAATTTCACCAACAATATGTCTTTGTCATATTATCCTTGATGACCGACACCCTAACCCTACCGATGTTTGTCATATAATCCTTGATGACCTCTTCCCCTCACCAGAACCCTAAACATGTCGATGTTCGTCATATTCACTTCAAATTAGTCACTCAATTTTTTAAGTTATCAATGTTCGGAATAGTCGAGTAATATGCATATTATGGTCGAAATAGTAGGATAATATATAATTTTGGTCGATTTTTTATTGATCGGAATAGTCGGGTAATATGCATATTACTAACTAACGTCGGAAACGAATATTTCTATCGTAACGTAACGAATTTTGGAAATTAGGATTTATTAAGAATATTTGTTTTTGTTTTTTATAATTATGATTCTTAGTTTGTCATTTGTTTATAAGTTATGATTTGATGAAATGGGTTGAACCCCCAACAGATGTTCAATTAAAAGGAATTGAGATGTAGCTTAATTTTTTGTATAAAGTTAAGCTTTACCCAATAACAAAAAATATATGAGGTGTACAAGACAAACATGACGGGTCGAGGGTTCGGGGTTCAGGGTTCAGGATTCAGGGATCGGGGTTCAGGGTACCCTAAACCTGAACCCTGAAAACTTAAGAGTCGTTAAACACCAAGGATAATAAGGTGTACAAGACGAACATGTCGGGTTGAGGGTTCAGGGTTCAGGGTTCAGGGTACCCTAAACCTGAACCCTGAACAGTTAAGTGTCGTTAAACACTAAGGATAATAAGGTGTACAAGAAGAAGATGACAGGTTGAGGGTTCAGGGTTTAGGGTTCGGGGTTCAGGGTTCAGGGTTCATGTACACCTTATTATCCTTGGTAACCCCTTCCCCTAACTCGTTAAACTTATCGGATACGCAAAATGGGATGTCTCATGTGTGCAAAAACTTAAGAGTCGCAACATTAACTCTAAAATACGAGACATCAAGCTCTGCGTCCCAATTCCTTTCAATTAGGATGATCATATATTTTTTGTTATTAGGTAAAGCGTAACTTTATACAAGAAATTAAGCTACATCTTAATTCCTTTCAATTGAACATCTGTTGGGGTTCAACCCAATTCACCAAATCATAACTTATAAACAAATGACAAACTAAGAACCCTAATTATACAAAAAAAAAAAAAACAAATATTTTTGATGAATCCTAATTTCATAAATTCGTTACGTTACGATAGAAATATCCGTTTCCGACATTCGAAATCCGTTACCGACCTTTCAAATTTTCATTTCAGTAAGATGGTAACTAACACACACATTGATAACTAACACAAAATGGTAACTAACACACAATCCGTATGACCATCCAACAACGAATCTAGACCATCAAAATATTTTCCTGATCCGTATGAAGCACCATCACCACCGTTAATGTTTTTTTATCAAAACCCTAAACAAAATTTTCTCTTTCATTTTGGGCATTTGCTTTTCTCTCTCTCCCAATTTGAGCCGCCTTAGGAGAAAACTAGGGTTCCAGGTACTGAAGGGAGATCCAGATAGACCTGATGTTGCACGAGTGAAGTTGAGGGAGATCAAATACAAGATTGAGAGGAGGAGTACTTCCCTAGATCAATCGAATGACATTGTGCCTGTGAAAGATGTTGTAAAGATTCTAATGGGCCATTTCAAAGTAAGTTCCTTCAATCAAACTTCAGAAAACTTTCTTAATGAGTTTGGAGGATTCTCGTGTTATGTCTTACTCGGCACAATTATTTGCTCGCTAATTATTAGGAGAAGCAAGGTCCCGTATAACACATATTTAGAAGAACGTTGTTCATAATTGACCGCCACCACATAGAGCATTCTGGTTTAATCTGTGTGAAAGCACAATCTTGTATAGTGATGGGTGGTTCACCTAGCAAGGTAAGATCTAGATGTTAGCTTCTTATTGGTATAGATTTTATTTCGTGTAACATTCCTTACCCAAGTAAACAGAGAATTAGTTCTTAATTTCGTGTAAGATCTAGATGTTAGCTTCTCTTATTAATCTTAACTTCAGCTAAGTGAATCTATGAACTTAGATTTCAGTTTCAGTAGTTTTTGTGAGTTATGTTTGATATCATTGTTCTAATCTTGTTTCTCTATGTGATATACTTGGTTTTATGTTCTGATTGGTATGAGTGTTTATTGGCATATGTGTCCTTGTTGACTGTCACTTGCTTAGCACCACTATATAGTTGAACGATATGGGTATTTTTTTTGCATTATTGTAGTTAGTAGTGGGTTGGGATTATGGGTGAAAAATGATTGAGTGTTGTGTTCTTACTTGTTTTGATTTTTTTGGATTTGTAGGTTGAGTATTATTTTAGTAATGCAAATTTTGGCGAATTCTTCGAAGCTTAGAAGTGGTTAGATTCATTTAACTGTTTTCTGTGATCATGTCCTGCACATTAAAATCATATCTACGTGTCCGTTCACATGTTGTTTTGGTGCTGAAATCTGCAGGTTGTAAGTGAAGATGGGAAGAAGGTCGGGCGTCAAAATCAATTCACCGAGTTAGATTTGGAAGAATTGCAGGTAATATCACTAACTACTTAGTAACTTTGATGTATGTTGGTTGTATCATAAAGAGCAAGAAAGTAACTACCTAGTGTGCCTTTCTTTTTGAGTACTGATATCTTATCCTGTGCTGTGAATGTAGAACACTACTGAAATTTTAATTAACAATCTTATACATGGTTGGTCATTGGTACTTTTTAGTTAATAACTCTAATATTTCATTATCTGACACTTTGAAGAAAGAAGATGCTGCTCCTCTTCCTGCTTCTCATAAACTATTCGAGATAGCATGTTCCAACGAGTCCAACATTGTTATGTATCATGTGTAGATGTAGTGTCTATGGTTTATTCGTTGTTTGCCTATTTTTATTTAGGAATAAGTGTTTTAGATTTCTGATTTTTATCTATTGAGTTGTTTATAGCATCATGGGTCAAGTTTTCTGTGTGTAATGATTTTTACAAATTCAGGCATTCAAGCATTTCCCTGGAAATGCTGGTAAAGTTGATCAGAGTCTATAGCCATGTGATTCATTCCACATTGTTAGCGTCTTCATCTGTTGGCTTAGATCTTCAACAAGAACAAATGTGTGCCAAGTTGTTGACTTATCTTATTTAAAGTTAGTTGACAAATTATTAGAATTACTGTCTAAACTAAATTATTAGAAAAGTAGATATTGCTCCACTTGTGAATTGACCCTAGACATTTCTGGTAACGTTGGAAGCAGTTATTACTCCAAGCTCTCATTAAGATGTTTTCCTTTTCACTTTTCAAGTTTCAAAATTTCTACCGAAATGTTTGTAAACGATCACTTATTTAATATTATTATTCGTTTCACAGTTAAGCCTTTGCAGTCATTAAAGAAAGCCATGGATATTCCTGTACGTTTAGGATGGAATGGCGATCCATGTGTTCCTCAATAGCATGCATGGAGTGGAGTGGACTTCCTGTTTGACGCGCCTCGCTTCAAATGGGTCATATATGGACTGTAATTGCTTATCTCCACCTTGTTCGGTGTCTTAAAGATACTATATCGTTAGGTTTTAGTGTTTTATGGTTTATGAAAAAAGTGAGAATTTAGTAAGATAAAAATCTCAAAGATATCTCATTTGATAAGTGTTTCTGTCATTCTTTTGTTTTGCCTAAGACCTTTATTTCTTTTTCTGATCAATCTCATGTTATTTGTTCTAACAAAGGAAAGAGCTTGGTGTCATAAATGCTAGTGAGTTCACTGAAAATGTTGTTTCTTAATTTCAGGGATCTGAAAACGGTAATTTTTATTCTCTAACTGATAGTTGAATTTCCCGTTGTTATTGATTTTCTTGAAACGTAATCATTGCAACCATTTTCTTCATTAGATTAATATAGCGACTATTATACTATTAAGTTTTTCTTATTTGGCCAAGAGATTTGGATTGTTGCCATCTGATTTAGGAATTGGTAACTATGTTCATTTATCTCTGTCATATTAGTATTATCCATGTTTTCCCTGAATTTTTCTTACTGTAAATTTAATTTCCAAATGGATGTGTCACGTTAACTAACCATTATTGTTGTTGCAGAGAACACTCAAGCTGGAGAGACCTCACTGCATTTGAAGGTGGTCCTTAAAAATCTTGGATCCAATCATTTTCTTATTGGGCAACTTAGTTTAACTCCGCCCTTTTCTCCCGTTACATATTTACAGGGGGTTGTAGCTGCAGAGACTGGGGGAGCTTTAGGTGGTATGGTCAGGCAGCTTTCATTGATCAGTTTGAAAATAAAGGCAGAAGGGTTAGCTATAGAACTCCTGAGAGCGTCACAGCGGCTAGGAAGTTATTGGATAGACAAATGTCTATCAATAGTGTGGCTAAGAAGGTAAAATTTATTTTATATTCCGTTTGAATGTAGAGGTATCTTTGATTCAAATTGTATTTGAACAAGTCTTCACATCTTAAAATAAAGATACTTTGATATCACCCATCAAATGACCAAGTCTCTTACATAAGGGAAATAATTAGGTGATGGTCTGCTAGTAGTTTCATTATTCTTCTTAAACTTTATACCTCTCAGGTAATATTACATATTTTAAAGCCTCGTGGTTGGAAGCCTCCTGTCCGCAGGCAATTTTTCTTAGATTGGAATGAAATTGCCAAGCTTTGTGATTGTGCCGAACGAATATTTTCTACTGAACCAAGTGTTCTAAAAATCAAAGCTCCTGTGAAGATATTTGGTGATTTGTAGGGTCAGTTTGGGGATCTCATGCGCCTTTTTGATGAGTATGGATCTCCATCAACTGCTGGAGACATATCGTAAGTCCATGCTTTCCTTAATTTTGTGCATGCTACACAACACCTGATTTAAACAGTGTTGGAATGTTTGAATGTTGGATGATTTTTGCAAATATTTTGACGTTGAGGAACGGTATAAGAACCCCATTGCAACCAGATTGAGTATTCATTCATTTGTCTTATTTTTTGTTCATGATCTGCAGATATATTGACTATCTCTTCTTGGGTGATTATGTTGATCGGGGCCAACACAGTTTAGAAACTATCACTCTTCTGCTTGCTTTGAAGGTACCACCTGGGAGCAGTATTCCCGTTTTAAAAATTAGAACACTTGTACTGCCACTAATTCTAAGCAAGGCATTATCAGTGCTTTTGATATGGGTATTGAAATTCTTAACCTGTAATCAGTTATTGTTTCTTCTAATCATTTGCGATTCCATAAAAAACAACAATTGGTTATACCTTCTAACTAATTTTTCTTACTTATATTATGTAGGTGTGCCTTCAGAGGCTAATAGTCTTACAGAAGCAATCATCCTTCTAATATGTTGCTGTACATTGCATTTGTTCTTTGCTGGATGCAGTTCCTCATTTCAACTTCCGTGAGATTTTGCTAACTGATGTCATCAATAACATGACCTCCCAAGATGATGTCATAAGGTTCTGTTATGAGCTTTAAGCTTTACTCATTTAGGCTTTGCATGGGATTTTATATTTCTCTCTTCAGTTATTGCTGCTCAGTATTCCTGTGTTCGTTTTAGGAGGTAGTTTTCCAAAGTCGGGTTTATGTATTCTTATGAAGATGCTTCAATTGGTTACAGGGAACTTTGTTGTACAACAATAAAGTCACTATTTTTGCCATATATAATTATATATTTTAATTAGTAATAACGTTTAATATTAATTTTTAATTATAATTAAATTTTGGGATTATCTAAATCAGAATTTGTTTTTAACGAGCAAAGAAATTTGGTAGCTTAAAAATTTAAGCAACCAACTTCAGGCCAATCAAAATCTGAATTCTAAAATAATTTGGAAGCTTAAACATTTAAACAATCAACTTGGGTAAAAACTTTGATACCTTTAAAGTTTAAGCAACCAACATCAGGACAATCAAAAGTAAAAAATCACTTGTAGCAAGTAAAAATCATTTGATCGCTTAAAATTTTAACCAAGTAAAATCAGGTTTAGTTGTTCCATGTATCTTCCAACTAGGTAGGTTAATAGCTCCTAAGTCACAAGTTGCTTCTAGAGAGTAAAAAATTTTGTACCTCAAAAGCTTGAGCAACCAACTTCAGGCCAATCAAAATCATAAATCACTTTTACCGAGCAAAATTCTTGATAGCTTAAAACTTTAACCAAGCAATTCAATATATTGTTGCTCCATGTCTCTATCAACTAAGTAGTTTAATTGCTTTAGAATGATTGGTATATCTGAAGCGATTTATATGTTACTTGCTATATTGGTTGGTCTAGATGTTAAGCAATCAAAATCTTACTTGCTCCATGTTAGTTGGTCTGATGTTAAGCAATGAGTAAAGCAATCGCTTTAGGTAAGTTGGTTTATTACTAGAGCGATTGCATGGTCGCTCAAGGCTTTGAGATACATGGCTTTGGGCAACCAACGTAGCGAGTGCCACTTTTAGTTGCTATAACGGTTATAACGACTTAAAAGGGGCTTTAAGCGACTTAAAACGACATGTCGCTAAAACCCGTTTTTCTTGTAGTGCTCGTACTTTTTTAGTCTTCGATCGGTCTCTGGTCTTTGCTCCTATAGTGTTCAAAACAGGCAATAGACAGCCAAAGATTGAGCAATGAGACCAACAAATCATATACATTGAAAGTGGGATAGGTGTGGCCTTATCCCTCCTATAGTCCTATCCACTCTCTAACGTTCTGTGACTGATTTAACCTTTTTTTTTGTTTTGTTAAGATTCTTTTCCGGATTGCGCCGTAGTTCTTATTAAGAAGTTACATGTAGTTTTACATGCTTCATGGCTCACCAATTGTGCGGTTCCTCTCATACTAGGTTAAATTATTATCACGATATTATTATCAGTAGGATAAAATTAATATTTCTTACGACGGTTTGAACCCAGCTTATAAGGTTGTTTAGAAATCCAGTAATCAGTAGAAAGTTAGATAGTCCTCGTATAAAACTAATTAAACATGTATATATTCGTGAAATAGGCACATTTTTGTGAAACAAATACAGTAGATTAAAAAAAAAATTAGTATCATCGCCAAAGATTAAAGATTTTCACGAGTCTATGAAAATGTGAAATATTCAACCAAGCATGGCCTCAAGTAGGGGTCTACATGATACGGTTCGGTTCGGTTCGGTTTGGTTTTTGGCCCAGCCATAACCGAAACCGGTAGTCTCGGTTTTTCGGTTTTGAAAACCGAGTGTTACCATTAAGCTTTTCGGTTCGGTTCGGTTCGGTTTTGAACCAACTCGGTTTTGGTTTTAACAGGTTCGGTTTTGGTTTTAGCCGGTTATTTTCAGATTTAACCAAATTTAATAAAAATTATTGAAAAAGTTAACACCAAATTGGTTAAAGTAAAAGCCTACAGCAAAAAAAATAAGGCTTATGTATAATATATTGATGTGTCTGTTAGCAAAAGAGACCAGAATGTTATGACAATATTTGATGTGTTTGTTAGCAAATCAACAAAAGACATTTGAACAAGCTGGATCACTTTTAAGTATCTATACCAACAGGTCCAACACCACTGCTGCACACACAGACCACTACTGCACACACAAACCACTACTGCAACAAATCCTGAGAGGAAAATATAATGGTTGTGTTGGTGAACATGTTCCCATGCTTTAGTGACTAATGAACCAGAAACTTACACATAATTTTACAGTTTTTTACTAAACAATGCACATTAATAAAGAAGTACTTTGATACACAATGCACATGGTAAGATACTTACTTCAGCTTCTGAACGTGCCAATGCAATAAGAGGTGCAACGCCTCCTTCTCGTCCAATGGCAATGCTAATTACAGAGACAGAAATAGTTTAAGTCAATAACACTAGTACAGAAGACTTAGATCCCTTTCTATGAATAATATACATGTGATAGACTATGAAAAAAGATTATATATGGTGAAAAGAGCAATAACTTGACTGACAATTCCCACCAGCAAATAGGAGCAGAAGGACTTGATCTAGCATTACCACTATGTAGTATATCAAATATTATCCTTCCATAGCATATCAAATATTAGCCTTCCCAAGTTAAGGCTCAGATTCAGAAAATGCTTCACACAGTCAGTAATTTGTTCACGTATGGTAGAACTATATAATCTCGAACAAATCAATATTTTTCTCTAGTTGCACACTATATCACTGTCTCATGCATACTTGAAAAATGTCCAATCACACAATATTGAGTTTCATTAATGTATCTAGTTCAGATGAATGCATGTTGTAATAAGTCTGACCAGATTGAATTACTCGGGTGCAGGCGAAGTTAAAAAAACAGTCACATTTTAGATTTTCTGAGCTCAGGACATGATATACATCATACCTACTTGTTGTGGCTGACTAAAAGAGTGTACATTCAGCTAATTCTTAGTCACAATAACTTGCACTTGGCATAAGCCATCGCATTTCCTCAATCTAAATCATCTCTACTGGTCTGAGCCATGTCGTTTAAACTTTCAACAAAACAGTTGGAGCACAATTATTTAGGTAATTGTTGTCTTAAAGTTCTATGATGCTACTGGTACTAGGTAATTTACATTACAACTCTCACGAGCACTTCGATAACACATGTTACACATCAATACAAAAATGTAAAAGACGACAAATTAGACTTAAGGTCATATATCTGCCTATAAACGAAGAAATGTTTTATAAGGATGTTTTTACCTGATTTCCCCAGAAGTCAGTACCCCCAGGCTTCTTCAAAAGGATTTGATTGTACTCTGGCCTTGATGTCTGCATTCCAATCAATACAACAGCATACATCAGAAGCTTAATGTAAGAATTAACCTAAACTAAAAACTAAACCTTAATCAACTTAACAAAACCCCCAAAACATGTTGTTCAGAACCCTAATCTCCAATTTATAATGAATCATTCCAAGCAGAAACAGAAACCCTAAACTCCAATTAGCTGAGCATTACTTGAAAACCCCTAAATTGAAAGATGGAAAAAGCAGTACCTAAGAATAATTAGTGTAAGACGATGATGATGAACAGACGATGATCAAATGGTGTAAGCCAGGGAGAAATTTCCTCTAGCCTCAACAGACAACAGACGAACAGAGTAAAGAATGCGGCTAAGCAAGAGAAAAAACATTAGGTAAGTTTTTAGGTTTACATCCTACGGCCTATATTACAAAGATCTAACGACAAATAATATTCGGTTTTTAAATCGACTCGGTTCGGTTCGGTTTTAGGGGTGGACCAAAACCAAACCGAAATCAACCGGTTTTCTTAAATCTATAACCGTTGATTACCATTATATTTTCGGTTCGGTTCGGTTCGGTATTTTAGTGGTACGGTTCGGTTCAGTTTACCTTTAATAAATTAGTTTAAGAAATAATTACTCCAATTTAAGCAAATCGGATTTGTTGTTTCATCCACCATAGTGAGGTTATTATACTACAATTTAATTAAATCCAGAAGTCAATCTGTTTGCGGAAAGTATTAATTTAACATGAACCTGAAATCTGAACCATGTTTAATTTTCTGCTTTTTCATGACTAACTAATTTATTTGATTTGCAGTATTAATCTTTTGAACCAGCTGTGGGTTATTGACATCAATTTGCGGAAAGTAACAGTTTAAAGCAGTGGTGCATCAATGAAGCAGTTGTGCTATTCATCAATTCCTTATCAAATTATCTTTGAGTTTCGGTCTTTTAGGTTTTTTCATTGATACTACTCCCTGTTCTCCATATTTATCCTTACTCATTTTCAATTTTATTTTTTTCACCCCCAATGGCTTTCTTAATATCCCCTTTCTGCCGCACTCAAACCCTTATGTCTAGCCATCAGTTAGGAAATTTCTTTCGCGCTGTTATCTAAATTTTCGCTTCTCCAAGATCTTTCTTACAAAAAATAAGAAGTATGTTAATTTAGTCAAGATGTCAAATTGTTTGGGCAAAAATTCTCATCAGCCCAAAACAACCAAAATCATCAAAAAAATTATCAATATAAATAGAAGAAATTGTCTACAAAATGATATTCACCCGAAGTGATGTCATCATTTTCCCGAAGTGATGTCATCAAGTCCGAAGCCTAATTTGGCCCGAAGCGACGTCATCATTTCCCGAAGTGAGGTAATCACGTCCCGATCCCGAAGCGACGTCATCACGTCCCGATCCCGAAGCGACGTCATCATCCCGACCGTTCCAGCTTGTCCCGATGCCATCTTGTCCCGAACATGCTGTCCCGATCCGGTCATTTCCGCTGGACCAAGTCAATCCCGATGGACCAACTCAATTCCGCAAGCCAACCAGACTGACCCAGACTGTTTGAGGGAAAGCTGGATAAGAAGATAAGGTGTACAGGTGGACCCACATGGAGTTGCCACTTCACCAACACATTTGACACGTGGAAGCATTCTTAAAATGACACATCAGATGGGACATTGGTTCAAAAGAAAAGGAAGAAGGAAAGAGAAGGGATCGGTTTCTTCTCTTTTGGAACTCAAAAACATACTGTAAACACCATAGCTCCAATGGAGCCTTCTGTATTTGTAACCAGAAACATCAATAAAATCCTCTCAACTTCACTACCCGTGGACGTAGGCCATTCGTGGCTGAACCACGTTAAATCGGTGTTCAATTTCTCTTCTTTTTGATGAATTCAGATGATTGATTTTGGTTGTTTTGGGTTGATGAGAATTTCTGCCCAAACACAAATTATATCATCTTTCCTTATATATCATTGGCTATTCACTTATACGATATCCTTAAACAACCAAATTTCTGAATTCCCATATCTTTGCCTCAATTTTCGTATTTACAAATCTCCTTTGAAAGGGTGACTCTCACTTCTACCCTGACTATAAATAGTTATGACTATATTCTCTACATCCATCCAGAAATTCACTTAAACCCCAAACATCCCCACTCTCTACTTTTCTTAAACAACTGTTCCATTTCTATAAACATTATGGGCCAGCATAAACTCTAATATTCTAAGAACCCAAAAAAAATATATAGTTTCTGCCAAAGATGTGGTGATCTCTACGCCAAATTAGGAAATATATCACATTCATTTTCTTGGCTATATATGTTACACACTAAACAACGTTTACATACATTGCGCATTAAGAAATACGTTGCTCTAGTTAAGAATTTATTTTGCAATAATTAAGCAACATTTGTACAACGTTTATATAATTTTTACATGTATACGTTTAAATAATTTTGACTACCTCATACTTATATTTATAGCGATCTCTCTTTATGGCGAAGGTGGGGGTGGATTCTTTTTTAGAAGGTGGGTAGTGATGTAGCAACCCGTTGGGATTATTAGGTAATAATTCCCCATAAACACTAGTTCTTTGGATCAATGTAAAATTAAAGTAGAAACAAAGAAGATGCACTCTAAAAAAACAAAAAAAACGGAAACACAAGAAGTAACATGGTTTGACGGTATGCCTATATCTACAAACGACTACGATCAGCTCTTTATTATAAAGCTTTTACAAGAGAATTAAAACACTCAAAGATTGATATATCAATCACTAATTTATGAGTAGCAAGAAGCTAATCATAAAACTTAAAAAACTCTATACAAATATTGCTCTATAACTCACAAGTAGAAGATAAGTAAAAGAGAAAATTTATTAAACCTCTTGAAGTTGTTGTTGGTATGTTTTCTCCAAATGAACTCCCTCCTATTTATATTAGATTAGTACTTAGGGTTCAAGTATAATACTTGGTAGCCAAGATTGAATCCTTGCAAGCTAAGTAATTGCTAGATAATAGCCATGTGTCCTCGTTTGTTAAGCTTCAGACATTTGGATGCAAAGTGTCATCTAAGCCTTACGAGCATTGACAACTCTAACAATGTTCCACCTTGTCAATGATTCCACAAAAAAAGAGTTAAATGTAGCCATAAATGCCCTTAAGGCATCAACAACAAGCAATATTGATCAAGCTGGGACACCTCTCAAACTCGATCTTCAGAATGACTTTTGTCAACATATTTGATGGATTGTCTTCAGTACCAATCTTCAATAGAAGAAATTTTCCATTATCATCCACTTCTCAAATTTTATGATAGCGAACACCAATATGCTTGGTGCGTGCATGATAGACTTGGTTCTTTGAAAGATGAATTGTGCTTTGAGTGCCACAATACACAATGACATTCTTTTACAATATCCACAAATCTCCAACTATACCTTGAAGCCATAATGCTTCCTTAACAGCCTTTGTTACAACAATATACTTTGCCTCTATAGTAGACAAAGCCACAATTGACTGTAACATATACCTCCAACTGACAGGTCCTCCACTCAAAGAAACAATACCCCGAAGTAGAACGTCACTTATCTCAATCACCAGCATGATCTGAATCAACAAATCCATAGACCTTCAAACTATAATCCTTTTGATACACTAAAACAACATTTAGGGTTTCTTGAAGATATCGCAAAATTCCCTTAACCGCATACCAATGTGTTCTCCTAGGATTAGCCATATACCGATTAACCAATCCAACCGCTTGAGAGATATCTGTACGAGTACAAATCATAGCATACATCAAAGAACCTACCTCATTAGCATAGAGAACCTTTTACATATACTCTTTATCCTCACTAGTAGTAGGACTCAACTGTTTGATAACTTAACATTTGGAAACATAATACCGATAGCGAATTTTCCATTCCAAAGCGACGAATAATTTTCTCAAGATAAGATTTTGAGTAAGACATAACTTCCCCTTTGATGTATCTCGAGTAACTTCCATACCCAATATCTTCTTAACCGAATCCAAATCTTTCATCTCAAACTCTGAACTTAATTGCTTCTTCAAAGCATCAATTTCTGACTTGCTATTTGCAGCTATAAGCATGTCATCCATATAGAGTAATAGATAAACAAAAATCTCATCTTGAAGCTTCTTAAAGTACACACATTGGTCGTACTTACTACGAGTGTACTTTTGCTGCAACATAAACGTATCAAACTTCATATACCACTGTCTGGGTGATTGTTTCAACCCATACAATGACTTCTGAAGTCGACATATATAATCTTTCTTATCGACAACCTCATAACTAATAGATTGTGATATATAAAATTTCCTCTTCCAAATCTCCATACAAGAAGGCAGTATTAACATCAAGTTGCTCGCGCTCTACATCAAACTGCACCATAAATACTAAAAGGACTCTGATGAAAGTGTGCTTAACAACCGGAAAGAAAACTTCATTATAATCCACACCTTCCTTTAGATATTAACCTTTATTTGTATGGTACACCACTAACGATACCCTTAGAGTCTAGAATTCCATCCTTCACCGTATAGACCCATTTGCACCTGATCGTCTCTCTTCCCTTGGGCAACTTAACTAGTTCCTAAGTGTGATTCTTATGAAGAGACTCCATCTCCTCATCCATAGTTGTTTTCCCATCAACGAAATGAGTATTACGCATCGCCTCGGCTAATCTTCAAATATGGATAATGCATGAGAAATACTATCTTCATAACCATATCGAATAGGTGCACTAATTTGACACCTATCACGTTGAGAAGCCAATGACGGAATAATCCCATATTGTTGCCGAATAGGTTCCTCAGTGGGAACTTCATCTTCATCTTCTATTGGTTCATTTTTAACTTCTTCTTCTTCAGTAGTTGATGAATAAGGATCCCTTTGCTCCACCTACATCGAATTATCATCAATACCACTACTACTCACACTTTCAATTTGAGAGTTCCAACCTGTGAACTTCTTTGAATCAAATATAACTTTCTCGTTGAAGGTCACATCACGACTAATCGGAAACTTTTGTAAGTCTGGGCACTATAAACGGTACCCCTTTACACCTTCTAGATAACCTAAGAAAATTGCTTTTTTATCTCTAACACCTAACTTATCTTCTCTGACGTGAAAATAAGCCGCGCAACCGGACATCTTCAAATTTGGATATTTTGGAGGATTACCAGTCCAAATTTCCATAGGTGACTTACACTGAATAGTTGTTGATGGTGGTCGATTCACTAAATAGCACGCCGTAATAACTGTTTCAGCCCACCAAATTTTTCCCAAACCAACTTTTGATAACATGCACCGTGCTCTCTCAAGTAGTGTGCGATTCATTCGCCCCAATACTCCATCTTGTTGTGGTGTACCTTTTACTGTGAAGTATTGATAAGTGCATAATTTATACTCCCTCCGTTTCAGGAAAAGAGTTACTTTTCCTATTTGCACAATTGTTAAGGCAAGATGAGAGAGAATAACTTTTATAATTTATTTCCAAATTTGCCCTAACAAAAAGTTTAATACTACATATATCTTTATAATGAGAATAATAACATTTCTTAAAATAACAAGGGTAATTTTGAAAGTTTGTTATATTGAAAATGAAAGTAACTCTTTTGTTGGAACAAAATTTAAAGAGAAAGTAACTCTTTTCCTGAAACGGAGGGAGTATATTTTAAGTATCATTTTCTTATACTTATTTGCTATATTTGGTGTGAATTACTGTGTGTTATTATTACTTTTGTAGTTTATGTGTTTTATTAGGTTACATCTCTGAAAGAAATGAAATGGATCATTACAATGGAAGAATTATCAAAGAACCATTGTAGCTCATACAAAAACCGTTGAATTACGATGCCAACGGCGAAAGAATGAGGTCATTCCGAGGTCATATGAAAAAGTTATGAGCAAAACCGTGAAACCAACTTGGATTTGGTATCTGATCCCTTCAAGGTACGGGTTGGGTACGTAGGAAGCCGTAATGAAATGCATTGAGGTGCAGCACCTTGTCGCTCGTATCATCTAATTTAGAGGTGATTGCAACATTATGGTAACTCGTATCATCTGGCTTGGCAATGCTAAGTCAAGAGATGATTCTATTCGATGGATTGTTCGTACTTCCTAGCAACCGTTACGGCATGGAATGACATGTGCCTGGATGTTGCACCCTTGGCAAAGAACAAGGTCAGTGCAGGCTTCAGGGTATGGTCGAAACAGAATTGATGAAGCGAAAAATTAGGCCTAAAATGGCCTAGGTGCTAGTCCAATGCATGAGTTAGGCCTAGACTTTAATGGTCATGTACCTTTTGTAGAATAAGGGTGAGTTGGAACAATATAGAAACTACGTTCCGAGTATCATGCTTGAAAAGCATGCTTGGAAAGGCAAATATACTTGCATACGCAGCGAGAAGTTAATCTTTAAGGTCCGGTTATTATCTTTTAAGCCGCGCATCAGGGAGTTCTGGCCTGCCCAGTGCAACGCACCGGAGGCGGAATTTTTTGGTCCGTGACAAATGGTATCAGAGCAAGTTCCGAGAAAACACTAGGGACTATGCGTTGTGGACTCTTCAAGTGAGTGTTTGTAATGCGACTATAAAAATTTTCCTTCAAAAATAAAAAGGAAAAAGGTTGGAAGAGTAGGCCAACTGTTACGCAAAAAGAAGCGTTTGTGACTGCTAGACCAGTTACTTTGTAAGTTTGTGTTGGACAATCAGGCCAAAAGCTTGTGCTAAGAAAAATTATAACTAATACGATAGTTACTTCGTTGATATTTGGACGTGCTCGAGTGTACTATGAGTTTGTCAGGACTTATTAGACTCTTTTACCATATTGTTGGTAACCCGGAAGACCGTCGTTGGAACGGTGGTAACCCGGAAGACCGTTAGCTCCCTCTTTTACCATATTGTTACCATATGTTGTCATGCCTGCTAGCTCCCACTTACGAGTGGCAACCCAGAAGACCGTTAGCTGTAACGGTAGGCTTGCATCCGACTGCTCTGGCAATTGAGTTTGGTCATCATAGTACTAAGTAAAATATTGCTTGTCATGTTTGATGACCCTTTCAACTTTTGTGAACTTTGGGGATTCACAATTGAGTTTGGTCCTCATAGTACTAAGTAAAATATTGCTTGTCATATTTGATGACCCTTTCAACTTTTGTGAACTTTGGGGATTGGCAATTGAGTTTGGTCCTCATAGTACTAAGTAAAATATTGTTTGTCATATTTGATGACCCTTTCAACTTTTGTGAACTTTGGGGATTCGCAATTGAGTTTGATCCTCATAGTACTAAGTAAAATATTGCTTGTCATATTCGATGATCCTTTTAACTTTTGTGAACTTTGGGGATTCTTAAGTGTATGGTATGGGACGTCCACTTGAGATCTCATGTTGAGTAAATCCTTTTGCATTCTTGAGCATGTGTTATGGGACACATGATTTGTGATCCAAATTGATTTTCTTAGTAGAGTTGTAAAACCTTTTCTGATCCTCGAGCATATTGTATGGGACGTATGTTTGGAAGATCTTAATCGGCGTTTACGACAAATATGGACCCTATTATGATTCCGAAATATACAGAATGGGACGCATATTCCGAAGGTTCTAATTTGTGTTCATTAACAAACATTAGACCCTTGTTGGATTTCTGAGCATCATGGAATGGGACATATGCATAGGAAACCTTAATCGATGAAGCTTGTCCACAATAGTTTTTTATTTAAATTTCGGTGACGAATTTTTTGAAGGTGGTAAGAATGTAACACCCATAACTTTCACATGACGCTTACTTCAAAGCCAAGCAAAGCATTCTCGGGTAAGCTACAGTTAAACACGCTGATGAGCATCAAATATGATCCATCGTATAGGCTACATCGTATTTATATGTGCATTACCGCTTATGCACATCCAAGCAAAGCTCCCTCCCTATATATGTTTTATTTGCATTTCCACAAATAAATATTTGAAAGGTAAGGGCCATCCATCGACTGCAAGGCCGAAAATGAAGATTTCTTGCCAAAGCCAATCGAGACATTCTCAGGTAAGCTACAAATAAAACACGCTGATGTATCAAGGTGATGCATTCTTGGCTCGGTGATGCATTCAATCATGCATCACGGCATAATAGTGTCTTAGCACTATGATGCATTCATCGAATAACGACATTGGCTCGTTGATGCATTGAATAATGCATCATGGCATAATAGTGACTTAGCACTATGATGCTCTCACTTATGCAACTTCGGCTTAGTGATGTATTTTATCATACATCATGGTATAATAGTGCATTTGCACTATCATGCCTCTTCAAATACGCATCACGCGTAATAGGGCCTTAACACTGTAATTCGAGGTCAAGGAATCCGCACCTTAATGAATATCTAGGTAAGATTTATAAGCTTAGGATGAAGCTTCAACCCAAGCCATGACGCGTCCATGAGTAAGCGTCATGCGAAAATTTTGGGTGTTACATTCTTACCACCTTCAAAGAATTTCGTCCCCGAAATTTAACTCAAAACTATTGTGGACAAGCTTCATCGATTAAGGTTTTCTATGCATATGTCCCATTCCATGATGCACAGAAATCTTGCAAGGGTCCAATGTTTGTTAGTGAGGACAAATTAGAACCTTCAGAATATGCGTCCCATTCCGCATATCTCAGAATCCTAATAGGGCCTACGATTGCCATTGATGCCGATGGAGACCTTCCGAACATACGTCCTATACCGCATGCTCTAGGATCAACAAAGGTTTTTATAACTTTACAGAGAAAAACTCAAATTGGATCCCTAAACATGCGTCCCATACCACATGCTCAAGAATACAAAAGAATTTACTCAACACGAGATCTTAAGTGGACGTCCCATACCATACACTTAGAGTCCCCAAAATTCACATAGGTTGAAAAGGGTCATCGCGAGTTTATGAATAGTTTCTAGCGTAGAACTGTGAGGACCAAATTCTAATGCCAGTGCAGTCGGATGCAAGCCATCGTCCCCGACGATCTTCCACTCGTAAGTGGGTGCTAGCCAACCTGACAACACACACCGTGCCGCGCAGGTGAGGGGGTGATCAGTCCCAATGCCAAGGGTAGTCGGATACCAGCCACCGTTCCAAACGGATTCCCTGGAAAACTCAAAGCACACTCGAGCGCGTCCAAATCTTAGCGGAGTAACTAGTGAGTTACAATTTCTTTTGTATAGGCACTTGGCCTTATTTATCCACTCTATTTTCACACAACAGTTGGCCTACTCTTCCAACCTTTCTATTTCCTTTGAAGGAAAGTTTTGTAGTCATAATACAAAATGCTCACTGACGAGTCCAAAACTCACAGTCCCTAGTGTTTTCTTGGAACTTGCTCTGATACCATTTGTCGCGGATCGGAAAATTCCGCCTCCGGGGCGTTGCGCTGGGCAGGCCAGAACTCCCCGATGCGTGATTTTTAAGAGTGTAACCCAACCTTAAAGCCTAACTTCTCGCTGGAAAGTGCATGTAAATTTTTCTTTCCAAGCATGCCATGTAATCATTTTACTCGAAACGTAGTTCCCACATCATTCAAGCTACGTTTATAATGTTCCAGGTATATTTTCCTTTCCAAACATGTTTTGCAAGCATGGTACTCAGAACGTAGTCTCCATATCGTTCCAACACACCCTTGACCTACAAAGGGTGCAAGGCCATTAAAGCCCATGGTGAATGCCTTTGACTAGTATACCATTCCAACGTACCCTCAATATACCAAGGGTTGAAGGCTTACAAGCTAACGGGGATGCCTTTGGCAAGCATCACATAATTTCGATCATTGTCTAAGCCTAACTCATGCCTTGGACCAACACCTAGGCTATTTCAAGCCTAAGCTTTCACTCCATCAATTCTGCTTCGACCATGCGCTGGAGCCTGCACTTATCTTGTTCTTTCCAAGGGTGCAACATCCAGGCACATGCCATTCCATGCCGCAACAGTTGCTAGGAAGTATGAACAATCCATCAAATGGAATTGCAACTGCCCTATCAAGTGTGGCAACAATCATCGCTTGCTTAGCATTGCCGAGCCAGATGATATGAGTTACCCAAATGTCGTAATCATCTCTCGAATTAGATGATATGAACGACAAGGTGCTGCACCTCAATGCATTGCATTACGGCTGCCTACGTACCCAACCCTTACCTTGATGGGATCAAGCATGACCGTAGTTCATCAAAGGGTCAATTTGAAAGGGACAAGCAACTTAAGCCTATTAAGGCAAAGCCAACTTCGATTCCAACTTCATCGCAAGGCCAAATGACAAGCAAAGCCTAGTCCGTGTAGGCCAAAGGGATTTCGCAAGGTATTCACTAGCTTTGTGCATAACTATCGCTATTTATTATGCAAATATGCATTCTCAAGTACGTAGCACGATCGAAAGATGTTTTCGCATAATTCAAGCTTCATCAGCTAAGCTACCAGCATATTGATGCTTATGCATCAAGTATGCTCCGGCGTATAGGCTACTTCGCATATCTACATGTGCATTACCCCTCATGCACATTCAAGATTCATCGGTTAAGCTACAAGCATATTGATGCTTATGCATCAAGTATGCTCCAACGTATTGGCCACTTCGCATATCTATATGTGCATTTACCGCTCATGCACATTCCAACAAAGCTCCCTCCTTATATATGTTTTATTCGTATATTTACAAACAAATATTAGAAAGGTAGGGGTCATCCATCGACTGCAAGGCCGAAATTGAAGATTTCTTTCCAAAGCCAAGCAAAGCATTCTCGGGAAAGCTACAGTTAAACACACTGATGAGCATCAAGTATGCTCCATCGTATAGGATACATCGCATTTATATGTGCATTACCGCTCATACACATCCAAGCAAAGCTCCCTCCCTATATATGTTTTATTTGCATTTCCACAAAAAAATATTTGAAAGGTAAGGGTCATCCATCGACTGCAAGGCCGAAAATGAAGATTTCTTGCCAAAGCCAATCGATACATTCTCAGGTAAGATAAAAATAAAACACGCTGATGCATCAGGGTGATGCATTCTTGGCTCGGTGATGCATTGAATCATGCATCACGGCATAATAGTGCCTTAACACTATGATGCATTCATCGAATAACGACATTGGCTTGGTGATGCATTATGACTTAGCACTATGATGCTCTCACTTATGCAACTTCGGCTTAGTGGTGCGTTGGATCATGCATCACGGTATAATAATGCCTTTAAACTATCATGCCTCTTCGAATACGCATCACGCGTAATAGGGCCTTAACACTAATTCGAGGTCAAGGCATCCGCACCCTGATGCATATCTGGGTAAGATTTATAAGCTTAGGATGGAGCTTCAACGCAGGCCATGACGCGTCCATGAGTAAGCTCATTCAAAAATTCCGGGTGTTACAATCACAGTGCTAATGTACTATTATGCTATGATGCATGATTCAATGCATCAATGAGCTAATGTTGCGTAAGTGAGAGCATCACAGTGCTAATGCACTATTATGCCGTGATGCATGATTCAATGCATCACTGAGCCAATGTTGTGTAAGTGAGACCATCACGGTGCTAATACACTATTATGCCGTTATGCATGATTCAATGCATCACTAAGCCAATGTTGCGTATTTGAGAATGTATTATAGTGCTAATGCACTCTAATACCGTGATGCATGATTAAGAATGCATCAGTAAACTAATGTGCGTATTTCAAGAATGCATTATAGTGCTAATGCACTATTATGCCGTGATGCATGATTGAGAATGCATCATTTATCCAAAGTTGCATATCCGAGAATGCATTATAGTGTTATTATGCCGTGAAAGCATCATTCAATCGTGTTTCGTACTCGAGAACGTACATTTGCATAAGTAAATAGCGATAGATATGCACAAGCTAGTGCATACCTTGCGAAAGTCCTTCGGACTATACGGTCTAGGCTTTGTTTGGCCTTTGGCCTTGCGATGAAGTTGGAATTGAAGTTGACCTTGCCTTAATAGGCTTAAGTTGCTTGTTCCTTTTGAAGTGACCCTTGATGAACTACGGTCATGCTTGATCCCTTCAAGGTACGGGTTTGGTACATAGGCAGCCGCAATGGAATGCATTGAGGTGCAACACCTTGTTGATCATATCACTAATTTAGAGGTGATTGCGACATTATGGTAACTTGTTTCATCTGGCTTGGCAATGCTAAGTCAAGAGATGATTGTTGCCACACTTGATGAGGTAGTTGCAAGTCCATTCGATGGATTATTCGTAATTCCTAGCAACCGTTACAGCATGGAATGACATGTGCCTGGATGTTGCACCCTTGGCAAGGAACAAGGTCAGTGCAGGCTCCACGGCATGGTCGAAACAGAATTGATGAAGCGAAAATTAGGCCTAGGTGCTAGTCCAAGGTATGATTTAGGCCTGTACAATAATCGTATTTATGTGATGCTTGTCAAAGGCATTCACCATTGGCTTAAATGGTGATGTACCCTTTGTAGAATATGGGTGAGTTGGAACGATATAGAAACTGCGTTCCGAGTACCATGCTTGAAAAACATGCTTGGAAGGGAAAATATACCTGTATACGCACGAGAAGTTAAACTTTAAGGTCCGGTTATTAACTTTTAAGCAGCGCATCGGGGAGTTCTGGCCTGCCCAGTGCAACGTGCCGGAGGCGGAATTTTCCAATCCGTGACAGTTATCTTCTACACACCAAAATCCACTACATTCCATTGCAACGTTGATGCTCCGCTACTTTTGATTAAATCGCCATAACAATTTCGAAGTACGGGTTAATAATATAGCTTTGGAATCACAAACAAGATATCCAATTAGCCGTTTGAACACTCGCAACAATCCATGGTCATAGGTTTGACAAAATATAAACAATAAAACATTATTCAAAATAAAGATTAACTTGAATAAATCATATCAAGTAGCTTTGAAGTCTTCCCTAACCAAACAAATATTTAGCTACACATATTAAAATTCATAACACAATAAAGAGAATATAAAACTAAAATTAAAATCAACTAAACCAAGGAAATGAGGCAGGTGGAATGGTGGTGTTGTAGCTTGCAAGGTGCTGAAGTGCTTATGGATGGTGGGTAATGCTCTCTGATGTTGTGTAGTGCTCCTCCATGTGATGTGTTCTTTGCACAGCTAAAGTGAAGGATCTTTGGACAGTGGTTGGATGGTGATTATCGCTTGCTTGGGTAGAAGTTGGTGGAACTGAATTTGGAGAGGAGCAAAGCTCCTCTATGTTGAAGATGCAAAACATGCGTGAGGAGGTGTATGATCTTTTTGTTGTATCCTTGAGTCCCTTTTATAACTTTTGTTTCTGCCAAATAAGAATCCGGCTAAAACCCAACTTCCTAATCTATCTGAACTTCTAAAAGATGTCTTCAATCAACACCATTCACTCACATAATCAACAACAACTGATTCATTCAATGACGCAGAACTACATATACTTCCCTGAATTTTTGGCATTCTCCAGATCCTTCTCAACTTCAAAAACACCATTCAATCCCGTGTTCTTCTTAACTTCTAAATCGTGTCCTATCCACACACTTTGTTGAGATGCATCTTCAGAGTCTTCTCACACTCGAACTCAAATACCCACCAAAATCTATGGTACGATGTTGTTGAGATTTGGAAACTCAGTCAGGCATTTTTACAAACACTCGTTGTGTGTAATTATAATATTAGAGAGATAGATTCTCTCTTGATTTCCTTCCTATTCCATCTCCTTCCCTGCAATGAACCATACATTCATAATCATTCAAATCAACTAAGTTTCACGGCAATCTCAGACCAACATCTTATCTTCTCTAACTCCTCTAACACAAACTGAATCTTCTTCCATGTTTGTTCTTGTTACAAACCTTCACCAAAAACATTACAGATTCAATTCGGGCAAACCCATAACCCATCTCTGTTTTCTTAAATCATAACCACTAGAACCTCTATAATTCACAACTTCAAATTCCCTTCTTGGTTGTTCTGTCTTGCTAGAAAATTCACTAAAACCATCTTAGATTTGGACCCTGTCTTGTTTCTGTATTCTTCCCACCTTGCAGATAAGTCATAACTCACCGTAAACCCTTGAACTCTTAGCCTGCCGGTGTGAACCCTTAATGCAGTTATCAGAGAAGGAGAGAGGTGCAAAGAAAAGAAAATTCGATTTTGAAATGAGTCTTTCAACCTAATTTCCTTCTGTACAAATCGAAAGGGGGGGAACGGTGGCACTTATTAGAATCGGGTGCCTGTAACAGAATTAATTCTTAGTTAAAACTATGGCTTCCTTGAGACGATTGACCCTGGTGCTTCAGTAATTTGCTTAGTAAGCCAACTCAATTGGATGCCCCATAACGAATTAGGCCCTGTCTCCAGTATTTCCTTATTTTCAACACTTAGAAGCCTTGCATCCTTGCTATGCTTCAATCCATCAACACCCAAGACAAGCAATGATTTAAACATGTTTTTCTCTTTTTTTGCGTCACATTACTCTATGTACCTATAATACTCAAAACAAACATAAAATACGAAATTTACAAGAAAAATAGCAAAGAAAGCATAACTAATTGATATTAATTAAGGTATTTTAGACACCTATCACTCACAAGTAGTTCTTGGTTCACACATTTAAATAAATATTAAGATATCTATATGTTTTGTATGCATGTGGAATAATAGCCACCCTCAGGTGACTCCAATTCACAGTGTATTATGATGAACAATAGAGTCATATGAGTTTGTTAATACATTTTAGACGAGATTCAACCGCAAGTGATTCTGGTTGTCGTATTAAATAAACATAATATTATATCATGAGAATTTAAAATGTCCACAAATATTTTTCATGTCTTAGTGTGATCCTTAATAAGATATTACCCACAGGAGAAGCTTATTGAAGCTATGAAACTATTGTAAATTTAATTGTTATGTATCCTTATATGACATACTAACTTTTGTTCTTAAATTAATAATTATGATTATTTCGTAGACTTTTATAGTCTAAATTTTGGAGGATGAATTATTTTATCACCTGATGATTTTTCACGTTACTATGTACATCTATCAATTGTATCATGAATCTTAATTTGTGGATGTTTATCGAACATTCAGTATTGAAATTGAGATGCAATTGTAGAGAACTGAAAATCATAAAGTCCAACAAAGGTGGTGAAGATTGTGAATGGTACGACGAAACATAAAAGTATCCCGAATCATTGTAAAATATCGCCAAAATTTTGGCGTTACCGATCAATACACAAGGCCAAATAATCATTGGCATAATGGTGTATAACAAAAGGCGAAATCATACTCTTATGGAAATTGTTAGAAGCATGACAAGTCATGCATATTACTCGTATACGTTTGTGGGTGTGTTCCTCGTGCAATTGAGTAATTTAAATAGCCTTCCGAGTAAAAAAGTTTCAAAGACATACTTTGAATTGTAGAAAGGCTGGAAACCTAGTTTAAAACACCTTTAAGTTAGGATTGTTCAGTTGGAGGAGGGCTTACATTCACAAATTATAGAAATTGGATTTGAAAATTATTATTGGTTCATTGATTTTCCTGAAAAATCCAAAGGGTATATTTGAATGTTCTAACCATATTATGAGATTCATTGAAACCGAAATGTAAATTCATTAGTGATGGCATAATATGTGAGAGTACATGGATACATTGCTTAAGAATTCAAGATAATGATCCCCTTGACTATGACTTTGACAAATACTATGAATCTTTTCATTGTCGAACCGTTTGATAGTGAAGGACCACAAATTACTGATCCACTACTCCATAATAAAACTATTGTCAATAAAGGAATTGTTGACAACCACAAGAATCAGCATCAATATTGTCTCCTAGAGATCGCAAAAAAATTATTCATGATGTTTCAATGGTTTGTTTACAAGAATTTAATTTTGATAGAAGATGATAAAGATTCGGTTTTTTAATTTACGATTTATTATGATTGAAATTTTTGATTAATGGATTGTGCCATGAAAGCTAAAATCAATGGTTGAACATCAAGTCTCAGATATTTTTTAATTGCTCGAAAGACACAAACCAGTTGTGCGTAAGTGGGTCTTTCATACCTAGCACTACTGTAATAGCAATGTTACATGATATAAAGCTAGACTTGTAGCCAAAGATTTTACTCAGAAATGAAGCATTGATTATAAATAAGTTTTTCTCTCGTGTCAAATAAAAACTTATTCAAAATTATCATAGCATTATTAGTAGCTCAGTATGAATTTAGAGTTACATCAACTAAATGTGCCAAATAGCCTTTATCAATGGTAAATTGTATGGAAATTTTACATTTGTTAAACTGAAGGCCTTGCCTTATTAAGTCGGGTGTAGTCTGTAAATTTAAGAAACCAACGTACGAAATTATGCAGTTTCCCCTCAATGATATATGAAATTCAACCTATAAATGTTTCTAGTTTTGGGTGAAATTATTATATGAATATATCTCAAAATTAGTGGGAGAAGTTTATACTCTTTGTTATGTATGTTAAGACATACTACTTACGAGAAGTGATCTTGGCTTTATGTATATCCCATTAGTTTTTTCGATATAAAGAATATCAATGAAGCTTGCCACAAGATAGTCACATATCATGTGGATTACTAAAGCTCTCATATAAAACCTATGTCGAATATTCAGAGAATATTTGAGATAACAACATACTAGCAAATTTTATTTCATATTGGAAAGAAGATATAAATTTAATCTTCATTACGTCTTAATTCTGAAATGGAACATACAACGAGTTGTTGATATGTTAGCCAAAGTCTTATTGAATCTGAGAACAAATTATGAGAAAGCTATCAATAGATTTAAGATACTAATATTGAATTATGTCTTACAATTAGTTAATCATCCCATTTAGAGTTGATTGGGTTTTCAGACTTCAATTTTGCTGGATGTACGGATCTATAAAGGAAGAATCCATTAATATTACTTCCACGTTTTAGTTTGAATATTTATGACTGCGAGACTTAGAGATTTAAGTTTGTTTCTACATTGCTGAAATTTATCGTCTTAGCTTCGCATCATTAAAACACAATATGAATACAAAAGGAACAAAACACATGAACCTTGAGTATCCATATGTTGATTAAGCAATTCAGAAATGATAAGTTGTTCATTTAACGTCAAACACAATTATGCACTTATGGAACATTTACCTTTTAAGACCCCTAAAGAAAAGATTACAATCTTAGGTCTGTGGGAGTAACTAATTATTGAATTCAACTAGTTTATGTGCTTATTTTGGACACTTATTGAACTCTTATTAATGTAATTCTGAATTTATTTATGTATCCATATTTAATATACACTTATGTGATTAGATGAATGTTAACATAAATTGTCGACTTTCTTAAAGACATAATTGGACCATTAAGATATTTTTATTTAAGGCCTTGTAGAGTAAGTTATTTGTGTTATGGTACATGGAAGGGAACATGTTGATAACATGATAATGTGCAACCGCCATGACTCGCATGAGTAGTTTGCTTGATTAAGGTATTATGTTAACCATTAAATTTTGTTTAGCAATTACGTGTACCTTATGTTTTCTACGATTAACCATTAAATAAATTATCTCATGGACCAGTGGGAGAATGTAAGATAATTTCATACGATAAAATTATCTCATTGGACCCATGTGATAACTTTGGGCTAATCTAGATATTACTAAACTTATTAGGTTTCTATAAGAGGTTATTTCCTATTTGTCTCTTCCTTGATGGACGGTCAAGATCTAAAAACTAATCTTAAAACCCTAGGAACCTGGTCCCTTCTCTACCTATAAAAGGAACACAATTCCTATTAATATTATGTTCAAGGAATTGCTACTCATTACAGCTAAGGTCAAAAAAGAGAAACCAAGACCTCGGTATTACTGATAATACAGGTTGTTGTATATTATTATATAATTATCATGAAATTCATGATCCTACGATTAAATATCTATAAATCAAATCTTATTCATTGACTACATATTTCGTGTACCATCTTCTCAGTCCTTTTTATTTTTATTTTTGACAAGTGAGGAGGGAAGTCGGTTTCTCTGAAAATATGGTCGGTTTAGGTTTTACAAATAAATACCCCTATAAGTTAGGTCCATCCTGAGTAATTAAAACAACTTTCTTCTCCATATAAATTCAGAACCACAATTTATTCATTACCTCTTTTTCCTTCTCCGCTCAATCTAGGGTTTTAGAGTTCTGCTGGTCCCTTCAGACCAGTTTCAATCGATCCCTTTCGTTTCAATCAAATCGATCCCAGGGTTTTAGGGTTTGAAGGAATTATTGGGAATGTCGACAGAGAGAAAAAGGAAAGTAAGCTTATTTGATGTAGTTGATGAAACATCAGTATCTGCTGCTGCTAAACTTGTTAAGATGAATGGATTTGGAGGGGGTTTAATCCATAATAATCCACTTGTGAATCGATGGAATGGAAGGCCGTATTCACAGAGATATATGGATATCTTGGAGAAAAGAAAAACACTTCCTGTTTGGCAACAAAAAGATGAGTTTTTGCAGGTTTTGAAGAATAATCAGACTTTGATTTTAGTTGGTGAAACTGGTAGTGGTAAAACTACTCAGGTATAATTTTTATGCCCCAAGTTTTGATTTTGCCCTAATTTTAATTTTAGCTTACTGTGGTTGATCATGTCCCACTTTGCCCTAGTTTCATAGTCTATGGGATTTTTTTGTGGGCATTGTTTATTATGCCCTAATTTGAACCCAGTGGGGTTAGTGATACGCAATATATATATAGGGAATTCGGTTTTATTAGAAATTTACTGTATTACTACCCTGAGTTGATAATTTTGTTAGTGGGGTTTGTTTCTGCGTGGATTTTGGTGTTCTCTTACATGTCTTAGGGTACGGGGCCTTGAACCCGAAGGCCCCCATATATATGTTGCATTATATTATTGGGTATTTCAGAAAGTTGTGGATGTATGAAATTATGGTTAGTTATGCTATTCTGGTAATGTGAAGAGTATATAAAAGGGATTCAGCAATATTTGAAAGCTCACTTGTATACTTTCATAGACCAGAGATCATTAAGAGATCTGTTCATGAACCCAGAATGTTAGCTCATGTGGGGGTGATTAATTAATTCTTTGTTTAAGCAGCTATGTTATAGTAATTTTTATGTTTATTGGAATTCGGTAGATACCTTACTAATGATGCATTATTGTACGAACAGATTCCCCAGTTTGTGATTGATGCCGTTGAGCTAGAAAATCCAGGAAAACGAAAGAAAATGATGGTTGCTTGCACCCAACCGCGTAGAGTTGCTGCGATGTCAGTTTCTCGACGTGTTGCTGAGGAGATGGATGTGACAATCGGAGAAGAAGTTGGTTATAGCATCCGTTTCGAAGACTGTAGTAGTGCAAAAACTGTTCTCAAGTAAGTTATTCTTTCGAGACACTCTGTGTTGTCGAACTTCGCTGTATGTCCTGAATAGTTTATTTTGCTTCCTTTTTGTTTAATTGTAATAAAGGCGAGTGTGAAATGGTTTTATTCTGGTAACTCATGTATCTATGATCTTGGTGTCGCAGGTACTTAACAGATGGTATGCTCTTAAGAGAAGCTATGACTGATCCCCTCTTGGAAAACTACAAGGTGATAATTCTGGATGAGGCTCACGAAAGAACTTTGGCGACAGATGTGTTGTTTGGTCTTCTGAAAGAAGTCTTAAAGAATAGACCAGATCTTAAATTGGTGGTTATGAGTGCAACCCTGGAGGCTGAAAAGTTTCAGGCTTACTTCAGTGGTGCCCCTCTTATGAAGGTTCCTGGAAGGCTTCATCCAGTCGAGATATTCTACACACAGGATCCTGAGAGAGATTACCTTGAAGCAGCAATTCGTACAGTTGTGCAGATACATATATGTGAAGGTCCTGGTGACATTCTTGTTTTTCTAACTGGAGAGGAAGAGATAGAAGACGCATGTCGGAAAATAACAAAGGAAATAGGAAACCAGGGTGAGCAAGTGGGTCCAGTGAAAGTAGTGCCACTGTATTCTACTCTCCCTCCAGCAATGCAGCAGAAGATATTTGATGCTGCCCCGCCTCCTTTGAAGGAGGGTGGCCCACCTGGAAGGAAAATTGTGGTGTCGACGAATATTGCTGAAACTTCTCTGACTATAGATGGTATAGTTTATGTTATTGATCCTGGGTTTGCTAAACAGAAAGTCTACAATCCACGAGTGCGAGTGGAATCCTTGTTGGTGTCACCAATATCAAGGGCAAGTGCTCACCAGAGATCAGGTCGTGCAGGAAGAACACAACCTGGGAAGTGTTTCAGACTGTACACCGAGGGAAGTTTTAATAATGATCTTCAGCCACAAACCTACCCAGAAATATTGAGGTCAAATCTTGCAAATACTGTTCTTACCTTGAAGAAACTTGGAATTGATGATCTGGTGCATTTTGATTTTATGGATCCACCTGCTCCTGAGACATTGATGCGTGCGTTAGAGGTGTTGAATTATTTGGGTGCTTTGGATGATGAAGGAAACCTTACTAAATTGGGGGAGATTATGGCTGATTTTCCACTGGATCCTCAAATGTCGAAGATGCTTGTTGTTAGTCCAAGCTTTAACTGTTCCAACGAAATTCTCTCACTTTCAGCTATGCTTTCAGGTATGTATAAATCTTATCAGTTTTATTACTTAATGTTTTTTTTATTGTGTCTATGTTCCATGTTACCACAGTCTTCCATAATTTATGGAGGACTCCTCAGTCTCTTGGTTTCATGGATAAGGTATTGGTCAAGTTCAATGGCATGTGCTTGCATTGCCTAGTCCCCTCCTAAGTTTCATGCATGGGTTTTAGAAAAATAAAATAAAATCTTTTAGAGTTTGTTTGGAATATGCAAGTGCATGGGTCCATGTCCTTAGAGTTGTTTAGATGTTCATCTAGGTTTGTCATCAGCTACTTGTCTGGGTTGCATGCCACTCGTTGGCATGTTCCATAGAGATTTCTTAGTAAGTGCTGATGCAGTTAGTTGCAGTTTCTCAGTTATTCTCTCATGAAGCAAGTGGTTTCGTCTCGCCTCTATGCATCTGCTGACTGACCTACCGTGGGCCTCCTCTGTGATAACAATTTCTTTCTTTAGTACCCAATTGCTTTGTCCGGCCTAGGGAGGCTCAAAAAGCTGCAGATGAAGCGAAAGCTCGGTTTGGCCACATTGATGGGGACCATCTCACGCTTTTGAACGTGTATCACGCCTACAAGCAAAACAGTAAGTACAGTTTATCATCATTTTTAAAGATCTGCCATTTATGAGCCTTTCAGGGTTTCGTCTTATTTGTCGCCTGTTTGTGGTTATGTACGCAGATGAGGACCCTTCGTGGTGTTATGATAACTTTGTCAATGCTAGGGCGCTAAAGTCTGCTGATAATGTGAGGCAACAACTAATGCGCATCATGACCAGATTCAACCTCAAGCTATGCAGTACAGATTTCAACAGCCGTGACTACTACATCAACATCAGGAAGGCTATGCTGTCTGGTTATTTCATGCAAGTAGCTCACCTTGAACGTACAGGACACTACCTAACAGTGAAAGATAATCAGGTAATTGTTTTGTTCTCTTTAATTTACTTCCAGTTAGCTTTAGGACAATGGAAAGGGAAGAGTTGTTTTTATGCACCAGCTTTCTTGTCTCACCTCATCTGCTTCTGCAGGTTGTCCATCTGCATCCATCAAACTGTCTGGATGACAAGCCGGAGTGGGTTATTTACAATGAGTACGTGTTGACTAGCAGGAATTTCATTCGTACTGTTACAGATGTTCGTGGAGAGTGGTAAGTTGATGCACCGTATTAAAATTGAGTAGTTCTTTTCAACAAGTCTCTCCTCATAGCATATTTTAAGTTCAGTATTATGGGTCTTTAATTGAGAATATAGAATGTGGTAGGGTTATATAAATTACTTATTTCTGTGTGTTCATCGTGCAGGCTTGTTGATATAGCACCCCATTATTATGATCTTGAGAACTTTCCACAGTGTGAGGCGAAGCGCGTCTTGGATAGGCTTTACCAGAAACGAGAGAAGGATAAAGAGAACAGCAAGAACAAAAAGCAGTAGTCAATTGGATTTTTGTTGCAATCACACTGGTATGTGCCTGACATGTCCGCGACCAAGCATTTCCCTAGTTTGACTCCCCTCTATATATGTAGAACCTATTTAATGAGTTTATTTGTAATGCTTTATCCCGTAAAACGTGGAAACTCCGTATCACCCTTCTCTGATTATACCTTTGATATATCTTGGTCTCTTAATTTTCTCCAGTTTTACTTATTACCAAAGTAACACTAAATGCTTGTTTGAAAACCAAATACATATAATTTCTGCTGCATAAGCGTTCGTCCGTATAATTTCTGTCCTATTGCAAGTCTAGAATACTTTTTGTTGGTATAATTTCTGTCCTATTGCAAGTCTAGAATACTTTTTGTTGATATTGGGTTATCTGAGTTGTAAATCAAAGCACAGGCCCTCCATCAGTCATCTGTTCTTTGCATATGACTATTATTTTTCTCAATGCCAGCACATCTGAACTTAATTATCTTCAAGACATTATCCCCAAGTTTAGCATCTCTTCAGGCAGCGCTGTCAATCTCTTTGGGTAGCAGCCTGCTAATTAAGATCTTATAAATATTGTTTATAGAGAATTGTTTAATTGATTTGTATAAGATCTTATAATCATTGTTTATAGAGAATTGTGTAATTGATATTTAAAAACTAAGAAGATGATTTAACAGTAATTTTCTCTTGAGCAAGCACTCAAAACCCTTAACTGTAGGAAAATGTTTTGGGGGTGAAAGACTACCTCTACGGTGTTTCTCATTTGGCCGGATCCAGTATCCAGCCCATAGTGCTAAGTTGTCAGTAAGTTCCGTTGCAAAAGTTTGATACTGGTGGTGTGAATGACGACGGAGTTTTTTTTATTCTAATGCAATTTTTGGATCATGAGCGGCCCCCAGTAGGAGGCTCGCTATGCCAAAAGCGAGAGAAACCCCATCTCTCTCTTTCCTTTTTGCGCCCCCATGTCGCCACACGGGAGGGACATGGGGACGTAAAAAAGGGGATTCCGATCACAAATTACGAGGCAATTTTTAGGTTGTAACGCCGAATGTTGGGGTCGCACTGGCTGACTTGAGTTATTCTTGATCTCATGAATAATTTGGTTTAGAGGTTTGTGTTTAGAGCAATATTCTAAGAACCAGACCGGGTATCGAATTAAAAAAGTTACTGATCACAATTATACGGTTTAATTTGGGGTCTCTGAATTAAACATATAAAAAGTTACACATTTTTTTTCATAATAATAAAAAATATTGTTAATACTTAAGAAAGACCATGTGATTTCTGGTAAACGAAAGATGGATAGTTATAATAGTTCTCAATGTTGAGTTTATTATCCATAACTAAACGAGAGATACTATTTGTAATTTGGTTATCATCTCTTCTTAAAAAGTGAGACAACAATCAGTGAAATCTAAAGGCCTTAAATTTTATTTTATTAATGATATTTTTATTCTCCCACTGAACTAGAGAAGAAGAATCAGTGATAGATTGAATGACCAGTTTTGCATCAACTTCAGTGTGAATCTTAGTAAAAATTATAGCTTTAGCCCAACTAAGCGCCTCACGAGCAACCATGCATTCTGCTCTTCCAGGTCTTAGGATGCCATTTGAGCAGGTGCCTTTGATGCCTCCACATGACCTGTATGATACCGTATTACTATACTAGAACCCATTTGATTAGTATCGATATTAATTTGAACAACATTCACTTCAGGTGGTTACTATTCAGAGATAGCTAATGCAAAATTGATTTCTAAAAAAGTAGTGTTGTTGTAATTTGATGTTTCATTGGTACATTGTGAAATATAATAATTGATTCTACAAACAGGGGGCCATCTGTTGATGTATTGGAACCAATGTCAGAGATTTTGTTGTAAGCATTTTTGATTGTAAATTTTTCATCCTTGGCTGATATCCATATCAATACATCTTGTTTAATGACATCCACGAACATTTGCATTATCAACTGAGCGGTATTACTATCGAAGACCAACTATCATCCTGTAGATTGTGGATTTTTGACAAGGATAAAATGGTAAATTACATCTCAAGACTCGAGTCTGGGAAATACTAAACTTTAAAATTCTGCAAAAGAGTTCTTAAACAGGTGCTCATCCCTACCCTCTCTCATGTACTTATCCCTGACCCCTCTCTGTATGTATGGCTAACTACATATATGATCAAAATTGATGAATTGAATCAACATTCATTACTATACAAAATCATCAGAACAACACTGGTGCTTACTGCAACATTCCTAGATGTTTTATGATTTTTACATAAAATCTCAAGCTCCTAGATAGATTGCCCACTAGTATAGAGCAACTTGAGTATTATTTTGGTGTTATATTCCACTGTTGAATTCCAAAAATTACACATGTAGATATTCATGCTCAACTGAGCAATATTAACTTGCTAAAACACCTATATAACTTCATATATGAATCTATTTGATTAAAGTACCACAAATGTGCTTAATTTCAAAGTTAAAAATTGTGACAGACACAATTTCATAGCTTCTACTAGATACAAAAATCCAACCTCAGTCATATCAATCCTTGCTTAAAGAGACAATTAATGTGAATGAGTGAAAAAAATTCAAGTTAAGGTTTTCGAAACGCATGAACATAAGTTCGCAACAATTATAAGTGTGTCAAAAGGTACTTTCAAACCCTAATTAGTATTTTCAAACCTTAATTGGGAAAATAGATTCGCAACACTTATAAGCGTGCCAAAAAGTACTTTCAAACCTTAATTTGAAAAAGGGAAGCTCTCCTAACCCTTTCTTCAACGTGTGCACCTTGCCTTGCTTATGCGTCTTGCTTCTAAGGAAAGGCTTGCACGCCTTCACTCAAAGAACAAGAATGGACGTCATGCTCCTCTCCAAAGATTTGGTGTTTTTATTATTTTTCCTTCAATATGTAAGGTTTAGCACAAGAGTAAAGCGTGACCTTCTTGCATTCTGGTCAAACCTGGCGTGAATGTATTGCCTCTTGTTCCAATCAGGCATTTTGACTATTGCTTCTTAGCATGTAAGCTTCAAAATCCTAATTTTTGAAGAGGGAGACGTCTCTACCTGTCTTACTTCCAGCGTGTGCGCCTTAGCTAAGAAGCTAATAAGCTTGCGTGACTACTTCTAAGGCAAAACTCGTATGTCTTAATTCATAAACCAAGCTCACACGTCTTGCTTCTAGTCAAAAATTGATATTTTACTCTTTTACCCTCAACGTGTGAAGCTGAGTGCAAAGAGCAAAACGTGAGACATCTTGCTTCTGGACCAAAAGCTTGGCATTGTTCCATCTTCCTTTCACATGAATATCTCGACTCGACAAATTAGGGTTTTGACAAGCTTCAAAATTCTAAGCTATACTAGGCCTCTCACACATATATTTTCGTATGTGGCCTCGCATACAATTTTTCATGTTCATCAGCATACACTTGTTTTTACAAAACAAACGTGTAAATGAAAATTTGACTAAGTTGGACGTACTGTGTCTTCTACACAAATAAATATATATTTATTTTACTTTAGTCTGCTAGACTCATCATCCTAGTCAAGCAAGACATCTCTCTAGGTAAAATACTAAGTAAGTCTCATTAGACTTAATATTATTAGTAGTACTCAATACTACAAAATTTACATGAGACATCAAATGTCACAAATGGGGGGATACTCATTAGGGTTTTGGTCTGGTGGTATACGACATGTGGTGCAGCAGTGCACCCACTAAAGAGAAATTCTGAAAAGTTCGATTAGCAGTTGAGTGGAGGAGTGGTAAGTTGAACTGACTATTCAGCCTCAATCGAAGTGGAGAGCAGTCGTCAACACCTTCTCCACTTTTTCACTACTCAACCATCGATACTTTCTTCCAGACAAGAGGTCAGGTGGTTACGATAACTTTGATATAAATATATTTTCAATCTATTGAACAAGGGGTCAGAACTAGACAGGTCTGAAGTACGACAATTCCAAGTCTAAGTCTAATACAGAACAACATAAGTTGAATTCGATCATTCAACCTTCTCACACAGAGAATTGTTCATATCTATTCATACCTATTACATCCTACAAAGTCTGATACTTTGACCTCAACCTTCTGTCGCTTCCTTCCCTAAGACCAACCCTTCTCCTTCTTATTTTATGTCTGGAATAACAATTGTTTGGTTTAGGCCAGGATTGTACAGATTGATCTCTCGAATCTAAACAAAGTACTTCAACACTACAAATGTTTAAGGATTGACAAATTATCACTTGCTCACACCACTTTTTCCTAAATTACCCTTCAATTCATTTTTCCCCACAAACACATCCATCCAGTAAAATTTTAGTAGATTGTCCATTATCAATTTCCATGAAGTAATTTTGATGAACTACAGCTAAACATTTCTCAATACCTATTCAGACCCATGAAGGTTTCTTGGAGAGAGAGTACTTATGAAGTATGTTGTCATCTTTGAAATATTTGGATTTCAGAATTTGAACCCATAGTTGATTAGAGCTAGTGCAGATCCTCCAGGCAATCTTGGTTAGGAAAGTTATGTTTATTTTTTCCATATCTCTGAAAGCTAGACCACCTAAGTTTTTTGCCTTGCACAGTTTGTTCCAGGAAATTGAGCTGGCACCCCTATTGGAATTATATTCCCACCAAGTAATTAGAAGTTCCAAAGAAGATACATGTTAATACCCTTAATCAATGAAAGATATATTGTGACGAGTTAAACCAGTGCCAAAGATGTCTTTTGCCAGATGGACAACGGACTAACAGAGAAACCGAATAAGCATGTCGCCTCGACTCTGCCTCACTATAGGTTTTTATGAATTTGCACTCAGAAAATAATTTTAAGGGGTCACACCGGTGTGTAAGCAGGATTGAAGAGAGAATACTTACACATTATTGATGGTAACGCTTTTTCTGAAGATCTTAAACCAAAATATTTTTCTGATAATCTCAAAGGAAAAGAAATCTGATGATTTGTTAGGAAATCGATCTTAAATGAGGATGAAAACATACTCTCACCTTATAGTCTCACAATTCTCTAATGGTTTTCAATGAAAACAACTCTGTTTTCAGTCTTCGGCTTCAGTCTTTGATGATAAACCCTTGAAACTTGTATAACTTTACTCTTCTTCTCCATGGCTTTTCCTAATGAAATAATTACACAATTTTGATTTTTTTTGATTGAATAAGACTTATATTAAAATAAGAAAATTGAATGATACAAAATAAAAATTTACGTGACAATGGAGTAGGACTTTTGCATTTGAATGTTCACAACTCTTGGTACACAAATCTTCAAATATTTACATCTTTTGTTTTTCTTCTTTGTCACCTTGAAGATGTATTTTTCTTTTCCCTTTTTGCTTGTACACCTTGGACGTCTACAACTTTTCATGAATTGATGATGCTCCACTTGTTGATGATGTTGAGTTTTTATTGAGAGAGAGTTGTAATTTTGTGACTGAGACTACAAGATAAGGCTAGTTCTGATGTCACCCTCATGGTGATAAGAATTAGCACCCAGAGATCAAAAAGTTCTAAAGTGGTGCGAGGTTGAGTAGATCATCATTCTACTCGGAGTTTATGTAGATGAACACTCTAAGAGGATAGTTGAAGGTTTGTTTCCTCACTTAAAATGGTAGTCTCACTAATAATTGGTTAGTTCTTTGTTTCTGCATTTCCTTCTGGCCTAATTGTCTCCAGCATGGATGGTTGGATCCGTCACGATTATTCTTTCATAGGTTAAAAACACAGATGTAGTTTTCTCTCGTAATTCTAATTTCCATCTTTTGGAGAGAATCAATATGTAAACTTAGCTAAAAGGCTACTACGTGACTCTAAAAGTTGGAAATTGGTACAACTAAGAATTTAATTTTTTTTCTTCCCTTACCCCCAAACTTAAATTGAACATAACCCTCGATGTTTTAAAGATAAATGAATAAAATCATGGACAAAGAGAAATAATGAACAAAGTAACAGAGATAGAGAAATATGTTACCAGCATCGTGTACCAAAAACATATGGGTTGCCTCCCATAGAGCGATAAGTTTAAAGTTTTCAGCCAGACCAAGAAATGATTAGTCACAATTTAAGAATCATCTAACAATAATCGAGATAATTATGGATCCTTGAAGTCAATGGGATTTGAATCACACAGTTGACCAAAATGGAATATATAAAAGTGGTGGTCATTCTCATAAAAATGTGTCGATCTAAATTTTGTAAAATATTCAGGTTTGGTTCCAAAATCTAAGAATTGACACTTTTGAATTTCATGGATTCTCACATTTGAAAGAAAAATATTTGGTGGGAAAATAAAATCAATGTTGGCATCTTGGCCTGGGTAAACCACATCAACATGATGATGGAATTTTATTTTGGACATTATTATCCGGTTCTGGAACAGTTCTTGAAGATAATCTCTTAACATGATAGAGGCACATACATCAAGTCCCAAGTGAGGGATCTTTATAAGAGTCAAAGGTAAACCACGGGGCGAATAGTATTCACCTCCAAACTTAGAATAGTTCGTATCCTTAGATAAACTAGTCACAATTTCCTTAATTTCTAAATTATCATATTCAGGAAAATAGTCGCTTAATTCTTCTGAGTTATAACCAGGTGGGGTACCTTCACTCACATTTAAACTCTCTACGAGTTTATCATCTTCGTTTGAGACTATTGTTCCTGAATCGTTCGAATCTAAACACTAGTCTCGGGATAAACTCGTTCCTCTAAACCATCATCGTCTTCATAATAACAAGAAAATATTTCACCGTTTATAACAATGGTATCTAAAGCTAAATATTTTTCCTCTTGGATAGGTAAATAACCATCAACGTTATTAGGATTGGACCTAGAAACATCATCGTGAAGCTCAATTCTTGTAAGAATTTCCTCGTCTTTATGACACTGATTTCAAATTCTTCATCAACACTATCCTCCTCATCATCATAATATGAAGATGGTTGAACCTTATCTAAACAAGGAGTGCTTTTAATTCTAACCCCGCCCTCTAGATTAGGTAAATATTTATCATTATTATCAAGAGTAAAAATTGAAAACACTATTTTGGCAATTAAGTTCATGTTGAGCAATATTAGCAGCTGACCGTTCCTCTTCAATTTCCTCCTCATCTAAACGTGCAGTAAGTTCACCGAGAGCAGTACTTGTAGCTGCAAGTATTTCTGTCATCTTCCGTTCATCTTCAGCTAATTGATTGAGTTTATTATTCAAAGAATCAGACGAAGAATCAAGAATTTATGAAGTTTCCATGAAGCGCGGGAGGGAATCTTCTAAAGATGGCCTTTTATAAGAAGAATTATGTGACAACTGTTTGACTAAGTCATACCTGTGTGACTCTTCATAAAATTCTTCCATTAATATGTCTCACCTACGTGAATCTTTGGTCAACCTTTTGAGCGAATCTTCTAAAGGAATACTTTGATCATAAGAAGCATTTCGTTGCACTGCTTAATTAAATCCTCCAAAGCTGGAGAACACACATTATTATGATATTGATCATTTACCCGTTCGTACGACTGATGAGCGTGTGAATAGTAATTGAGATCACTATGGTATGAACCACAACCGTCAGAAGGCTGCAGTGGTCCCAAGTACTATCTACACTATACTCATAGTAAGGATAATATCCATTTTGAATTTTAGGTCGATATTCGTTATATTGGTCCTCATAATACCAGTTCGACATTTTTTTTGTGCACACGCTAATGCAGGTTCGACTAAAATACGTTAGCTCAGGTTACTTTAGCTGAATATACCTATAGTCAAATGCTAGTCAAAGGTACAGGGCTAAAGCTCGTGGTGGTTCGGCTGATAACGCCTAGAGGGTTCAACTTATTATCCCACGTGTTTTCCTAATAATCGGTGTCGGAAGATGCAATATGGTGGTGCACGTGTTATATATATACAAAAATAAAATAAATGAACAAAAACATAAACACAAAAAAATCTAAACGGAATTTCCTAAAATAAATTGTTTCTAAAAAACCAAAAATTTAATGAATCTAAAACAAGATTTGAATTATATTCTTTACTTTTTTTTGTAGGCAATTTCCAGAATAAAATGAAAAATTTTACCTGCACATCAAAGCTAAGAAAAACACCCAAGTAAAATCTAAAGAGAAAATAAAAAATAATAAAAATAATAAATCCGAATTAACTTAATTAGCACAAAAATTGCAAAATAACCAAAAATAATACTTCTCAATCCCCGGCAGCGGCGCCAAAAATTGATTTGACAAACTATTGGTCGCAATTACACGAAGTCTACAAAATAAAAGTGGCAAATACGGTTAGTTCTCACATGGATTGATATTATTATTTCTAATTAATAAATAAATTATATGCTAAAATAATTAAAATGTTTTTTTTGAATGATTTTTATGAATTTAATTAAATAAAATAACTATACAAATTAATTAATGAGCCAGAAATAGAAGAGTCTAGAGTTTTGGATTCCACTACTTTTGATACTTGTAAAATTAACAATTTAATCTTAAACAATTATTCTCAAGACCGTTTCGATCCCAATCTCATTTCTCGGAAGGTATAACATTTTAAAATTACTAATACGACTTAAGTCGTTACGGGAAAATCTAATTTCCTTCGCTTATAAAAGATCAACAGTTTTAAAACCATTCATAACAACTAAAATAAAGCATTTAAGAAGAAGAATTATTAGTCATGAATAGAAAAAATAATATAGTAGATATATCAAAGAAATTAAATATCAAAATTACACATCAAAAATAGTTTCCTCCATAACACTAAGTAAGAAAATTAGCTACTCATAAAGATAAGAACTAAAAAAAAATTAATTTGACATTGAATTTATTTAGCTACAGACGCTTACAATTTTTCTTTTAATTCTTTATCGATTTAACGACAAACCTCAGTAGCAGTTAAGAAATCATAGTTCCATTTGTGTATTAGAATGCAAAACTGTCGTTGGAGCTGTAGCCGGAACCGTCGCTAAAGCTATTAAAAGAAAAGACAATAATTTTAATGACATTTCCGAACTGTGGTCTGTTCTTCTTCTTCTTCCTTCTTCTTAAACATGCAGAATTTTTCAGAGATGATTTTTTTCTTGATCCTGGCCGAAGCCAACCTCCCCCACTTCGACCCCAACTTCTCTTATTTATACTTCAACATCTACTAGCTTGAATATATTCCAAAATCTTTTCCCTTTTAAAGATTTTCTTTTCAGCAGTAACAAAGTGAATCTCAACAATAAGTTTCTCTCGCCGATTTGATCTTGTTTCTTTCTCGATGTTGCTTCTTTCCAAACTCTCTCAAATCTTCTCATAATATCTCGTCAATCTTTTTAAAAATTGAGAACAATAACTCACAAGATATAAAATCGAGAATATTTCTCTCCATCACAAGAGAATATTTTCTTTTTTTAACGCACAATCACGAGATCTGATTGAGTTCCCAAACTTGTGCAAATTCTACTTATGAAGGCAAAAAGATATTCTTGCCTCAAAACTCCTCAAAGCTGTCCAAATACTCGTACGTAAATTCGCACAGATTGAAAACCAAATTCTCCCGCCAATTCTTTTTTCGAATTCAAAAAAGAGAAGGTGCCTTTAGTAGAATAGGTTCCTTTAGTAAAATTCCTTGGGTGCCTTTATCACCTCCCAATAATGTTAACACTTTTCAAGCCATCTTTTTCACAATTTCCAAGTCACAAAAATACCTACAAAAGAACAATATTAGTAAAAACGTTGAGAATTAACAATATAAATATAAGATCAAATCACACACAAAAATGTGTCTATCACATCACAAAAAGTGATACTTGTTCCATTTAGACAAAACATGTCTAATGAAACCTTCTTAACTAGATGAAAAGTATGAGAGCCAGAAATTTTAATATTTCAGGCCTTAGCTACTTTCGTGGTGCAAGATTCATCATTAAGCCAGGTATAAATTTTTTTAAAAGGCTTCCAACAAGGAACTTTAGTAAATTCAAAGAGAAACATAATATAACTATGATTAATTCCTATTTGGTTAAGGTGATAGAGTTTAGAATTTGAAAAAATTATATTCCAATCACCATTACCTAAGGTGAGGTCAATTCTAGATCTTCTACTACCTGTACCGAGATTGTTACTATTCCAAGTATAGTTTTCTCGGCAAACCCAATATCCTCAAGACCACACGAAAAAAGAATAGAATTAACCCACCCATCAATAGAAGAAGAAGTACTCACACGATATCAAGCAAATAAATATCAAGATCTCCTAAAAAAGCCAAAGTTGAGATATTTCAATCCGCAAATCTCTTACAAAGGACCGCTGGTCTTTTTTCTTTGAGTAATTAGAATAACCATAAATAAAGGTAACCATCCATTCAAGTTTACTCATATTATCTTGAACAAGGACATTGAACATGTTTCTAGTAGCGTCGAAAACTTCACAAGTAAAACCATTCTTCCATAAAAACACCAAACCATCATAATGACCCTCCGGTTCAATAAAAGCATGGTTTGGATACTGAAAAAGAGTTAAAAGGGATTTAAGGTTGGTCTCACCAATTTTTTTTTTCACAGAGGAAAACCTTATCAGGGTTTTGGGTTCTAACGAGGTCATGCAAGTGATTCCTAGTGATTGTGGATTTAAAACCTTGGACATTCCAAGATATGATTTTCATTTTTGATTTATAGAAATGATAGATGCTAGCCTTTAAAAGAGGGGCTAATAAATTTATATCAAAATAGTAGAAAATAAAAAAGCTAGGAATTTTAAAGTAATTTTTTAGAAAGAATTTTGAAAATGAGAAAAGTCGTAACAATTCAAAGATTAGTAAGTGATGGTGCAAAGGCTATAAATATTATAAGTGATAGTAAAATTAGAAATGACTAGGAGAAAAATAGATAAGAATGGTACCTGGTTTGCAACATTTACTTGAATATTCAGTTCAAGTGGATTTTCTACTGTTCCACTCAAAGCATCATTATTATCTTCATCCTCATCCATGATATTAGCATCCAGTTCCTCCTTTTCTTCTTCTTCAAGATCCGTAATCTGTTTGTGGTTCCTCTTCCGCTTCAATCATTTGATTATATATGATAATTTTGTCGTCAGTCAAAACTATATATTTTTAGTTGGATAACAACCTCTTCACAGTTGTCATCCGAGTGATCGATTGTGTGACATTCCGAGCACAACTCCTCTGGTTTATTTTCATAAATGAAATCTATCCACATATTTTGACCAGTAGTTGTATTAACCCAAGTTCCCTTTCTCAAAGGATGAGTGACGTCCATTAGCACCCAAGCCTCCACTACTCTTCCATATCTAAGATTAGTATCAGGTAGATCAATTCATTCAGAAATACCGATTGTTCCTATAATTTTATCAAACACTCTAGGTTCAGATGTTCAAGTTGAAGATTTAAGAAATGAACCAAATAGGTTTGTTTAGAAAAATCATAATTACAAACATATAACTAATAAGAAAAAGTAGAGATGAAAATATTTATCCATAAATAAATTTTTTATGTAGTAAATTTATAAATATTTGATGAAATAACATGTAACATAAGTTGGCAAATAGTTAACAGTTTTAGCTTTGGCTCAATAGATCACAAACTCGATTTTCTCTATGTGAATTTTTTCATGAGCATATATGGGTTGGACCAGTTTAGACGGTATTGGATCATCCGGTTCACCAATCGGACCAGCCGGATCACCCGGTTTACAAAAAAGAAAAAATAGATTTTAAAAAAATTGTTAGGTCAATAGTGAACTAACCCAAAAAATGGTTGGGTCACCGGTTACCGATCCAACCTGCAGGTCTGGACTGGGTCTCAGAACACTGATTTAGAGTTGAGAGATTGATTTTTGGTTGCAAAGTAAACATTAAATCATACTACGATGTAGATTTTAGATTACAAATGTCCCTTTTTCAGAAGCCAATAGATTTTGGGTTACAAATTTACAATGTAGATTTTGGATAATGATACAGATGTTGGGGTATGAGTGATACACTTTTTTGATCACGACTCACAAGTGAACCTCAAGTCCTAAAAATATCCATAATCATGAAGCTAAAAGCCATATATATATATATATATATAAACCCAAGCGTAGGCAGCATATGTAAAAGATGGAAAAACTATACAAGCTATAAGAGGCAGCCAAATCTAACTATCCAATTTACCTTTCGCCAAATATAAAAAGACGATTATTATACGTACGTCTTCACCTGGATGTGTTTATTAAGAACTACTGCAACCAAACGTTCTTAATATGAGATCCAAACGCTCATATAAAGTGCATCCACAACCAAACGTGTCATTATATGTGTTTATGCGTAAACCCGTTTATAATAACGGTCTTTTCACATATGGGTTTATTAATATATCGTTTGACTGATGCAATTTATAAAACCGTTTAGCATTTCCTTTACAATCGTGTCAGAACGAAAAAAGCTAAAGCTAAGGGCTATATTTGGCTTTATAACAACTCATGACTGTGGATGCTCTAAAAACATCTTAAACAACAGATGTAAAAAATTATACGTAGAAATATTATAAAGATCTTTATTTGAAAGGTTATACATATATAGTAAATATAGGACCCCATAACTAATTAACTGTCTCCAATGGTACAGGAATTTAACCTTTAGAATATCTTATGTAATAAAAGCTTAACAATTAAATTTTTACTTTAATAATTATTAAAACAAAACAAAAAAAAATGACATGAAGTTCATTATGAAGATCTAGTTATACCTTTATATTTTAGTATGTCATCCTTCCTACTTCATAAGATCTATTATTAGAGATGAATTTATCTTAAATAGAAGTCTAAAATTCAATATATCATTTGAAAAGAAAAAATTTGACTTACTACTAAAGATGCTCTAAGGTAAATTCTGGTTATGTGAAAAATCTTAAGTCAAAGCCTGGATTTTTGGTTGTAAGGCAAATTTTGGGTCGTGACAAATTTTAAATTACGGTGTAGTTTTGTGTTATTAAATAATTTTTGGATTATAATTACGTTCTAATTTTACTAATACGATATAGATTCTAAGCCACCTTGAACATTTTAGGCCATAACTTAGGCCAGCCGCCATATTTTGGTCACGATAACAATTTCTAGGTTATTTATGTAGAATTTGTGCCATAATACAAAATTTTAGGCCCTCGAGATAAATTTTGGGTTGCCGGGAAAATTTTGGATCATGGTATAGTTTTTCGTCTACTAAGCAGATTTTTCACCACAAGGCAATTTTTATTTGGGTCATTGGCTCATTTTGGGGCATGGCTCCATCGTACATACTATATTTTGGATCACAGCAAAAAAATATGTTACAAGGTAAATTTTAAAATACGACGTCACTAACACAACTCTTGCATCACCAAAAAATTTCGAGTCACAGGAAAAATTATATACCGAACGGAAAATTATTTAGGGTAACTAACCCATTAAGAAATTTTGTTCTTTCTAAAAATTGAGAATCTCAAATATACTCTATTAGTATACAAAGTTATGTATTTTAACCAAGTTTTCATCTTTTAGTGTAATACAGTACAGTATAATTTTACTTTACATTATCATATATCCTCCGCTTAATAATTTCTTATCTTCCATTAATGTTTTTGTTAGATTATACACGTTGAATTGAGATTAAACTCACGTACTAAAGATAAATTTTTATAAGTTCATCTCTCTTCCATAGTTTTGTCAAAATGTCACGATGAATTTAGATTCATCTCTTATATAAACAATGATAAATCCTAGTTCATTTCTGCTTAAACAAGGATGAACCAGAATTTAAGCCAAGATGAATCGGTTCATACTAGCTTCAGCTTAAACAAGAATCGGAATATATGGCATGGATATTCAAGGTACGTGTACTGAAGATATTCAGAAGATTAAATCAGATACAAGTCAATCTTGTTAACTCTACCTAGATAAGTTTTACCTAGTCAAAGCAGTTAGTTTTTTCTAGGTTTGCTGATTTATCATTCCTATAAATAGGAATTACATATGTAAATATAAATCATCTCAGTATGTGTTGAAGATCTCTAATACAATTATCCCTACGAGATTTCATCTGTGGACGTAGGTCATTAGTGCCGAACTACGTTAATTATGTGTCTTTTCTATTAATTTCGGATTCTACTTTATCATAATTTAATATGGTATAGAACAGAAAAAAATCAATACATTTTTTTAATTTTTTTTCCTCTCATCAAAATTGTTTCTGTTATATTAATGTGTTAGATGCAATAATCAAAAATAAGAAAAAAATCAAATAAACAAAATTTTTGATACTTAGCTCCTTTTTAATCGAAGTGATCGATTTGATGAAACAGATGATCTCCCCAGATCTCCGCAACAACAACATGGAAAACTTTGGAAAAAACAGAGTGAGTCACGTGTTCAACACGCTGTCCTTAAGACATTAGCGCCCGGATACACTCAAGAGTGATGCTATAGCCTCCACAGGGTGGATGCCTCCAGGATAAAACACCCTACTACACCTACTACTAGCACTCGTAGTAGATGCTCAACTTGAGCTTGGCAGCTCCGAAAACACCCTCAAGGAAAATCGCGAAAGCTTAAGGAAAACAATAGAAAAATATATTTTTTTGGTCTCTCCAAAAATATGGAGAAACCCTTTTTCCTTGGATTGATCCTTTAGGTTGAGAAAAGAGCTTGTTTATATAATAACCTAGTACTACTTAAGAAGAGTGATCTCCCCGATGTGGGACTAATAATTTTATATAGTCTCTTAAAACAGCTTAAGATTGGAAACTCTCTAATGTGGGAATAATGAGTTTTTCATTCATAAAAGAAAACAAGAATCTATTTATTTTCTTAAAACCTTAAAATTCATATTTTATATATATTTTTTTCTAACAATCCTCCACATGAATGAAAAACCTAAGTATAACATGAAAAACATAAATAGATCTTGGTAAATCATTACCCCAATTCCACGACCCGATCGAACTGACTGAACAATCAGCCAAACCGTGTGTATTGAAATCATACTAGCCATTCCAATGTTCTCTCCCTCACACAAAAGTGTGTTGACCCCAGGGTCATACTATTGATTGCATAAATCATAATAGTATAAAGAGCTTTCATATTTAGTTTCCCATAGTGGGACTAAAGGTTTCGTTCACCAAAGTGAAAATGAGCCAGTGATCCCTTAATGACCCTTAGGTCCTAAGTATCAGTAATACCAAGACCATAAAAAATAAACATAAAACTCATTTTCTCAAAATGAATTAAATCTCGATAAAAAAAGAAAAAAGAAAAATCACATAAAACGTAGGAAATACCATTTTAGGCAGAGGTGTCCATGAGGTCTTGAACCTTTGCTTAGTGAGAGATTACCTGAACTACTTGCTAGAGACAGTGAACGCAATATCTTGAAGTGCTAGCGTTTGGTGTAATTCGCGATAACCACCACGCATGATATCTCCAAGGTTGCTGCCAAGCTCGTGCCGTTGTGCTCATTTTGGCCCTGAGAAAATATCCCGTTTCTCAGTATGCTCTAGAATCAGCTCATATTCTCATAGGAAGCGGCCCACTTCCTCATTCAGATAGGTGAGTTCTATCAAGAGTGTTACTGCTACACCCCACTTCAATCTTAAATTGAAACTATAGAACTCATTAAGACTTCTTAAAAGTCATCCTTCACATGCAGTCACACTATCACAACAATGCACCATAGGGAGGGACAAAGAATGTAATTATCTTGATAGTGCATACCTTTAATTACCATAAGTTAGTTGTCTCGTTGAACCTTGATCTTGGGATCTCCATTCACTAAGGTTGAGTGTCCTTCATGGCAATTTTATTTCTTGAGCTTAAGTCCCATCCCCCTCGATGCAATAACAAACTATCTCTCTAGATTATCCTTCCGTCAAAGGATCCACTGACTTTTCTCTTGACTTCACTAAGTCTGCAAAAATCATTTCATTAGAGAATAGTTGTCTTACCAAATTTTCCTTCTCTGAGTGTGTCTAGACTTTTCCATTTCTCATTTACTTTAGACTCACCTAGTCAATTGAGCTTCAGCAGTGGTGTCCACAGGCTTCAGTCACAGAGGAATACCCAACAAAAGGGTTTTAGCAATTCACCTTCCTTTTATGTTTTAATTTAAGCAAACAAACTCTGATTTCATCTCAGTCGAGTTCTTCATGTCTGTTGGAGGATTTCCAACTAATTATACATCTTAAGAGAGTACACACATAGAATAAGATTCTCCAAAGCCTGAAATCACAATATCTCTTAAGGTCAGTGTAATATGTATCATGCACATACACAATTTAAAATGTACATCAGTTACTTCAAATTTCTGATCAGATCATCCCATTAATTCTTCTGGGATCAAAAGTATATTTGTACACCTAATTCACTGCACATTTACAACACACATTAAACGCATCGAGTTTGATAAATACTATCCCCGTCAGAATTTCTTCTGGTTCCAACGAACTTTGGATCATGCTTGTCTACAACAACTTAGTCTTTCAATCAAATCACAAACATCACATGTTTTCTAGTGGTTGTAAAGCATATAAAGGCATACACAAGATACATGTACTACTTACTAGTACGGTCATTACATCTTCCTCCAAAGGTTGGTGCAATATATATCACATATTTGAAATTAAATGTGTACCTCATGCATCCCAATTTTCTGGTCCTGTGATCAGAGCAACCCTGTAATTATCCAGGATAAAATGGGAAACATGCACACCTATTTTACAACACACATTTGACAGAAACTATATGATCAAAATCTGATTTTGGTTCTTTCTGGTCCTTTAGACCACTTCAACAACATATTAGTTTTCTGTCAAACTTTAAACCACAAAAAATTGTTAGTGGTTGTAAAACACGTAACAAATGCATGCTAAACATATGCACCTTCAATTGATTTAGTGTAAATACACTAAAAAATTCATTAGAGTACATCACTAGTATTCATCATCATCACATAATAATATTTATAGGTCATTGACTTACATCTTGGTTCAGGTCAAGTATATGTAGGTGTAATCAGTTTGTACCCCTAGCGCTAACCAAACCCTTAAGGTTTGTCCACCTTTGACTAATCATTTATGTATAATGTCTCACATCCATCTAATGTAGCATACTGACAATAATAGCAAACAATGCCTGATGTAGTAATTTTAGAGTCATGTGAGTATGTGCCAAAAGATCACTTCTTTATTCTCTAACAACAATTTCACAAAATCAAGTATCTGTCTGACTTATTCAATCTCGTGTGAGAACCCGACCTCAGGAAACTATTGTCGAGAACTCAACATCCTCAACAATAAAATTTACTTTAGTTAAATGTTGTTAGCTTCAAAAATTTCAAATTATCATACTACACTTTTGGTGATCATATGCAATGATTTGCTAAAGAAGTCGACTCTTCATTCTCACCTTAGACCCCCACAATTGAGGTCTACAGGGTAGGGCACATATAAGTCTAGGTTGTTCTATGAATCTACTTGAGAAATCAAACAAACACTTGTTTCCATCTTATACCCCACAGTTGAGACATAAGGCCCCCCACAATTATCAGGATTTCTCAACATAAGAAACTACAATTATGTGTCCTTTAGGTTGCATCTAACTAAGACACACCATATAATGCTACTATATACTAACATTATGATTTAACATGCTCATGTATTCATTCTCAATTCATTGAAGATTTTCCCTTTTATCTACTGTTTTCTTGTTCTATTAAGCTAACACTCAAAGCATAACAAGACCATATTTCCAAGTATAACAATTCATAGTAACTTAGGTAGATAGCATTTGGCACTAGTTTTAATTCGTAATGCACATATTGAGAATGATATCATAATCTGATTAATATCCATACCTGACAGGCCTGGCACATCATTTACCTATTTCTTCAACTATTTTGATAGTTGAATTGTTCATGAAAATGCTTTTAATCTTTTCCATTCCCGGTAGAAGACAAAACATGCCTTTTATGGAGCACACGTTTCAACACTTCTGGCATTTACCAACCAATTCTTTTTATCATCTTCACTGAAAAGTAAAATTACTTAACACAGTAAGAATGTCAATTGTTCCATTCAAATTTGAAATACAATTCTCTATTCCGAGGAGATAAGCACACAACTAAAAAAATATAAGTTATCAGAGATTAACACTAAATTTATCATTCAACTTAAGTTGATAAAACTTATGACCAACTAGGATTCAAAAAATTGGTTGATACTTTCATTCATCATAGGTAATATAAAATTATCAAGATATTATAAGTGTCATCTTATTAAAATATTTATTACGAACACATAGTTATCAAGTTACTTAAGTCTCTCTTCACATTAGACTATCACTATCATAAGTAAGTAACAAAACTTGGTAATAAAAACCCTAAACAATTTTTCTGTACATACGTATCAATTCAAGCACATTTGATCGCTTAACCTTCTTGTTGCACTAGTTACTAAAAGATACTTTATACCTCACTATCCATATGACTATGGTATACTAGTGTATTATGATTCTCATATTTTCAACGAAAGGTAACATATTCAAAATGATTTAGAAATCACCATAGAAATTGCTAATACACAATTATTAACCAATCATGTGATTCACGCCAATTGATACTACACAAAACATATATTATCAAAGTAATTTATAACACAATGGATAACTCATACATAATTGATTTAATATCTTATTCATTAGCAATGTGATACTAATCTAACACATATAAGAGATTATCACTTTAAGTCACAAAAATCAATTCGTTACTTGCTCTAAGTTGTTTATGATAAATATTTCAACTAAATTGAAATCTCAAGTCTATCATGGATAAAAGCACTCACTGGTACCGGTTTTTCATGTTATATCCAAGGTGAAAAGTACCACTGTAAATGGTTGCAAGATCTCATACTAATCTAGAGCTTAGATACAATTATTGATATTCTGGACAAACATACGCAACGTTTTTACAAACACCATATATGACAAAGCAAAATTCAGAAACAGAAAATAAAAAACGAGTTTTGAAGATAACATCTAGATCTTCAAACTTCGTTCGAATCAGAATTTCAAAAAACACATGGTTACTCCAAAAAAACTAATTTAGTCAACAATATTTTTCTGCCCGTCAGAATTTTTCAGGAACGTTTCTCAGTTTTGTAAAATACCTAAAAAATACTTTTAAAACTCCAAAAATTCTGAAATTTGGTGTGGGTAACTATCAGGATGTCTATTATATTCAGTTAAAAGGATTTGTCGAAATTCATTCTAAGTTAAGAGATATACTTGAAACTCTACAGATGACAAAAAAACTCAATTTTGTTTTTCACTTCACAATTAATATCCTTTGTTTTCCAATATAATATCAACGTCAACGATTCACAAATCGAGCATTCATTTTTGATTACTACTAAAGCTAATGTCTTAAGATTGTTGGATGCAATAATCAAAAATAAGGAAAAAATCAAATAAACAAAAGTTTTGTTGCTTAGCTCATTTTTAATCGAAATGATCGATTTGACGAAACGGATGAGCTCCCCAGATCTCCGCAACAACAGCATGGAAAACTTTGGATAAAACAGAGTGAGCCACGTGTTCAACACACTGTCCTTAATACATTAGCGCCCGGCTACACTCAAGAATGATGTTATAGCCTCCACAGGGGAAGATGTCTCTAGGATAAAACACCCTACTACACCTACTACTAGCAGTCGTAGTGGATGCTCAACTTGAGCTTGGAAACTACGAGAACACCCTCAAGGAAAATCGCTAAAGCTTAAGAAAAACAATAGAAAAATAATTTTTCTTTTGATCTCTCCAAAAATATGGAGAAACCCTTTTTCCTTGGATTGATCCTTTAGGTTGAGAAAAGAACTTGTTTATATAATAACCTAGTACTACTTAAGAAGAGTGATCTCCCCGATGTGGGACTAATATTTTATATAGTCTTTTAAACAACTTAAGATTGGAAACTCTCCAATATGGGACTAATGAGTTTTTCATTCATAAAAGAAAACAAGAACCTATTTATTTTCTTAAAACTTTAAAATTTATATTTTATATATATTTTTTTCCAACATAATGTAGTTTCTTTAATGTAGATATTCTTCGAGTTTTAACTATCTTTCAATTTTCATCTTTGGTATAGTTTCCTAAATACCACAAATGTTTGTTTTTACTGTACATCAAAGAATATTGTTTCCGTGTTAGACTTTGCATCAAAGATCTAAAATCGCTATGATAAGATTTTTTATTTATTTAACGAAACATTTGTATCCCATTCTAGGATTTCAAAATTATTTCTGTGCATCATCAAAGATGTATTCTTTAAGATTAAAATAGTTACTCCCTCCGTTTCTGGAAAAGTGTTGCTATTACTTTTTTATTTTATCCTAAAAATAGATCAATTTAAAAAAATGATAGTAATTTTTTTTCTAAAACGAAGGTAATATTTTTCTTAAACTCTTAGTCATCAGCGAGTCATCATCTTCTTCCGATTTTGTATGAGCTAATATTGCTCAAATATTTAACTGATCCTCTTTTTCTGGTGCATCTTTATTATTCATCAAAGATGTTTTATTATTTCTCAATATTTTTTTTATATGGTTGATATATGAACACTGGTATTCTATTCATCAAACGTATACAGTTTCACAACAATGATTCGGGACTTAGGTAAGTTTTGTTTCAAACAATGATTCGGGACTTAGGTAAGTTTTGTTTCAAACAAATATCCTTTGTTTTAGTATACTTCCATCGTAAATTGGTTTTAATGTACTATCATTTATAACCCCTTTTCATGTATACCTTCAAAGCATTAAGCATGGTACTAGGCAGGCATGGACTCAGCAGCGATGAATTTTTCTTTTAAAGCCGGTTTATTGGTTTTAATCAAGTCCAACACTTATTAAAAATATAAATATTAGCCTTGTGGACCGGGAGGACTGCCTGGGCTAAAGCCTAGTTAGTCTTTTCATAGGACCGTCCTAGGTACTATCTCCAATTCTTAAAGATTCACATCTAAATCAGGTGTTTCTTCATTTATTTTAAGTTTTCCATTTATCAATTTGGAACAACCTTTTGCCATCAATTAAGTCATCTTCTGTTGTTATCTTAATTTCATATCCTTATATGGATAATCCCTGTTCATTATCTCACACTCAAATCCGAAAATATTTTTAGTTTTATGTATACTGCTATTTCAGAAATTGATTTTTTTATAAATATTTAAATTATTTAATAAATAATCTGAGGATATGATATGATATTCCTTTTATCTTCTTCAAACATATATATGATTGACTTGTTAATGGTTCCAATCATCATCGTATGATTCTTTCCAAATCTATTATCTATGTGTCTATTTTATTCATAATTGACTTGTTAATGGTTCCAATCATCATCATATGATTCTTTCAAAATCTATTATCTATGTATGATAGACGCTTAATTTATACATATTTATCACCTAATTTATATTTGTTAGTACTTAATTTTGTGTTAATATTATTGTTTTCATGCGTTTATAGGTTATATACTTAAAAACCCGATATTACAATACAATTGACGAAATGGTCTGTATTGGTTGTTGACTTGGAATAAACATAAAAAGGGTGATTACGTTTGGCTTGTTCTCTGATTCACAGAGAGAGTAGAGTTGATGTGATGGCGAACAATACAAAGGGGAAGTGAAAGAAGGTGGTATGATTTTTTGTATGGTTACGTAAAACAAAAAGAAAGAAAAAATAGATAAAAGGTTGAAGTGATTGGTGTTGGATGTTGACCGAGTAGGTATTTGGCGTACAAAAGAAAATAGGAATCAGATTGTTGGCTAGAGCCTGACAAAAAGAAAACAAAAGAAAGGAAGGAGATAGGCTTGTGGGGTTGAGGAGGAGACAAACCCTGTTGTGCGTCAGAGAGTATAAAAGGAAAGAAAGAAAAAGAAAAATGGAAGGGAGGTCTGACGGATGCTGGGTAGGTCTTCTAGGTTAGAGAACAGAGAGAGAAGGAATACCTATGAATGAGGAGAGAGGCGGAACCTAGAGAGAAGTAGAGAGATAAATAGGTAGGATTGGTGGAGAGAAAGAAGCGAGAGAGAAGAGGTAGGCGGGCGAAAGTGATGGATTGAAAGAGGGAGCTAGGATGTCGGAAGAAGAAAGAGACGGATGGTTGTACGGTGGAAAGAGGATGACGCAAAGAGAGAGAAAAAAATCTAGGGTTGAATGGAGAGAAGGAAAAGAGGAGAGAAGTGAATTGAGGTGAGAGGAAAGCAGTGGAGAGAGAAGGAGTGTACAAAGAGAGAGGTATCAGACTTCTAGAGGGCGAGTTCTTTTGAGTTTCTGGCTATGGGTCTGACGACAGAGAAAGGTCTGGGAAGAGGAGATCAAACGGGTGAAGACGGAGAGGACGTCATTGCTCTATTTTGGTTTAATCTTTTCCTCTCTACTTTTCTAGTAATTATTTTATGGGTTTTAAGAAATCCATCTCCATGTTTTACTAGATTCTATGACTAGGGTTTTGGGTAGACCATTTAGCTGGCACACCAATTCCTATAGATAAGAACTATGTTTCCATCTACCTAGAATGGTTAGTGTCATCCTGAATAATTCATAAGTTTCTAAATTTTGGAGTTTTTTATTGGCATCAATTTTAGAAAACTCTACCCTCAAACCTAAATTTAACATTGTCCTCAATGTTTCAAACCGTGCAACCTAAAATGGTATGCAATAAATATAAATAGGAGAAACAAATGTAAATCAAAGAGAAGGGATTGGAACGTCTCACCTGATTGACGCAAGAAAAGCAGTATTCTCTGTAACACATATCAAACGATAGTAATAACAAAGAACACCGAAAATAAAAGAAAGAAAAAGTCTAAAAAGAAAATAAAAACAAGAAAATAAAAATCTACCTACAGGATATGTACAGAAAGGATCCCCATACACTAACAACCTGAAAATTTGGGGATCTACCGAAAATACAATATATACAAATGACAGCTTCACAAGTATGATACGGCAACACGGAGACACTGAAACTATCAAAAACAAGGGATTACCCCAAACCAAGTTTTTACTACACTTGGAAGTGCGTAAAGAACAAACTATGGGGATAATATTAGGATTGGGGAAATATCAATTGGTTCGTGCACGGTGTCAGGAACAGGCACGTCTTTTGGGTATTTGGTTGCAAAGTGATCCGACAAAACTTGAGAAGTACACAATTCTAACCCAAAATTAGGTAAATTTTGGAAGTCTAGGGTTCTAGAAACAACCTTAAGTCAGGTGAATGATCTTGTGAGATAGATTCATCTATGAAATTAGGAAAATCATCTACACAATCATCCACAGGGTCATCTATATATTCTGTATGGAACAGAGAGTCACTACAAGACTGATCATCATCAGCAAATAATCTCTGGCATTCCAGTACTCTCAATCTTTGTTCTAAACTAACCGGTCTGTGTTTATAATACTTATCATATATCATTAGAGGTGATTCTTCACTTACCATAGGTGAAGCAAGAAATTCCTTATGCCTTGACCGATTCATATATTCCCAAAGTGTCATCTTAGATGACGTCTCTTGAGAAGGAGCCATCATCCTCGGAAAAGCACATGAAAAGAAATACTAAAAAAGAAACAAGTGAAAGGAAAAAAATCATAACAAAAAAAAAAAATACTGTACAAAATAATAAACAAATAAAATAAAAACCTAAACTATGATTAGAAAATCAAAAATACTAATTACAATATTTCACAACCGCTCCCCGGCAACGGTGCCAAAAATTGATGTAGTTTTCAAAACAGTGGTAAAAGATTCGATTCCCAGACTTGTAAAAGTTTGATTTTTAAACCTAATTTTTATTACTAAAAATAAAGAAGATTAAAGTAGAATTGATTCAAGAATTGTGGTAAAAACTGAGACTAAGGATTCCACTATTATCCAATTTTTCAAGTGATTAAACATTAATAATTATTTGCAATTCATATATTCAAGTTAATCAAAATATTGCCAAAGTTAGGTTTCCAAAATATTAGTTGTAAATCGAAAATATGAGACATCAAAAGCTTTAGACTCAGCATGACCCATCAAAAGAAAACACAACTAATTGATAAATTTTTTTTTTTCCAAATTCAATTCAAAGCAAATTATTATAAAAGAATTACAAAAAATTAATAAAATAAGAATTACCACTTTGTTGTTAGAAAAAATAACTTCCTACGTCTCCCCATCAATGGTGATTAGCTCATCATGTTGGAAACACTCTCAAAATAAATTTTCAAAGCTCAAAAGGTGTTTACAAAGAAGAAATAAAAACAACACATAAGGTTTGTTACGGTTATAACTGTTGCAACCAGTGTTCTCTATGTGGATGAAGAGAAAAGAAAACAGAAACAATAAAGTACGGTTTCTGAAAGCTGAAGAAATATGAAACTATACGTGATAGAAACAATGACAGTTTTCTCTAGCCTTTTGTTCTTCATTTTCTTCTTCACCAGCAGAAAACTTTATTTTCTTCTGAATTTTCCTTACATCTCTGGATGCTTTCTTTCTCGTTTCTCCTTGCTATTTATAGGATTAGTGAACCCTAATAACCCTTCTTAACCGATAAGAACACAAAGAACAATCCAAATCCAACTCCAAATCTTTGTTAATCCAAATCTGAGAGTAACTATTTTTCCGACCGTTACTTGAATTTTGCAGCCATTTTTTCCGGGTGAAACACTCATGAATGACGTGTTTTAACCTTCTTTGATTGTTTCATCACTTGGGAAATTCAGAATCACCCCAAAATCCCTTGAAACTCGCACTTGAAACAACTTAGACACTCTTCTCACGTAAAGAATATCTCGTGCCATTTTTGGTTTTCAAATCAAAGAGAAGAGGTGCCCTTATCCAACAGTGGGGTGCTTTTATCAATCAGTATAAATGCCTTTAGTAATTTTATGGGGTGCCTTTATCAATTTATCTCGGGTGCTTTTAGTACTTTTTGAGTCGATTCTACCCAACACCCTAGTCATAGAATCTAGTAAAACATGGAGATGAACTTCTTAAAACCAATAAAAAATAATTACTAGAAAATTATAGAGGAAAAAACTAAACAAAAATAGAGCAATGACGTCCTTTCCGTCTTCACCCGTATGATCTCCTCTTCCCAGACCTTTCTCTGTCGTCAGACCCAGAACCAAAAACTCAAAAAAGCTCGCCCCCAAGAAGTCTGATACCTCTCTCTCTCTCTCTGTACACTCCATTCTCTCTCCACTGCTCTCCTCTCACCTCAATCTCACTTCTCTCCTTTTTCCCCTCTCTCCAATCAACCCTACCTTTTTTTCTCTCTCTTTGCGTCAGCCTCTTTCCACCGTACATCCCTCCTCTCTCTCTTCTTATGACATCCTAGCTCCCCATTTCAAGCCATCACTTCCGCCCGCCTACCTCTTCTCTCTCACTGCTTTCTCTCCACCAATCCTACCTATTTCTCTCTCTACTTCTCCCTAGGTTCCGCCTCTCCTCCTTCATAGGTATTCCTTCTCTCTCCGTCCTCCAACCTAGAAGACCTACCCTGCAGCCGTCAAACCTCCCCTCCACTTTTATTTTTCTTTCTTTCCTTTTATACTCTATGACGCACAACAAAGTTTGTCTCCTCCTCAACCCCACAAGAATATCTCCGTCCTTTCTTTATTTTTCTTTTTGTCAGGCTCTAGCCAACAATCTGATCCCCACTTTCTTTTGTACGCCCAATACCTACTCGGTCAACAACCAACACCAATCACATCAACTTTCTATCTATCTTTTTTTTCTTTTTGTTTTACGTAACCAGACAAAAAGTCAAACCACCTTCTTTCACTTCCCCTTCGTACTGTTCGCCATCAAAATTACATCAACTCTACTTTCTCAGTGAATCAAAGAACAAGTCAAACCTAATCACCCTTTTTTATGTCTATTCCAAGTCAACGGCCAATTCGGTCCATTTCGCCAATTATATTGTAATGTCGATTTTTTAAGTATATAACCTATAAAAGCATGAAAACGATAATATTAACACAAAATTAAGTACTAGTAAATATATATTAGGTGGTAAATATGTATAAATTAAGCGCCTATCAAATACCCCCAAATTTATATTTTGCTAGTCCTCGAGCAAAACTAATCTAAAAAAAATAAATAAATAATCCTAACTCACTTTCGCAGGAATTGCGACTACATTTAGCATATGTAATAATCCTTTAAACTCCTAAGTGGCCTTAGCGGACGAGTTTTGTCTCCTGAGGGTTTACAAGAGGTATACCCACAAAACCTTTACTCCAAATTTTAGCTACCCGTGAACGATTGAGGATATACATTAAACAAGCTATTTAGTTGGCATACTAAATTCTCCTGCTATATGAATCATTATCCTGGATGAATTCAATTGTTGTACACGATTTTGCACTCAGCGTACTAAAATTCATATAAGAATGCAAAAATCTACTCAAATAATCATTGAACATCCAAAACTGGATAAAAATTATCAACTTCACATTGCTCGGAATCAATCAAATTCAAACACAAGGATAGATTAGAAGATGAATATAGAAGTGATGAATGGTGCATATATTGACTAAGGTGAACGGTGTTTCCCAAAATATTAGTATAAAGTCCGACTCGGATGCTCCTATTTTTATTATTATTTATATACATAATTTTTTTTCACAACTACATGATTAGATATTTTGAATCTAAGCGCATGCTCCTTTTCAGCAGATTACATGATAGTTCCCATGGATTCTACATCCACGCTTGCTTAGACGACGAAGACAGGGAGAACACACACATATTGCTATCAAAGTGTTAATTTATTATATTTTTTTGACAAAATTAAAATTCTAAAACATCCGAGCTACGACCTTATGGCAATACTAGGGATCCAACAAATCACTCAGAGAAACATAAAATTGCAAAAATAAAAATAGAAAGTGATATGGTTTTGATGATTCTGAGATATGCTTGTTCAATGATTATCATGTTATCTCTAACACCCGAGTGCATCCAGATATGAATAGATCATTTAGATGGGCACACCAATTCATATAGATAAGAGATATGTTTCCATCCACCTAGAATGGTTAGTGTCATCCTGAATTGTTCATAAGTTTCTAAATTTTGGAGTTTCTTTATTGGCATCAATTTTCGGAAACTCTACCCCCAAATCTTAATTTAACATTGTCCTCAATGTTTCAAACCGTGCAACCTAAAATGTTATGCAATAAACATAAATAGGAGAAACAAATGTAAAACAAAGAGAAGGGATTGGAACGTCTCACCTAATTGACGCAAGAAAAGCAGTATTCTCTGTAACACATATCAAACGGTAGTAATAACAAAGAGCACTGAAAATAAAATAAAATAAAAAGAAAAAGTTTAAAAAGAAAATAAAAAACAAGAAAATAAAAATCTACCTACTAGATATGAACATAAAGGATCCCCATACACTAACAACCTGAAAATTTGGGGATCAACCCAAAATACAATATATACAAATGACAACTTAACAATTATGATACGGCAACACGGAGACACTGAAACTATCAAAAATAGAGGATTACCCCCAAACCAAGTTTTTACTACACCTGGGAGTGCGTAAAGAACAAAATATGGGGATAATATTGGGATTGGGGAAATATGAATTGGTTCATACACGGTGTCAGGAACAGGCGAGTCCTCTAGGTATTTGGATGCAAAGTGATCCAACAAAACTTGAAGAGCACACAATTCTAACCCTAAATTAGGTAACTTTTGAAAATCTAGGGGTCTAGAAACAACCTCTAAGTCGGGTGAATGATCTTGTGAGATAGATTCATCTATGGAATTAGTCAAATCATCTACACAATCATCCACATGGTCATCTATATATTCTGTATGGAACAAAGAGTCATTACAAGACTGATCATGATCAACAAATAATCTCTGGCATTCCAGAACTCTCAATCTTTGTTCCGAACTAAGCGATCTGTGTTTATAATACTTCTCATATATCATTAGAGGTGATTCTTCACTTACCATAGATGAAGCAAGAAATTCATTATGCCTTGAAAAGATATACTAAAACAAAAACAAGTCAAATAGAACTAAAAATCCTAAAAGAAAAATAAAGACATATAAAAAAATAAAAATAAATAAAATAAAAACCAAAACTGCGATTAGAAAATCAAAAATATTAATTACAATATTCCAAAACCGCTCCTCGGCAGCGGCGCCAATGTGTCTATTTTATTCACATGTAAAACCTGTTTCTTCAGTCAGGTTCATTTTACCACCATATTTATATTGATTATGGCTTTGTGATATTCTATCACAATTTTTCTGCCATTATTCACGATAATACCTTTCTTTTATAATTTCATGAAATGATTTTTTTAATAACCGATAGGAATCCTATCGAGATATTATCCCATTAAATCTCCACCTCTTTCAACAATATTAAATTCTGAATATTGTTCCAAAACAGTTTCACATCTCAATATATTATTTGTTATCTAAAAAATTTCTTTACTCCCCAATTATTTCACTCAATCCCAAAATTTTCTCGATTGTAAAAAAGAAAAGAAAAAAAAGGTGTTTTTTTTTGTACTTCCGAAAATCAACCTTCAAGTTAAAAGTGGTGGTCCGAAGATCATATGCAGTAACAGTCGATAATCAAAGCTGAAACTACAAAGTTATCAAGAGATTGTTCAAGTTGTACACTACAATTTTCTCCTTGTCCAACTTGGTGTTGGGGGGCGGGGGGGGGGTATTGGAATATATGGCACGGGCATTTAAGGTACGTGCACTGAAGATATTAAGAAGATTAAGTCAAATACAAGTCGATCTTGCTAATTTTACCTAGATAAGCTTTACCTAGTCAAAGCAGTTAGTTCATTCTAGGTTTACTAATTTATCATTCCTATAAATAGGAATTACATATGTAAATTAAATCATCTCAGTATATGATGAATATCTCTAATACAATTATTTCTACGGGGTTTCATCTTGGGCGTAGTGTTGGAGAAAATGAGTTTTAACTGTAAATATTTTTTTATCTTGGTGTGGTTTGATCTTAGGACCTAAGGGTTCTATGGATGCTCACTCATTTCCTTGAGTGAATGAATCTCTTTAGTCCTACATTGGATATTCTAGAGAAGGATGTCCAGTATATGACTATTCTCATATGGATAGTTAGACAAACGTGGGTGCAATGGTTGGGCAGACAATATATGGCCCAACCTTTGCCATATGTGTGTATACCGTGCACCAAATCCCCTGTCTACTTATAATATTTTTTACGAGTTTTTCTTTAATAAATTAATTCCAAAAAAAATTTATTTCACTGTTTTATTTACGGGAGAATTCCTTTTCTGTTTTGAATTGTTTTACAAGAACAAAACTTGTTTTATAAGAAAACCTAAACCTAACTTGATTTGCTAGTAGCCTTTTTCCTATAAATAAAACTCGAAAATTTGTTTTCAAGATATCCCAAAAGTGGTTATATGTGTGTATACCGTGCACCAAGTCCCCTGTCTACTTAAGATTATTTTTACGAGTTTTTCTTTAATAAATTAATTCCAGAAGCGGTTACTACCCCGTCTTGTTTTCACCATCTTCTCGTTTTGTTTTGGGCTTTTGAATGTTTATTTTCCTCCCTTCCCAGTTGCTAAGTTCAAGAGTGGGTAGTTTGTATTGTGCTAATACAAGTTATATTACGCAGTCTTATCCTGGACACATCTTCGCACGTTGGGGTTTAGCATTGCTCTTCTCGAGTATACCCGCGAACTAATGTGTTAAAGAAAACTTGTTGAACCTATAATTCTTCCCTCGTAGTTGTCCGTGGTAGATTTTGTTTTGATTCAATTATTTATATATTATTATGATACATCTAACGTTGTTGTTCATTTTGCAAGATTCCAACACGTTGCCCATTAGAGTCGAACCATGTTAATTATATGTCTTCTCCATTCATCCATGATTCTATTCTTACCATAACTTAATAATAAACACAAGCTCATAAATGTTATCTTTATTCTATTTATGCATTGTCTCTACTTCGTCTACTATTTTTTTGGTGGATCTTGAAGATTATGTTGTTGGTAGTGGTAAAGAAAAATTTATCATAGGTGATCATGTTATTAGTAATGGTGTAACTTTTAGTGTTTAAAAGGTTAAACTGGGGTTCAAATTCCGATATATAATCCAGAAGCTGTAAATATCATAGGAGTTTTTTATAAAAAAAAAAATTAGAGGAGAAAAAAGGATAAAAAGGAAGAAAAAAGATAAATGTAAAAAATGTAACATTCCATAATTATGAGGATCTATTTCACCTAAATTTAAGTTTTATCAGCCACCGGAGCCAAAGTTTTGGACTTAGCCTTCCACTTAGGTACACTTATTTTGTAAAACTTGAAAAATGTAATTTGCCTAACGCATATGAACTCAATATGTGTCTATGAACTTTAATTATGTAATTTGCAATGCATGAAAATGTAACGGATTGGTGAGATTCTTCTTCCCAGCTTGTATGTATATCATCAAACCTCAATTCTAATGAGGCAGTCAATTAATAAAGTTTTGGGGCCCTCTTTCCTTCAATCTTTTTTACCCTAGTGCATTAATCTACCCCTTAATATCAGATTAACCTAACATTTAATCGAATTTAATATAGTAACTCCATTAGTCAAGAACAAACAACATAAATGAAAGTAAAGCGATTAGGGTTTGACTTTTCTTCTTTCTAGTTTCTCGTTTGTTTCATGGCAACGCCATCTGGTGGTGGTGCTGGTTCTTTCATTGATGTTGTAAACCCTCTTTAATCTTCTCCTAAGATGATAAAGGGGGAGATTTTGGGAGAAACTTCGAGTAGAAATGATAAGAAAGGTGGTTTGGAGGAGTTTCCGGCTCTTCCAGGGGGAGATAAGATTTCTTCCTTTTGAAATTATGAGGGTGGTGGATTTGGTCTGGGTAAGAGTAATTGGGATGAGATGGTGATGAAGACGAGAGATGTTCATCAGGTGCAGGAAGAGGATGCTATTAAGTATATTGCTCCATATATGGTGAATGGTAAAAGGGCGTCTTCTATTTCCATGGTTAATTTGCTTGATGATGTTAAGAAATATTAGGATCTGGTAGTTGGTGCTTTTGTTGGGAGGTGATTATCTTTCAGTTTTGTGAAGAATTCATTATTAAGGATGTGGCGCCTAAAAGGTGAGATTCACATGACTCTTCATGGGGATTCCATTTTTGCTTTTGAGTTTAGTCTTTCTGAGGATATACAAGCAGTTCTTGAGAGAGGTCATGTGTATATTGCAAATAGTTTGTTCATGATTAGACCTTGGTCCCCATTGGTTGAGCAGATGGTTGAAGAATTGAAAATTGTTCCTGTTTGGGTTTCTCTTAGGAAGATCCCTATGTTTTTATGGAATTCTAGGGGTATTGGTATTATTGCTAGTTACTTGGGTGTTCCTTTTATGACTGATAAGAGAACAAGTGAGCATTCTATAATGAATTTTACTAGGGTGTGTGTGGAGATTGATACAGATTGTGACTATCCTAATGAGATTCCGGTGGTAATTGATGGTAAGGAAGCTTTCAAGTCCCTGTAGAGTACTCATGGAAGCCTTCTAAATATTGTAAGTATAAGACCTTTGGCCACTCTGAAGGTAAATGTCATAGGGAGCAAATGAGGAGTGTGTGTGCAAAGGATAATAGTGGTGTACAACCTCAGAAGAGTGAGTGGGTTGTGAAGACTCAAAGGAAAAAGAGTAGGGATATTTCTACTGAGGTTGTTGAAAGGATGATGAGGCTGAACTAATGGATGCTGAGGTTGTGAAGGAATTGGTGGCTACTGAGGAAATTATGATGGAATATGTTCCTGTTAGTAGGAAAAGCAGACAGATGATGAAAAACTTGTTGTTGTTGCTATTCAGGAAGGTAGTGTTATTCCTAGTTCCAAGGTGGTGGTGAAAAATTCCTTTGATTCTACAAGGCATTTCTGAAAACATTGAGGGTGATGTGAGTTCTCTTAAAAGTGTGAAGAATAGGGTTGCTCTGGATGGGAATAATAACCCTAATTTAGGAGATGAAGATATACATTCATTTTTTGTCATTGGAGGTAACAGTGCCAGGCTTCATTTTAATAAGAAATCCCTTATTGGTCCTGTTAGTCTTCATCAAAAGGGTACAAATTTGAAGAAATCTGCTAGAGGTAAGAAATCTAAACCTATCTGGATCTTTGGAACTACACTCAAGATTGTCATATTTTTGATCTTGCTTATTATGGATGCATTTATACTTGGATTAATGGTCACACTGATGATAGTAGGATTTTGTCCAAGATTGATAGAGTTCTTGTTAATATGGATTGGGTTAGTAGATTTCCGGATTCTAAAGCTGAATTTTTGGAAGCTGGGATTTCTGATCATTCTTCTATTGTTGTCTCCAACTTTGAAAATAGAATTCATGGACCACTTCCTTTCAAGTTCTTTAATTTTATGACTGAAGAAGAGGATTTTCTAGACTTGGTTAAGAGTGTTTGGGGAGATCTTGTTAGAGGGAATACAATGTTTGTTTTTGTTACTAAGCTTAAAAGAGTGAAAGCTAAGATTATATTACGGAAGAAGGAGAGATTTAGGAGTATTCTTGTTCAGTTTGAAAAGGCTAAGGTAGAGCTCAAGGCAGTTCAACAGTATACTCATCAAAATCCTTTATGTGTGGAGTCCTATCAAAGGGAGAGAGTTTTTCTTAAGCAGTTTGCTAAAGTCTCTAGGTATGAAGAATCAGTGGCTAAGCAAAAATCTAGGGTCCAGTGGATGGACCTTGGGGATTCTAATACTAGATTCTTCCATAATTTTTTAAAGGAAAGATATTCTGGAAACAACATCTTGACTCTGATGTCAAGGGATAATGTGCTTTTGAAAAACGAAGAAGAATGTGTTGACTTTTATACTGATCTTTTTGATGATGATTCTAGTCCTTTTGTGGATGATCCTCAGGTACTTGATTATGTAAATTTTGATAGTATTTTGACTGAGGAGAATAAAATTTCTTTGACGAGACCTGTAACAAGGGATGAAGTAGTTGAAGCCTTGTCTTTTATTGGTTCTAGTAAGTCTCCTGGGACTGATGGGTTCTCGAGCTGGTTCTTCAAAGGTAGCTGGAGTGTTGTGGGGGATGATTTTACCCCTGTTGTTCAATTTTTTTTCTCCAAAGCTAAGATGTTAAAGGAGGTAAACAATATTTTTCTTAGGTTAACCTTAATTCTGTTAAAGACAATAGACCTATAGCCCGTTCCAATGTTATTTACAATTGTTTAACCAAGATTATAACTTTGTGTATGAAGCATGTTTTTATCTAATCTGATTAGTGTAAATCAGTCTGCTTTTATTTCTGGCCGGTCCATCCAAGATAATATTCTTGTGGCTCATGAGATTTTGAGAAACTATCATACAACTGCTGGCACCCCAAGGTATGCATTGAAGATTGATTTGAAGAAAGCTTATGATACGGTTAATTGGAAGGCCGTGATTATTACATTCCATAAGTTTGGTTTTCCTAATATTTTTATTGAGTAGATTCAATGTTATATTACTTCTTCTAGATTTTCTATCATGATAAATGGATCTCCTTATGGATTATTTGGAGTTAAGAGGGGTTTTAGAAATGGTTTTCCCCTTTTCCCTTATTTGTTTGTTATGTTGATAGAGATTTTGAGTATCTGCTTAAAGAACCAAGTTCAGAAGGGGGATTATGGTTTTCATCCTATATGTAAGAAAGCTTCTCTTACCCATCTTTGCTTTGTAGATAATGGGTTGGTGTTTTCTAAAGGTGATTTTCAGTCTGCTTTTTCTTTAAATAGTGCTTTGCATATGTTTAGTGCTTGCTCTGGGCTAGAGGTAAGTAAGGAGAAGACTTATCTTTTCTCTTCTGTTTTTAGTGAGGTGAATCTACAGAATATTATCTCTTACTTGGATTGTGTGGTGGGGGATCTTCCTGTGCGTTATTTAGGGCTGCCTTTATTGTCTACAAGACTCTCTTTTCAAGATTGTATCCCTCTTATTGATAAAGTTACTAGCAGAATCAAGTCTTGGAAGTCAAAAAATCTCTCTTATGTTGGTAGACTTAATCCGATTAAAATGTTCTCAATGGTATGGTATTTTACTGGCTTTCTTGTTTTATCCTTCGAAAAAAGTCATTAAGTGTCTAAATTCTTTGTTTAAGAGATTTCTTTGGGATGGAACTGAAGTTGAGAATAAGCATAGTTGTCCTATAAGTTGGCATCAAATTTGTTCTCCTTTTAAAGAAGGGTCTTGTAGTTAGGGATATTCAAACCACCAACCTGGCTGCTGGAATGAGATACATTTGGAATTTGGTTTCTAGTACTTCTTTTATATGGACTGGTTGGATTAAGCAAAACTTAATTAAGGAGAGATATTTTTGGAGTATGAGGTGTGCCCAGGATGCCTCTTGGAGTTGGAGGCATATTATGGGGTATAGAATTGAAGCTGCAAAGTTTTTAAGAACTTCCATTGGTACTGGGGAATCTACTAACTTCTTGACTGGTAACTAGTACCCAAATGGTAGGCTTATTGATTGGATTCCTGAAGAAATTCTCAATTCAGTGTTTGGGGGAAGGGACTGTAAAGTGGCTGAGTACATTGATGATAAGGGATGGAGACTTCCTAAGTCTGATGGTATTTTTATTTCTGCCCTTATTGATCAGATTGGGTACATCTATGTGGAACATAATATGGAGGATCATGTTATTTGGGCTCCTAGTTCTTCTGGGAAGTTTACAATGAAGGATACTTATAAAGCTCTCATGAATAATGAACTTCCTTTGTCGAATAATCTGGTTTGGTTTAAATTGCATATTCCCAAGCACTTTTTTATTACTTGGATCGCTTTGAAATGTAGGCTTAAGACAAAATGTAGGCTTAATAAGTGGGGTATGGATGTGTCTCCTGTTTGTTTACTCTGGCACCAGGGTATTGAAGATGAAGATCATCTCTTTCTTAGTTATCCATTTTCTTCTCAAATTTGGCAGGGTCTTCTTATTAAGATGGGCTATGTTACAGGGTAGAAAGCTACCTGGAATGATGAGATTTCGTGGTGCAGTTCTGCTTTTGTGGGTTCTTCTATTACTACTACTATGCGAAAGCTTACTTTCACTAGTTTTGTGTACCACATCTGGAGGGAAAGAAATGCCAGGGTGTTTCCTATTCAGAACCAGTCCACTGATCAGGTTAGTTGGTTGATAATAGAGGATGTCAGATTAAAGCTTTCTGCTCACAATATTGTTATGGAGGATACCCCTTACTCAAAACAGTTCTTTCACCGCTGGTATATCTCTTGTTTCTTTTATCTAAAATTGAAATTAGATGCTGGTGGAAGAGGCCTAAGGGTGATGCCATCATGATTATTTCGGATGGGTCTTTGAGGGATGATATAGGTGGTTATGGTGCTATTCTTAGAAATGATAAGGGAAACTGTTTTGGTGTTTTCTTTGCAGATGATGTTTCGTTGTTTTCTAAAGGTTATTTTCAGTCAGCTTCTTCTTTAAATAGTGCTTTGCATATATTTAGTGCTTGCGCTGGGCTTGAGGTAAGTAAGGAGAAGACACATTTATAATTTGGGATATTAGGGATATTCAAACCACCAATTGGAATGAGACACATTTATAATTTGGTTTCTAATACTTCTTCTTTTTGGACTGATTGGATTAAGAAAAACTTAATTAAGGAGGGAGATTTTTGGAGTACGAGGTGTGCCCAGGATTCCTCTTGGAGTTGGAGGCATATTATGGGGCAGAGAACTGAAGCTGCAAAGTTTTTAAGAACTTCCATTGGTAATGAGGAATCTACTAACTTCTTGAATGGTAACTGGCACCCAAATGGTAGGCTTATTGATTGGATTCCTGAAGAGGTTCTCAATTCAGTGTTTGGGGGAAGGGACTTTAAAGTGGATGAGTACATTGATGAGGAGGGATGGAAACTTCCTAAGTCTGATGATATTTTTATTTCTGCCCTTATTGATCAGATTGGGTACATTTATGTGGACCATAATATGGAGGATCAGGTTATTTGGGCTCCTAGTGCTTCTGGGAAGTTTAAAGTGAAGGATATTTATAAAACACTTATGAATACTAATGAATCTCCTTTGTGGAATAATCTGGTTTGATTTAAATTGCATACTCCCAAGCACTTTTTTATTACTTGGATCGCTTTGAACTGTAGGCTTATGCCAAATGTAGGCTTAATAAGTGGGGTATGGATGTGTCTCCTGTTTGTTTACTCTGCCACCAGGTATTGAAGATGAAGATAATTTCTTTCTGAATTGTCCATTTTTTTCTCAAATTTGGCAGGGTCTTCTTATTAAGATGGGCTATGTTACATAGTATAGAGCTACATGGAAGGATGAGATTCTGTGGTGTAGTTCTGCTTTTGTGGGTTCCTCTATTACTACTACTATGTGAAAACTTACTTTCACTAGTTTTTTGTACCACATCTAGAGGGAAACAAATGCCAGAGTGTTTCGTAATCAGAACCAGTCCAGTAATCAGGTTAGTTGGTTGATAATAAAGGATGTCAGATTAAAGCTTTCTGCTCACAATATTGTTGTGGAGGATACCCTTACTCTAAACAGTTTTTTCACCACTAGAATATCTCTTGTTTCTTTCAACTCAAAATTAAAATTAGATGCTTGTGGAAGAGGCATAAGGGTGATGCCATCATGATTAATTCAGATGGGTCTTTGAGGGATGATATAGGTGGTTATGGTGTTATTCTTAGAAATGATAACGGAAACTGTTTGGGTTTTGTGGCTGGTTCTTGTAGTTTTTTTTCCCCCCCAGTTTTTAGGCATGAATCGCATGGTGTGGAGATAGGGCTTATGGCTTCTTTATCGAATGGTTTTAGAAGAGCTTATTTGTGTTTGGATTCTATGGCTGCTGTGGTCTTATTGAATAGTGATAATCCTGATCCTCCTTGGAATGTAGCTTATATATGGAGACACATTAAGAGACTGCGCAAGCAATTTGAGTGATTAAAGGTGGAGCATATTTATCGTGAAACTAACAGGGCTGCTGACTGGTTGGTAGGGATATATTTTCTATCGAATTTTAAGGTTCTGGACTGGGATCATCTTGGGGAGGAGTTTGATAAAATTTCAGAAAATGATCGTAATCAGAAAGTCTATTATCGGTTGTATTTGTGTATTCCTGATCTTTTGACTGAATTATTTTTATTTCCTTTGTTTTCTGTGTTTGTGGGTTGGGCCCTTATTTCCTGCTGAATGTGACAAAATTAAAAAACTCCATTAGTCATCATCATAAACACAACACTAATTAACTTCCATAAATCAATGCATTAAATTAATAAAAAAGGTAATTATCGTAATTTTAGCAACCAATTAGTTTACCATTTAATCAAATCTAAATCATCATCATCATCATCGTGGGAAATATGCCCAGAAGGCATTAAAAAACAGAACCACCGTCATTAACGAGTGAGTCGTCTCTTTTACGTATTAAATCAGTGTTTTCTCTCACCAACAAACCAAATCTAGAGGATTCTCTCACTTCGTCTTCCGTACCAGTCAACAACAAGAACAACTCTTCGATCTTTATTCAGATCTCAAATCTCCTCCATATTTGTTCTTCAAATGCTTCTCGATTTCGAGATTTAATCTCTGCTTCAAAACAAGAAATTGAAGCAGGAAAACAGTGTTCTCCAACAAAATGGCGATCGCTGGACCTATTACTCCTGGTCAGGTACTAGAATCTAAATATTCAGATCTTTGTAAATTGTCTATGAATTCAGTTTTAGTTGAATTTCATGATTAGAATTGTAAATTATTGAAATGTTCAGTTGATTGTTAAAATGTGATGTGAGGTTTTAATTACTGTGGTTGTGAATTGATTAAAAAAATAAGTTAGTTTTAAATTTGAATCTGATCTTGGTTTTGTGGTAATTAAAGTAAGATAGTGACATTTTAGTAAGGTAGTGACATGTTAGTAAGGAATCTGACTTTCTTGGATTAAATCGATTGGATCATCAATTCTTTAGAAGTGAAAACCAGTTGAAGATAGTAAGATATGTAGTTTATGATTGTATTAAACTGTCTCTGAATTCAGTTTTGGTAAGGAATTTCATGGATAATATTGGAAGACTGTCGGTTGTTAAAATGTTAAGCTTATTGTTCAGATTTGACTATGGATTTGGATTACTGTAGATGTGAATCACTGGGAAAATAGGTTTATATGTGAGTTTGAATTTGATTTTGTGGTAGTCAAAGTATATATGCAGATAGATAGTGATGTTTTAGTGAAAGTTTGAATTAGTAGTAGTAAGTTATGTTGTTAGGACTTGAAAAAGTTTTTGTTATCTTTAGTCAACTCCAATGTGAAATTTCAGACTGTATCGATTGAATCTGTTTGTAATGTGGTGGGTGCCTTAATTTGTTTCTATTGCTGGATTTGTAACCAAGATGTGTAGTTCATGAGGCTCTATGAACTCAGATTATATATTCAGTCTTCTGTAGGTTGTGGTCTCGTTTGATTTTCAGTTTAATCATCTTCAAATAGAGTATCTTACGTCTAAATCTATATAAAGTAAAGTCATGTTCATGTTTAAGATTTAGTTATGATGACTTGGGAGCTGAATATGTAACATATTGATATCCATGGATAGTTGATTAATAGTTGATGTATCGTGAAAATGTAGTCCTAAAGGATCTAAGTGCATGGCTATTTGTTAGTAAAAGTTTTAACTGTTCCTTTTATGCATTTTGTACATTGAGATTTTTGAACCAGCACCGTCCTTGACACAGTTTGATATTCGACTTCGCTGCAGGTATCATTTTTCCTTGGAATAATCCCGTTATTTGCAGCAACGCTATATGCTGAATGGTTGGAGTACAAGAAGAATTCATTTTCTTCAAAAATGTAAGTTATATATGATCTCTTTAATCTTTAACTTTGAAGACCACTATTTCCTAACTCTAAACAATACTCAAGCTACTCAAATCAGCAGTATATAGTAGATACTCAGCTGGCAATGGAATTAATGCATAAGAATTGTGAAACACAAGTGTACAGACTTAGCCATAAATACTAAACAAAGAACACTTGAGAACTCCAAACTAAATTTTCCAGCCTACACGAGATGACGAGAATGTTTGAAGTGATACATACATAGTCATATCTCTTGACATCTTACTTTATTACCTTGACCCCTTCATTTTCTCGTTATCTTCTCATGGTTATGGAACCTGGAACTCCACAGAGGTGCTGGTTTTATATTCAGTTGGATTTGCCTCACAAAACATGTGGGAGTAGAGACAGCATATTTGAATTACCTTTCCATTTCCAACTCCAATGGTTTATGTTTTTTCCCCTAATTACCCCGATGACCGAATTTCTTGTAGTGGCAGGCTTTCTGACATTAACTTAGTTGAATTGGACAAAAATACGGTCAAAGACGATGACAGAGCGGTTTTATTGGAAGGTGGAAATCTCCAGTCATCTACTCCAAAACTACACAGTTCATTTGTGGCATCTCAGCTTCTTAGGTATACACATGCATCTGGTACCTTTAAATTTAACTTTTTGTTTTTGTTCCATGATTTTAGCTAGAATGATGAATGCATATATTGATTTTTGGAATTTTTCAGATTGTTTCTGATGGATGAGTCATTCTTGGTTGAAAATCGATTAACATTAAGAGCCATGTGAGTGAACCGCCTTAATCTTTTTTAAACTTGCGATACATCTTATGAGTGTATTTCTGATTACAACTGTGATTTTCAGATCTGAATTGGGCTTGTATCTGGTATACTTCTACATATGTGATCGTACAGATATTTTTGGAGAGTCAAAAAAGGTGCCATTCCATCTCTTTAGAATCTGCAAGCTTCCCTGTATATCAAAGTACCTTATATATGTGATAAAGTATAGTCTACTTCTTGATTCTTTTTAAGCACTGTGATAAGATCCTAAACGACTAATTCCTGTCCGCAGTATAAAGTATGGATCAGTTTTAACTTTCAAGTCAAAAGTGAAAAAACATTCCTTGCTCATTATTTGAAGTTTGAATTTGATTTTTCAACAGACAACCTATTAGTCTGGAATGCCGTTGCATGCATCGGTGGCGGTTATGAGTCAATAATGCCATTCATCATAAATTTCTTCAGTCATGTATTCATTCCTTACCCTAGCACCTGACTGATTTGATTTTCTTGAATATTTTCATCTTGCAGAGTTACAATCGGGATCTTTTCCTGTTTCTATATTTCCTTCTCATCATAGTTTGCGCGGTCACTTCTTTTAAGATCCATCAAGATAAATCACCAATTACTGGGAAATCTATACTCTATTTAAACAGGCATCAAACTGAAGAATGGAAAGGCTGGATGCAGGTTGGTTCTTTATATAGTATTTGCTCATAGTTGAAGTTTATTCTACAGAAAGTTTTAAGCATTTTCAGTTTACTAGCAGATGGAGATAATATAATCTTTTTCAGTAAATTCATTGTTTTAGCCAACTTTGTTGGCTGGATGTTCTACAGATCAACCAATTTCCTCAACCTTCCATTTATTTGCATGTTGAGATACAGAGTTGGGCATTTTGTTGTTTCATGACCAGTAGGGTCATACAGAACTTATCCATATGTCAAGCTTTATTTAGAAAGTCTGTTGAACTTCATTAGGTATGACATCCATGCATTATTCATCGATATAACTTATAGTCGAAGATATACGTCTTGGTTGTTGTTGCATGACATACGATCTTACTCTGTTTAATCTTTTTTCCAGGTATTGTTTTTGATGTATCACTACTTCGCTGCAACAGAAATTTATAACGCAATTCGCATTTTTATCGCTGCATATGTGTGGATGACTGGGTTTGGTAACTTTTCCTATTACTATGTCCGCAAAGATTTCAGCCTAACTAGATTCGCCCAGGTAATTGTTCGCTCGTGCTTAAATATCATGCGTGCATAAGTAATCATTTGTTCCTGACCAAGTGTTTGTCGTATCTCATGCGCAGATGATGTGGAGGCTTAATTTCTTTGTGGCATTTGCCTGCATTGTCCTCAACGATAGTTACATGTTATACTACATATGCCCCATGCACACCCTTTTTACCCTTATGGTCTATGGTGCCCTTGGTATCCTTAACAAATACAATGAGATTGGATCAGTGATGGCGCTGAAGATGGCTTCCTGCTTCTTGATTGTTATTTTGGTCTGGGAGGTTCCTGGAGTATTTGAATTCATATGGAGCCCGTTTACGTTTCTTCTTGGTGAGTCACATGCTGAAGCTCTAGTTTTTCGTAATTAATTACCAATATGTATATTAGAAGGAAAAAGAAAGAAAATGGAAGAAAAAAAACCTCCCTTTTCAGATTCTTATTCTACGGTAAAAGATGATGAAATTGGATATGAAAGACATTGGCTAACAAATGGATTATTGCTGAATCTGGATAAATCTGCAGGTTACACTGACCCGTCACATGCAAAAGGACGATTTCCCCGCTTGCATGAATGGCAGTTCCGCTCAGGGCTTGATCGTTATATATGGATTATTGGAATGATTTATGCCTACTATCACCCAACAGTAAGATGACAGTACATGCATCTCTGTTCTTGAGATGGCATATATCTTCTGGCATTTCGTGCTTTGTAGCTTCCGTACTTGACTAAGTTTATACCAATTGCTAAATTATTAGCTATACTGATATAGGTTGAGAAGTGGATGGAGAAGCTGGAAGAGTCAGAATTCAGACGTAGAATATCTATTAAATTGGCTGTGGCGTCTGTTTCCTTAACGGTAATGCACAAAACTCTATTTTTGCAAGATTTCATCCCATAATTTTCAGTGTCAAACTTCAGGTTGGATATCTGTGGTTCGAGTATATATACAAGCTGGATAAAATTACATACAACAAGTACCATCCTTATACATCATGGATTCCAATAACGTACGCATTTAATATTTTGACTGGCTTTTCATCCACCTGATACATATAAACGTCATATAGCTAATTTCTTTTCTCCCTTTGGTTTTTATTGAATCAGTGTTTATATTAGTCTGCGAAATGTCACTCAGCATTTTCGGTGCTACTCCTTGACCCTATTTGCGTAAGTGGTTTGTTGATAATGCTAGACTGGTTATCTTTTGTGGTTCGAAAGTAGTTAACATAATATTCAGTCTACTGGGCATTGATAATTCTGCCCTCATGTGTACTTTGGTGTTTGGTTAACATGCAATCTCTAAATTTCATGTTATATGTATTTTCAGATGGCTTGGGAAGATTACATTGGAGACCTATATCTCGCAGATCCATATCTGGCTAAGGTAAGCTCAATCTAATCAAATATTTTCTTTATATGTACACTAGAATAGTGTGGGTACCTTAGGATTTTGAACTCACACGCCTTCTTTTTGAACTAGTAGCTTTTCTTCTAGTAATGAACTCTTCTTGCATACATGCAGATCTGGCGTGCCAGATGGACAGCCTAAACTGTTGCTGTCTTTAATCCCGGATTATCCGATGCTCAATTTCATGCTTACGACAGCCATATATGTTGCGGTATACACCCAAGATGTCTCCAAATAAGTAGATAAATTAATTGTGTAATGGAGAATATTGATCCGTCTTCTACTTATTTGTTTGCAGATTTCATATAGGCTATTTGAGTTAACAAATACCTTGAAGACGGCTTTCGTTCCTAGCAAAGATGATAAGCGCTTAATGCACAACATTGTCGCAGCTGGAGCGATCTCAATTTCCTTGTACACTCTATCTTTCATTTTCTTGCAAGTTCCACAGCTGATGGTAAGTTTGTTACCGCAACTGACTCTATCCACAAAAACATATAGACATAGATCATCATATCCCATTTTCTGCTAACCTTTATCATGAGACCCTAAAGGGTTGTGAATCCCGCTGTAAATCTAGAGGTTGACCATGAGACCAATTTAGATAACAGTTATCCATGCGTCGCCCGAACTGCTACTGATATTGAAGCATAACATGTTATCTAGTGCTTTATTTTTATGTTAGAATTTGAATAGACCATTACCTTCAACACATTTTTTCTTATTTGCTCCATATTGAAGCATAACATGTCATATAGTGCTTACTCACTCATCTTTGTGCCACGATCAAAACAACAGGGATGATGTGACAAGATGAAAAGTATTAAGATGGCAGATAGTAGATAGCTCGAGCAGGCTTGATACTTCATGATCACTTGGGAGGTGGTAAGAAGATGTTAAAATAGCACAGAGCTGAGAATAGAAAAGTATTATGTTAGTTTTACTACCTCCTTTTGTATAGGAAAGGGTGAGTTCAACCTCCAATTGAGGTCTTGTTCTTTTTCTCTTTCTTGACTATTTCTTTGAACTATCATTATCCAAACACAAAAAAAGCAATGAAAAAAAGCAAAAGTATTACAGTTCTCATGCAATAGTATTGTCAGTAGAAATCTGTTGTATTGGTGTAACATGAACATTTCAATTAAATCCTAGTTCAGACGGCTCTGATCCTACTGCTCCGGTTTGGCCAAAGCCAACATTTTTAATGTCAGCATCGTTGCCCTAAAAGCTCATTCTTCGCGATCTATACTACGTTGAGGGTATACTAGTAGTGGTAAGTATGTTTTAGTTCCATGAATTATGCAAATAATTCTTTGTTCGGCAAATACCTCGCAGCAGATTAACTACTGATATTGCAGTCTTGAGTTTTAGCATTTGCACATAAGAGTAATTTTAGGTCACTACGCATAGATAGCAAGGTTTTCTTAAATAAAGCTCCATATCGTACTGATTAATCATTAGTATCTTTGTCTATTTTGTACATGTTGTGAAAGTAAACACATCTCACTAACGAGTTTTAAAAACTATCATAGCTGTGTCTGCAGCAGCTGCTTTGCTAGTTCTCATTAATTTGAGTTGTCACATAACTACCTGGCACGGCCTTTGCCAACCTGAAAAGAAAAGGTGTAATAAAAAACCTCGACCAACGTTCCTTGTGAGAAAAAGAAGCAAGGAAAATTAACATTAAGAACCGAACCATTAATCAATCCAAAATCAAGAAAACAGAAGTCTTATACTATAAATTTAGAACAATAATTGGTAAATATTTAGGAAGGAGGCTTAACCCACCCAGTCGAGCTCTTGAGCAGTGGACTTCGACCAGTTTGGTTCAATCCAAGTGCAGTTTGAGTACCAGCTCTCTGTATCAGCAAAATTTGAGGCAGAATGTCTGCATCCAAAAGACCGATAACTACCTGTTTCAAGACAATAGAATAAAACACCTTCCCCGTTCATACCAACCTTGACGACTAGACTAGGTCGAATATCGTTTTCCAATTAATTCAGGTATAGACTTTCTAAATGTTCTGTTGTTGTGTTCGCATATATCAAAACATTGGGGATGCAGAGTTAATCTGTGACAAAATTCAATCAAAGTCGACTTTAGCAAATTTGGGGCGTACTTTTAAAAGTGCACAAACATCACCACCTTCACCGTTTGCAACAACGGATGCTGCTAGGATTACTAGCGAACCCATTTCAGTATATTTATTTTTTGAAACTATAACTTCAATTTTAAAGTTCAAATCCAGCAATCCATGGTTCCACAGATATAGATGTCAGGTGGGACTGGGTTGTAAGGTGCAATAAGCTAGGCAGATCTTGCAACAGTACACTGGAAGATGATATGTTTGGTTTGTTCATATCTTGTACACATTTATACACAAGAGCTTTAGCTCTTAGAGAAGAGTGCATATCCCACTGGTTAGGTCTAATATACGTTTAAAACCCGTGTCATAAAGATTTTGTGCTGAAATTATCTGATAGTTCAAGTTACCATCTAGGTGTGTTCTGATTCAGCCCACTTATATGGATTATGGTAATGGCATTGACATTTTGGATGTCAAACAATGAATGAAGAAGATCATCTTAGGTTCCTGATTTATCTCTAGTGAGTCTTTAACCACCAAACCTGTAAAGGTTTTATTTGTTGTATCAGGTGTAGAGGGCAAGGATTTGTTCCATGTACGGAAGTCTGGAACAACTTAGTAAAGTAGTTTAGGAAACTCCCAAACTTGGAAAACACTCCCTCTTACAAGTTTCCTAATCCAAGTAAAGTAGTTTATATAATGTTCAGTCAACTGGGCATTGATGTACTTTGGTCTTTGGCTAAAATTAACTCTAAATTTACTATGTTAGGGGTGCAACATTCATAAGTTACCGTGAGCATAAATAATCTGATGCATACATGGTAACATCCTAGAGCAGTGGGGCCACGTCGCAGTAAGTTATAACATAGAAATACGGGATAGCCGTGTAGCACAGTTTTGCTTCTGCATCACTTTACCATATCTCGAGAAAGAAACGTGGATGGTCCAAGATGAAGTATCTGTCATAGGCGAGGCGTGTCCTTTGTCAGACTATCAGTCGCTATCTACTTAACATCAAATACAATGGGCAAGACAAGTGGACGTGGAACTATATGAGTGGACCAAGGCACGACGACCCTAGGTTATCATGCAAATGGGTCTCCAGAGGAGATTGAGGTGCGGAAACACATCATCAGATGTAAAGTCTATAAATACCCAACTCATTCTTAAGAAATGGGGCCGAAACTATCTTGTCTAAACCATAGATAGAAGTAGAGAGAGTACCAAGTGTGCTAAACATCTTTGTAATATCTTTAAGTCTTTCTCATTGTAACCTCCCACCAAATACTAATAAAATCATCAACTCAATACTCTGTAGACGTAAACATTAGCTGAACCGCGTAAATATGAATTGTTAACTGTATGATTATTTACTTTATAAGTAGTTACTCTACTTAACATCATTTTGTTTACTTATCAGCATATTGTTTCCTTACTCGCACAATAACATAGCTACTTAGCATAATCATTGAACAATCATATAGGCTGAGTCTTACTCAGCTATACCAACGCACTTCTGGTTACTTAATGGATATGTATTGTAGATTTTATTTATGTAAACTGTAGGAAAATTAGTAGTTACGGTTATAATCCAAAACCGAACTCAATACTGGTAACCATTGAGCTGAAGAGAAGCAAAGCAAAGCGTGATCATGAATAAATCGTACTTACACCTATTCACATATTCCCAGATAAGTGTGTGTCTCTTGTGGTAAAATCGGACGTAAACTTGACCGTTGGAAATAATGCTCGATATGCTTTACATACTGTTGGAAAATATCCGTTTCGATTTCTCGGAAATCATATCGATGCGATAAACAAAATCATAAAATTAGAAAGTTAAGATACTTATCCTATTTGATTGATCGAGACGAGTAATCTCTTTCGTTAAAAACAATTCAGTCCCGCATACGGTGTTCACGATTTTACGGATGTCGTCTTTCAAGATTTAACGATCAAGCCTTGTAATAAGTAGCACTACAATTACTCGGCCGACGAATGTTGACAACTACTTCTGCTCTAAATCACGACTTGAATCTGAACACTTTTGTTTATTCAATCTAAAACAAAAGATGGATATTTGTAGAGTCAATGGTGACTCTATAAAGTGTCTCTTCATCCATAGGTGACTCCCAAGGTTTAATAGTCTCCATAACACATATTCTCTAAGTGTCTTATAGATGAAAAGACATGACCGTTAAACATATTTTTTAAAGTTTAAATATTAAAATTAATTTTCACTTATACAAAATATTCTGAACCAAAATTCCAACATACAGTGAACGAAGATGGATGTTGTTGGAGAAAATGAGTTTTAAACTAAATTAATTATGGTCTTGGAT
>JAJJMC010006817.1:3804542-3876425 GCA_023531435.1 Papaver californicum
AATCTGATACATCTAACGTTGTTGTTCATTGTTGCAAGATTCCAACAGATGTAACCGAAATGATGAAGAGAGTTTGTTATTGACTCCACCATATCCCCGTTAAGAATACCCAACGACCTTTTCCTTTTTTTTTTTCATATTGAATAAATAATAAGAATGAGAGGTGTTAAGCTTTTTATCATCCTGGCGTCGAGCTATTTTTCCGCAGGACCTGTTTTCTCCAAATCTCTTACATTGTCTTTTCCTTCCTGTTTGCCGTCCTCACGATTACGAACTACATCTGTTGTACACCCACTGCTTTTCTTAAGTTTTTTAGCATTCATCTTTACCCATCATGTCTTCTTCTCTTTTTCTTTTCCTTTTTCGCCCGTTAGTCATCATGATAAAACCCAAAATCCTGTCATGGCTTAGGCAATTTTAAACACGACTTAATAACTGAATTACCAGTACTTTATATGTCAAATTTGTACAAACTCTGATCGTCATAAGTGAAAAGTACAAAAACCCCTAGCAAGCCCCATCTTGGCTGCAGAGCAACAAGTTATCGTGTTGCTGCTGCCAATAAAATAGAACACAATCACCAATATTATACACCATCTTCCACGCCATTGCAGAAAAATCCAACCTCATCATAACTATTTGGATAACTACCTTCCAAAATCCTCTCGAATTGTAAATAATTGGAATGCAATAAAACCCGTCATCGGTCGCCACAAAATAATAAATCGGAGAACAAGTATCCAATCCCCACGTTTCTGTTTCTCGATCACTAAGTTTCGGTTTAGCTCAGGTATCAAAAGCAGATTACCTCGTGTGGTGGGGGTACCGACTGAAAATACGAACTTATTCCGACAAATCTAAATTTATCATGTTTTAACATTTTACGGCGGTCTTAATAATAAGAACCAATATAAGCATCTCTATTTGTTTTAAGTTCATTAGATAGCAACATTTATAAATATTGTTGACGAATGTTATTTTTAAATTTTAATTTAAAACAATTGAAGATGAAATTGATCTAATTAGATCGATTTAAACAATAATTAGGATCTAAAAATATCTGATTAGCATATCACTTTCGGAAAAAATGATTCAATTCATTCAAATTAGATGAAATAAAAAAAAGTGATTACACCATATTTTTTTTTTGAATTTTTTAATTTGAATTAATTCAAGACCAATTAATTTTTTTATCAAATTTATGGAGCATCAATGCAATTGGATAGTGTAGATGTTTGATTATCTACTCAATTTTGGAAAAGAATGATGAATTGTCTTCCGACTTAAACAAATTGTGATAAATTGAAAAAAAAAATTAGTCACATTGCGTTTATGACAATTTACATCCAAGTCACCATATATAAGGACTACCTTCGGTCGTCCAATAACATAAATTTTACTTTTAAAATAATGGATTGGTATCGTATACCCCATAGCCACATGTATGCTATGTGACGACCGTTTCTTTGTTTACCATTCTTTATCCCCAGGGTGACAATATAAAAAGATAAGTTCACAATTCCCATTATAGCATCTCCAACGACAGGTGTAAAAAATCCTACGTGGAAGTTTTATCGAGACCTTTTTTTAGAAGGGTTTACACATGTAGCATATATAAGATCCCATAGCTAATAAACTATCTACAATAGTATAAGGATTTAACCTTATAATATCTTATGTGATAAAATCTTAACCATTTAATTTTACTTTAAATAATTATTAAAAAGAAAAATAATGAAAAATATGACATGAAAATCATTCCGGAGTCTAGTTAACACTTTCTTTAAATCCTTTGTATTTAGCGGAGATGCTCGCAGCGGTATCGAAGAACAGGAAGAAAACCATTGAATAATCACTATCATCACCACTAGGAGATGAGGACAAGACATAACCCATGAAACAATATCCAGTAGAATAACCAAACCAATGTGATAGACTAGGTAGAAGTATGGTCTCCAATGTTGCAGGATTCATAAGAAAACAATCACCATACTTATATTTTTCATCATAACATAAATAATTAAATTGAAATTTCAGTTTGGTCCTATTTTAGGTGGTCCTAAGTTAGTTTAATCCACCAACAAACAAGGAAACTTAGTATGGTCCTTGTTTCCAAAAAAAATAAATCAAAATAACTAAAATATCATTTTATCTCTCTTATATATTATATCTTTTAAAAAAAAAATAAAAATAAAAACTAAAAATTAAAAATCCCTCGAACCAATTCTTACTAAATAGTAATTCGTTTATGTTTAATGGGATCCATAGACAAATAGTAATATGTGATTCCATTGTTAAAAATTCTTGAGAAATCAAGCCATTGCTAGAACCCATAATTTGGTAGCTATCGTTGACTTTTATATCATGTTCGAAAGGGAAGTGTTTTCTAACAACCGATTCATCACTTCTAGAAGGCATCCACTTTGACGCCATTAATGATATTGAATCACAATATACAGTGAACAACCCTTTGGTCACATCCATCATAGAACAAACGGCCTTTACATAAAGATTATTGTTATCGGGAAAACTATAATTTTTGGAAAGAAAACAAACTTATAGCCTACATGAGTTTGACTTGTGGGCGGTGGTGGTTGAAAATAAATTCTTAGACTAAAAATACCGCCACCTCTAAACAATCTATAACTGATCTCTTTAAGGAATTTTTGGCTACACACTTTGACATTTTAGTTTGAATTCCTACTTTAATGATGTAAAAATATTGAAGATTGCAAATATATATTGAAAAAAGGAATTATTATTATATATTTGATTCGACGGAATTTCCCCCTAAATTATTAAACACTAACGGATGAAGGAGATTACAATTGGCATATAAATAAAAAAAAATTATTTTATGAATTAATGAACAATTCAATATTTAAACTCAAGGTTCCAGGACAGATGGGTAAGAGAACAAGCAAAATTAAGAACAAATACAGGTATAAAATTTATCGATAACATAAAAAATTCAGAAAATTACTTGTTAATGGAGAGTGAGTGGTTCGTTTGATACAATACTGTTTGTGGGTAAAAACGAATTTAGGGCAAAAGGGGAAAATGATGGAATAGGCTAATGCTATTCAGAACAATTCGTCTAAACGCTAAACATTTGTACCGTGTAAGTACTTTTAAGATTCGAGAGATCAATATGTACGAGATTGGTCTAAACCAAGGAATGATCGTTCCAATTTCGTTTCGGTCACAAAGGAAGAGAAGAGTTGATCTGTAGGGAGGGAAGCATAGAAGGTATTGAGATCAATGGAATTAAATACCAAATGATAGGATGTGTTGAACTGCTATGAAGACGAAAATCAGAAGAATGAGTTTTCTGAGAATGCTCTAAGATGATAGCTTTGTGATCATATATCCTTGTTGTCTTATAGGTTGAAGAACCTATTTATAGGAACGGAAGTTAACACATTGACCTCGTAAGTGGTGATATTTGCAGAAAAGTAGTGGAAGAGTAGAGAAGTGGAAATCGTGGTGAAAACCAATTCTGTCATGCTAGTGGGACTTGGCGAATATATGACCATTATTCTATTCATTCCTTCAACTGCCGCCACCAACGTTACTTTCTCATTGTGGGTGTATTGCTACACCGTACTTGTTGTAGGCCGTCTGACCAAAACCCTAGTGAACATCCCCCCATGTGACAAAATTGATATCTCAAGTATGGTTAAGTCTATTTTATGGACATGCATCTAGACTGTAAATCTTAGCATGTTGATGAGTCTAGTATGTTGAATCATTGGTAGACAAAGTATAAGATGTATGCTGAAACAAGTAGCGGTGCTTAATCGATCATAGACGTAGAGAGTCTGATTGACATAGAAATTGGTAGTTGTGGCATATCATTGTGTCAGCTGAGGAAACAATGATACTCGGATGATCTTGTTGGATTAGTAAGCATAGGTCTAATGAGATTCCTGGATCGATCATAGACCAATATATACATGCATATTTTACAATATTTGATATGCAAATGAATTCGTATAAGCATCAAGCCATATGCATACCAACTCGTGTGAGGACTAACATGTGTTAGTAGCTATAGAATATTAGTTTTGTCATACTGTCAAATGGTTTGAGTAACAAAGTAGAGAAACTAGAATGTTTACCTTGGCAGAAGAACCAATTAAAATATCAATGATAAAATTATAAGACCAATTGGTAACAAAACCAATTGAATTATGCTCCTTAATTGATAAAACAGTAATATGGTGAACCAATCATAGAATGGCAGAAAGACCAACCAATCTGGTGAGAGGGCCCGACCATTGGTGGTAGAGGGAGGGACCGGCTAATCGGTGTGAAGAGGACGACCAAGTTGGTGGTAGGACCAATTGAAGTATTAAGTTGTAAAACCCTAATTATGATAGAAAAAGAAGTGATAAAGGAGGACCGAGCAGGTGGTAGAGCACAAGTTAGTGGCTGCGGGATCCTTCCTCGTTGCTTCGCAAATGATATAGTCTCTCTAGCAATATTTCGATATATTTGGAAATATTATCTAAGAGAGGATTTTGATGTAAAGACCAACTGGTGTAAAGACCAATCTGTGTGCAAACCAGAATTTAAAAAAATTAATATTTTAATATATTAAATGGTAGCGGGACCATTACATATAGCTTTGAAAAACATATGGTCTTTGAAGCAAGAGGGAGTCTAGGCTTTTGGTAGAAAAAGCAAAAGAGTTTTGATAGGAAGAGAAAACCCTGGGTAATATATAATAATAATAAAAAAACAAAAAAACAAAGGAGCGGGGACCGTCCACGGGATGGCCGGCCTGTCGAAGCGGGTCCCACTACTTCTCTTTATTATTTATTCTTTCTTCCTCTTTATGCTTATTGCTCTTAAGGCCTGTTGCTCTTAAGAACATTATTGTTATGTTATTAAGATCATTTATATGTGAATGAACAAAAATTTTAGTTGATTTTCGTTGTCAGAAAATTTCAGACATAACGCTCTTTAGTAAAAATATTGTAAATTCTTCATACGATGTCCGTTTTTGATGATTAACCTCAATTCAAAATCCGAAAATCGCCATCTATATCCCAAACCGGAAGGATTTAGGTTTTGAGCTTGTTTAGTAGTCAAACAGAGAAAACAACAACCTTTTAGGAATATTTCAGATAAAATTCTGACAGTTTTCAACTTGTAATTCGTCTAGAATCTGGGCCATATCTCCTAGACCGTTGTTCGGAATAAGATGATATGTTTTAGTATATGCATAGGCGGTCGTTTTGGTATATAATTCATCTCTTAATTCTCACCATTTGCTCACAGTTTTTGAAACCGTGCAACGTGAAATATAGAAAGAGATCGACACTGAGTCATTCAGTTTTGGCATCACATATTCTTATAGAACATTAAAATCTCAGTCGGGTGAGTCTCTAATATTTTACGAATTTATCAACATATAAAATATAAGTTTCATAGTTTTGATGCCAGATCAGTGATATATAAAATCCTAATATTTATATGCTTCTACTACCGGATAGTGACAATTTTACTATTTAGCTTTTATAAAAAATCCATCATCTCCAATTACCAATTAAACAACATAGTCTTCTTGGATTATTAATCGGGTTCAATACCTGAATTATACTTACATGATTATGAATTTATTTTGAATGAAATTAAGTTAATTCCCAAATAAAAAAACGACAAAGATATTAGAAAATTTTCAGATGCAGTAAGCGAACATCAACTGTGTTCTCAAATGTTTTGATTATTGTACCCATCTAGATTTAAATCAACTTACCTTGACCGAAGGTCAGCTTTTCCAATATCAATGATCCTAATATTTTAAATGACGATATTTTGTTTTGTTTTGGTCGAACACCTTTAATTTTTTTAATTTAAAAATATATTTTTTATTCCTAGTAAAAAATATTACGGTCCAACTCCTTTTTATATTCTATTTAAAAATACGTTTTTAATTCGTTGTAAAAAATATAGAATTAACCATAGCTGTTTATTAAAGGATTAAACGTAGATCGTCAATCTGAGGTGTTGTCCATCCACTATATGTGACGCTAACCCGGTATAATTAAGTATGAGATGTAAACGAAGTGTAATAGTTATAATCCGAATAGCCAATAGGAAAGTGAGTTTCCTTTACCCAGAATATTTGCACCAATTCAAACATTGCCAAGTGTCCTCACCATACCCGTATCACAAAAATTCTATTTCGACCAATGGGAAGTGAGGGCTCCATCAACGTTCAACATGAGAGCTTTATTTTTCTAGATCTTTTAGTGTTTAGATGTAGGATATAATGAAAGTTAGACCAGAATACATATGGAGTACTTTATCGTTTTCCTAATAGATTTCTGATGGGAAAATCACGGTTTAGTTCTAGTTGAGTCTAATTTGGACTAGTAAGTCTGATCCATTCAATTAGGTACAAATTATTCCTCTATTTATATAAATATGGAAAGTACACTAGTACCCTCGTGATTTATAATTTAGTCCAAATATTTACAATTTAATCCAAAATGATACATGTTGATGTCATCAATTTTAAATACCATAAAAATAATTTAAGGACAATTTATCTTTCGAACCGCTCATCGAAAATTCACAAATATATATATTTGGAAATCTATTTGCAAAAAGTACTCATACGACTATAAATTTTTTATTTTTATTATTTTTTTAAATTTTTTTCACTTTTACGTTATCTCATGTGTATAAAAAAATACACATGCACAAAATCTTCATAAGCTTATGCAATTATTTTTTACATGTGCACCGTTTTGTACACAATTTTTTAAGTTAGCATAAGATTGTGCAATCATTTATTCCACATGTGCACCAACTTATATACAAAGTTAGTTATGCAGTTTCCATATAGGCACCAGCTTGTACACACAGTTATTTATGCAAGCATAATCTTATGCAATCATTAATTTAACATGTGCACCAATACGTACACACCTATAAAACATGGAACAAACCAACCATTCATACCCATAAACATACCTACTTTTCATGGGAAATACGTGGGTGTACTAATATGTACACACCTACAAAACATGCATGAGCGACCATTCATACCCACACACTACCTACTTTTCATGGAAAATATACTGGTGCACCAGTATGTACACACCAACAAAACATGCATGAAATCGGTCATTCATGCCAACACACTAACCTAATTGTTACGGAAAATACACTGGTGCACCAGTTTGTACAAGCCTACAAAACATGCATGAATCGACCATTCATACCTACAAGGATACATAGAAAATACATTAGTGCACCAGCATGTGCACACCTACTAAACATGGAACAAATCAACCATTCTTACTCACAGACCTACTTTTTTGTGAGAAATACACCGGTGCACTAAATGTACACACCTACTTTTCATGAGAAAAAAATACATATTCCAAGAAGACAAATATACAAAAAACAAGAATAAGATATAAAATTAAAGGAAAAAAGAGTACAGTGTACAATAAAGTGCACATACTAAATAAACGAAAATTATTAGTTCATCTTTCAATCATCACCGTTAACGATTTATGTGTGTTCTTAAAGCAAATATAGTGTACATTAAAGTGCACATATTATATATATGAATATTATCATTACATCTCTCGTTTCATCACCATGAACAAAAAAAAGTGTACAATAAAGTACACATACTATTAAATTAAGATTATAATTTCTCTTTCAATTTATCACTATGAACAAAAATACAACAAGGTTTCTCAATGTTAAATCAAATGGTGATTTCCTAATTTCAGAATGACTGAATCTTTAAATCCAGTTCATATAGTGTCTTTTTCAGAAGTTAGGAGAAATGCATCTCAAATACATCAATTAATAGGTATAAAAGGATTAATGTTGGATCCCCAAAGACAAATAATTGATTTACTTATTCAAAGCAATTTACACGAATGACTTTTTTTAACTGGATATATAATTTTCTGTTGCGGACCCCGCAGGGGAGACCGATGGTGAGAACTAAAATTAGGTTTTGAATCCTTCTAAAGGTTGAGCTGCATACTGTAACAAAAGTTCCAAACCTAGTCTTGCATATCAATAGTCGTGGCAGACTTAAAGACACACCTCCCGATGCCAATACAAGAACATATAATCTTACAAAGCAATGATGACACTTGGAGTTCATTGCTACAAAAAATGTCATATGATTTGATATCATGTTACAGAAAATTCAAGTTCTTCTGAAACAATGAAACACTCGCAGTCTTAGGTAAGTTCTAACTAATCATGTCAAAGTTCATACTGTTTATCGCACAACTTTAATGCTAAAAAATCCACAAATTTTTCATATATCATCCATTACAAATATATGAAAACTGTACTATTTGAATTTAGAAATGAATGAAGCAATGTATGTAGTATCTGTTAACAAACAAACCCGATTGAGATTCCTTTTCCATTGACTGATCAATTTGTTTCTCAAAAATGATTTCCACATTATTTTTATCTTCAAAAGATCTTAAAATTTCATCTTGAAAATTATTGAATTAAACCCCCACTACCTTTACGCTTCTCATTAACAGATCTTCTTATTAACCCAAATCAGCCGACCAAAAGGAGGGCCATCTAAAGGATGAAAAAACGGAAATGCTAGTTTTTCCGAAGATCTTTTATTCGGGAAAACGTTCGGGAGAAGATTTGGGGAACCTAGCATTTCCTATGAAAAAATATGCATGTGTCCGTCACATTCGGGCGTGCAAAAACCTGTTTTTTTAAAAAAAAGAAAATCTTTCAAATTGAAGCAAATCTCTATCGTTTTTCTTATATTTTCTGCGTTGGAGTAAGCTACAGTTGTTGCATCTCTCAGAAATTAAAAGATTTTTTCAGAGTTAACCCATCAATGGAGAATTTCGAGATTAAAATTTCTCCCGTAAAAAGATAATGCTCATATTTGAGTTGTTTTTCTTCAAATATCTCCCAATAGATAACTAACGGTTATGGTTTATATGGCATGAAAGAAATTCAGGAAAATATTGATGGATGATGGAAGCTTTTTCAGTGTGAAAATTAACCCAGAAAAATGGGTCGTACGCGAGACAAAACACAGGCGAGAAAAAAATGATCCATGGATCTGGTCAGTTTGCAATGCTTATACTCGTCCTTAATTTGTAATGTTCAGAACAATTACTAAAACATTAGGAACTAATAACTCTGTTGCAATATTTTTTTTACTCTTTGATCGACCCCCACTGTTGCGATGTCATCTAGTAACTACTAATTCTCTCTAAAAAACAGAAACAAGCTCGAATTCATACCCTTAACACTAACAAGATTTCTAGAATTTTTAGCTAAATGATTACTAAAAATTAATGAGTTTGATGTGAAAATTCTACTAATCTGTTGAGCCTCCATCGATGAAGACTCAAGTAAAGAAATAAAATTGAAATAAAAAGAAGATCTAAAGTCTTCAAAAACAATCTGATTGATAAAGTATCGACAAATGAAGGTTAATGTAGATCTTGAAAAAGAGAGATTTCTTTAGTTGAGTGAGAATAGAAATTGTGTCTCTCCTCAAAAGAACGCTGACACACATGGCCATCAAATTACATTTCTAAAACTTCCTAAATATCCGAACCCATCAATGGATATGATGATGATAATCGAAGACCTTAAAATTAGAAAATAATTAAAATCCGATAGATCGAATCAAAACTCCTTAAACTTTTCCGAAAGTTCTTCTCTATCTTTTTGTTTAATACCAGATGTGAACTGTTGAAGTAAATCGTTGTAAGGATAGTTAGGGTAATATAAATATAGTAGATTTGTCTAAATCGGAAGAAAAATGACCTGACCTGTATTAAAAAGGACTAGTATGTCCATGTTTTTAAAAAATGGACTAGATAGTATCATCTTTCAGGGACATAGCTAAACAGTATAAAGGCCAATGAAAATAGGATTAAACATTAATTCCTAAATTTCTGATCCACCCCATTCTTTATGTCAATCATTATAGCTGAAATTCGCGAGCATGTGTCATACGGATACTTCAAGAGCATATGTATGGAGGCTTCAGAATTGTATCATTCGCCGATAATGCTATATTTCCCCACTTATGTCCCCATTAGGTATCACATTTAAAGTTGATGAGGTTAACAGGGGGCCATTTTTATAACAATGAACCTCTACTTCTAGACATCTGGGAAAGATATTAGGGGATATGGACAGGGGAAGAATAATATTTTCAATCATCGACGAGCATATCCTGACACCATCTCTGTCGGCTCTGCTTTAGATCACCTAAGATTCCAATAGCATATTTTCACTAAACAATTAAGTGCCATTGTGACACGCATCCAAGGTTAGCACAGTTAATAATATAATTATCAGCCCAAGTGTTAAAACTGTTAATTACAGATCTTGATTGTCAATTACGAATTGGTGGTCATACTCTTCTCAATTGCTAATTACTACTTCCGTCCAAGTTATATAGATATAAAACATGTTTGTGTTAGATTAAGAAAAAATATGAGAGTTATAAAAACATTAAATTCATATTAATATAATACTAATATCATTAATAAGGGTATATATGAAAAAAATATCTAGTAATTAGAACAATGCCTATCCAGATGAACAACTAAAAATAAAAACTAATTCAGAGTTGTCAATTTATAACCCAGCCCACGGGTTGACCCTAACCCGATTTGTTTTCGCCTAGCCCAGTTCGGCTTGTTGGCTAAATTGGCCGGGTTAGGGTTGGCACCTCTGGCCCTATCTGAAAACAAGATGGGCTAGGGTCAACCCACGGATTACTCTTCAACCCGTCAAAATTATAGTGTTTCTATGAAAATGTAAAGTTGATTCCTTCTTATCACAACTATAAAAAATATCAATATCAATTTAACTGAATCATAACTCATACTAATTTTTACTACCCTAAATAATTAGTATACAATTAAATCTTATCACAATTGTAAAAGGATGAAAGTATAGAGAAACATATAATTGAGAGAGAAAGATGGATCCAGATCATTTGAAGCAAAATGATTGATCAAGATGGTAATCGGCTATATATAAAGAGAGAAAAATAGGAAGCCTGTTCATAACACCGAGTCACAGAGAAAACCAAAATAGGAAGCCTATTTTTCTCTCTTTATCACAATTTCATCTAATACATTTTCAATGTTAACTAACAATTTATTGTTTATAATTAAAAAGAGTTAAAATAACCCAAATCATAGAAACTACAAGCAGAAAAAAAGGGGATCCACATAAAAGAAAGAGAATTCAGAGAGTGTTAGATTCGTTTACAAAAAAGGATGAAAAGGGGGACGACGTTGTGGTGGAGGGGAGAAAACTTTGTTTTTACTGTAACATAATAGATTCATGTGCTACGTAGGGTTTTAATCATTTGAAAAGACAAAATATGTTAGTTATATATAAGCAAACTAAGTGGTTAGTAACAAGGTTTGAAAAACGGGTTACAAGCGTTTTAACGTGTGTGAGCTTATTTCGGACAAAAAAACGTGTTTGTTTGACGTTTTTTTTTAAATAATGGATGTGATAACGATTATCTAAGAAAAAAATATTATGATATAAAATTCTATCTAACGGTTATCACATACATGAAAATGGCTATAACGTGTCTAAATAACAGTAATTTTATTTTATTTTATTTTTTTATTCATTTATTTTGATTTTTTTAATTGTTATTTTTAATCTTTTATTTTAGAAATAATAAATTGGGTAAAAATATTTTTGTATTTTTTCTCTCTAAAAAACGGGTATGACGGACGTGAAAACGGCCTAAAAAACCTATGTTAAAATGTTATTTAGAAAAAAAAACGTAAAAATTAATTTAAAAAACCCGGTTATCACATGCGTGAAAACGGTTTTTACGGGCCTAAAAAACACTGTTTTTTCCTATTTATCGATGTTATTTAGACACAAGTATCAATGAGCCTCACAGACACACTATATAGGTGTGACCATTTTAACGACAGTTTTCTCAGAAAAAACGGGCCGTTTTTCAAACCTTGGTTAGTAACAAAAACCAACACAAAGTGTAGTGGTTAGGATGTTAAGAATAATATTTAGGTCACACATTCGAATCCCAATAATAATACGATATTTTAATTATTTTAATAAAAAGATATTTTATAGGGCTGACCCGTCAACCCGTTTAAGTTTAGGGATGGGATTCTAGATTTATTCTTAAATAGTACTAGGCTAGGGTCAACCCTAATCCGACCATGGGTTGGCCAGCTACGGTAAAGTTGACCTTAACCCGACGCGTTTACAGCAGATTTTATGACGGAGGGAGTATAGTTGAATGTAACGAAGATCTGGAAGATGAAATTTCCGAGAGGATGATCTGGATAATGAAATTTTTGAACTTCACATGGAAATACACGAGGCTCGGGACAATATAGATTTACGTACCCTACCTCCTCTTGATGCTGTCAAGATTCCGGCGGACAAACTTCAGGCCTTAATGGAAAAATTCGGTCTTGACAAAGATTATCCGCCTCACTTGCAGAGATTTAGAAAAGTGATAGAAGAGGCGGAAAGTGCTGTCGACGAAATCGTGACTTTTGCGAATGTACGTAATTTTGGATAGCTTTGTTTGTTTTTGATTGAATCTGGGGTTGGGTTAAAAAAATTGAAATGTGAAAACCGAGATTTTAATTGAAATCCTAAGGATTAAAAAAAAGAAAGAAAGAATACCAATTATGTATTACCCCTCAGTTACTTCAAAGTCACTTAATTGGTTTTCTGTGAAACGGGAGAAAATACCGTAAGATATTATAATATTGCAGTAAGATTTACTTGATCATGAGAGTCCATTTCTATTTCTATGCAGTATGCTGCAGCTGGCAAATATAGTGGAGGACTTAAGTTATAGTAAGTTCGCAAAATGGTATGATGCTGGTGGTATGGACGAGGTAGAGAGTTCTGAATCAGAAAAGAGAAGTGACACTTTGCCAACTGCTCAGGACCAGATTCTAATGAATGTGGATGGTGCTTCTGCGGTTACTGAAAAACCTGGCAGACATTAACTGTCAGGTTAGTTCTTCTGCTATATTAACCACTGTTGTTTCTTTCACATCCTGTGCATCTTCTGTTTCATATGCCATACACTTAATCAAGTTATTCGCAGTGTGAAATATTCTTCTCAGGATATTAGTCATACAACTAAGTCTTTACTTGTTTCTTCTTATTGCATTGTCTGCTTAAATCTAATTTGGCTACGTTTACTCTTAGGTCTTTACTTGATATTCCTATTGCTTGATCGATTTTAGCGTCTACTTAACTCTTAATCTGTGCTACAAATTTACTGAAATTTCTTTAATTTACCTCTGTGTGTTTTGTGCTTTCTTGCCATATCTATTTTTCTGGTTCACCATGTATATTTCTAATAATAGTATGAAGCTTCTGTCAAGGAATGTGCAAGGGCTAGGCCCTTCTATAACTCAAAGTCACCTAAAACATCTAATAGAGCAGTTCAATCCAGGCCTGATCTTTCTAGCTGAGACTAAAGCATCTTTCGAAACTATGCAGCCAATTACTAGGCAATTTGAGATTTGCCAAATGGTCCTTTGTACCTAGGATTGGTCTCTGATGGGTTTCTTCGAAGTAAAAAGATAGAACACATGATCAAATAGATATGAGCGGATATAACATGAAGGTGAACTAATTAGAAGAGCATTATAAGTTTAAGAAAAATATCATAAAAGGTCTGTCTTTTAAAGGACAGGGTAATAACAATTTAAACTTGAAAGAAACCCCTAGGAATAGAAACACAATACTTGGGACTGAAACGCTCTCCTAAAGGATGGAAACTATTAAAACATTCTAACTAAGCACAACCGCTCTCATAAAAACTGTATTATGTGATATCCTTGCTGCTTTCCCACGATCTAAAACAAAAACCATATATTGAACTCCTTGTTGTGATTCCTTGCACCTTTGAATAGCATATGGTGTATCTATGAACTGCCCATTATTCTTGTTGGTTGTTTCACTTAAAACAGATTCCGCTAGTCACTACTCATTAGTTGTCCTTCACATCTCTTACCTTAAGAATAACATCTGCCAACAAGTTTAGGGTTGCAACCAGATCTTTTAGCCAATGGGTAACCAAACTTTTCAAGAAGATAGACACTACCCATATCCACTGCTTACAGTATATCAAGTTAGTCGAGATACTCTCTGACCTTTGCTGTTACGGTAGGTTGTAGACCTTCAATGTTTGTAACAAACAAGATGGATCAGGAGCAAGCTTTTCAGCAAAAACAGTAGTCTTGAACACCCTTTCTTTGCACACTGCAAAGTATCCAGAACTATGATATTGCTGTCACACCTCAACTATTGTTAAAGTCTGTGGGCATCCAACTCAAAACCAATTGGCAATGAGTGGAGTGACCCTTTCATATTATATTTTAAGCTTATTATAGGGATATTAGCAATGTGGGATTATTATCCTTCACACGCCCCCTCACGTGTAGGGCATTCTCTGTGGGCCTCTAACACGTGAACATTATATGTACGGGTAGCCGTTGGGCTTACTCTCGTACGGATCTGGCTCTGATTCCATGTTAAATTCTATGTAGGATCTAACAAGAAAGAGGAAAGAATAAACACGGAGTTAATAAAAGACTACATTGATAATAATCTGGTGTGTCTTACAAAGGTGATAACCAGTGCCTTTTATAGGCATCACAAACCTTAAGTCAATTTCCTAAAACTCTACGAATTATATAAGGATACTACTTCTAAACTTAAACCTAAGCCTAAACTAGGAAACTTATTCAAACTAGGAAACTCATCATATATTGCCAAACTTCTAACAATGTAGGACCAATCTCCATACGCCCCCTCACGTGTAAGGCCAGTCAATCGGCCTAACACGTGGACCTATATACGAGTGACCAGTCATTCGGTCAACACGCCCCCTCACGTGTAGGGCCAGTCATTCGGCCTAACACGTGGATTTTCTCCTGTAATGTTAACTTCACGAACTCTTGAAGCTAACGATACCTGCGATGCAACTCCTTGTGCACCACCTACTTCATCTGTAGGATTTTTTTTCTCACCTGCGATGCAACTCCTTCTGCACCACCTACTTCATCTGTAGGATTTTTCTTCTCACCTACCTCATCTGTAGGATTTTTCTTCTCACCTACCTCATCTGTAGGATTTTTCTCCTCACCTACTTCACAGTAGGATTTTTCTTCTCACCTACCTTATCTGTAGGATTTTTCTTCACCTACTTCACTGTAGGATTTTTCTTCTCACCTACCTCATCTGTAAGATATTTCTTCTTACCTACTTCACCGTAGGATTTTTCTTCTCATCTCAACCTCAGTTATACTTCTCTTTCCCTCCCTCAAGTTGGAGCATGTAATAGAGTGAAGTATCCAACTTGAAAGAAATTAGAGTTATTGACTTGTAGGAAAAATATGAGGAACAAAATTTTTTTTTTTTTTTTTTTTATATGATTCTCTTAAACTAAAGATACTTAACATACCTAAAACACTAAAAAAAAACAACATGAATTCTCTAACTTTGTCTCTCTCCTCTCTCTATACTGGCTCTGATACCATATTAAATTCTATGTAGGATCTAACAAGAAAGAGGAGAGAATAAAAGACTACATTGATAATAATCTGGTGTGTCTTACAAAGGTGATAACCAGTGCCTTTTATAGACATCACAAACCTTAAGTCAATTTCCTAAAACTCTACGAATTATATAAGAATACTACTTCTAAACTTAAACCTAAGTCTAAACTAGGAAACTTATTCAAACTAGAAAACTCATCATATATTGCCAAACTTCTAACAATGTAGGACCAATTTCCACACGCCCCCTCACGTGTAAGGCCAGTCATTCGGCCTAACACGTGGATTTTCTCCTATAATGTTAACTTCAAGAGTTGGCTTTTGCCAGAGAAACACCGCACATCTTATAAGTCAAATCAAGAACTCTACTTCTCATTCAGACCATAATCCCTACCATGGTCATTGTCAAACATTGAAAGGTTTCATTGCGGCAAATGTGGTAGTTTTGCACAGAACTAATAACCAACTTCAGGTTCGTACCAAATAAACAGGCTGTCACTTTGTACCCAACCTGTGTTTCTTCTGGATATTTAGGTGTCGATTTTAAGGAAAGAGCTCCGTTACCAGAACTGCCATTGAATCCCCCAGCATTGATCTATTTGTTCTGGACTCAATTCCTTGAGTGATCATGTGGATAATGGATTGCATGTATGAAGTAATCTATCTATTTTTTTTTTTAAAATTGATCTGGTTTTAACTTTTAATGTTGCTGTGTTACTGGTAGACCCACTGGTTGTTAAACATTTTATGGTTAAAAAAAAAAAAAAAAAAAAAAAATTTCTTTGTCATAATGGATTATAATGGTTACATCTACTGGATTATGTTGTTCTTCAGTTTTAGTTGTTGAATAATGCCGTACGTTTATTCATTGTCTCATATTGGTTCTCTTTTTTAATTAAAACTAAAGCCATATAAGTCAGGAAAGCTATTTTTGTGATGGTGGGTTGCGTACTGGGTATTTGATTTACAGTTCATTAATTGGTAAATGTAAACCGTATCCATTTTTAGTTTTTCGCACGGAAAGATAAAAGATATTTACTTTAGTGGTTTGATTTCATTAGATGCCCTGAGATGGGCTGGAAATCTTTGGGGATACAGATAAAGGGAAAACACACCCAGGACATATACGGTAGCTACAGTTGCATTTATAATACTGTAAGAATAATTTTATGATGTGATGAAGGTATTAACTTCTTATTTGTAGCATGTGTTGATCAATATGCATGGTTGTTTTCCAGAATCCGCGGCAAAGAAAGGATAAGTAACTAGACCCTAATATCATAGATAGAAGAATAGCTACACAAGTAGAGAAACAGAACTGACAAATTACAACATAAACTTTCACTTTATTGCTTTAGTGATTTTTTTCTTACACTGTTTTCCTTTAAGGTATTCTCTGCCTTCGGGTTATATCTTTTCTCTTGAATTCTCTGTCTAGTATTTCTCTAGTATTCAGTATTCTCCCTCTGTCCTCTACAGGCACTCTTGGTACCCGTTTTATAAATTAGGACTACACCAATACTAGTCATTCTAATTGAAGGAAATTGTCCTATGTTTGTAACCTTCTAGGAATAGAACTGCTCCTAACTGTTCCTTTTAATTGATAGGTCCTTGATCTGAAAATCAAGAATTCTATGGTGGAATTGAAGGAAAATGAGGGGGAAATGTTTTGGAGAAAAACAGGAACAAACCATATTTGATTAATTTGTAAACTTGATTCCTTTCACAACTCGTGTAGCTCAGGTATTTCTAATCCTGATTAGCTCACACGCTTCAACAGCTAAAAGAGATTAACGACTACTCTTATAACTAAACTAACAGCACCCGAAACATGCTTCTGGCAGCTCCAACCTAAAAGGCGCCCAAGGGGCTACCCAGCTTCATATCGGCTTCATATCAATACCCCCTGCTGAAAAACATCCTTGTCCTCAAGGATATCAAACTGGAACAACTTGATTGAAATCAGGGAATTGCTGTAACAACAAAGCAGAATCTTCTCAAGCAGCATCTTCTTCAACATGCTCAGACCTAACTTCAACATTTCATCGTACCTAGCCTTCGAGTACTTGGGGGTGGTGGCATCCATCTTGTTACAGCAACATATCATCTGCTTGACACCAAGGGTGAAAGCAAGAAGGGCATGCTCACGAGTCTGACCATCCTTGGAGATAACAGCCTCAAAACCTCCAGTGGTGGAGTCAATAATAAGTACATCACAATCAGCCTGAGAGGTACCAGTAATCATGTTCTTAATAAAGTCACGATTTCCAGGAGCATCAATAACTGTGCAGTAGTACTTGGTGGTCTCAAACTTCCACAAGGCAATATCAATGGTAATACCACGCTCATGTTCATCCTTAAGCTTGTCAAGAACCCATGCGTACTTGAACGACCTCTTGTTCATCCCAGCAGGTAAACCAATAGCAGCACCAACAAGAGCAACTTCACCTTCCGCAACAACAATAGCAACAAGAATTCCATCATTTTTCATTACTACCTTGTATTTGACAGTATCTCTTATATCTATAATTGCACCATATGAAAGTGTCATAACAGCTGAATCAAGATTAACAACATGCACTCGTATATTTGATCCTCTAATATGACAAACCAATCTATTCATAAATTTTGTTTTCCCATTACCTGCCATTCCAACAACATTGATGATAACAGGCTTCTTCTTAGAAGTAGTAGTCTCATCAGTTGCAAGTTTCCCCATTGCCATGGTGGAGTACAGTTTAAGGTAACTTCGGACACCTGATAACAATTGTTGCTGTTTCACTTCGTACATGAACAACTTGAGCTGCAGCCTATACGCATCCTGGTTGTAATTGACAAGAGACTCATCAAAAGTTGGAGCAGAAGGTGTAATAAACTCAGGACAAACATAAGAGAACAGTTCGTCATAAAGAGCATAAGCTTCATCGTCATATCGCTGCATCCTCATCATCGTCTCACCGTACCTCTCTCTTAATTGAGTGTTCACATCCTCGGCGACAAGTTTTTCTTGAGGACATAAAGAAAGAGAAAGTGCCAGCAAAGCGTACATCTGCCCATTCTTTTTCAAAATTTGCTTATGCTGAGGAGATTCCTGGTGATAGTCCTCGATTATGTACAGGAGAATCTTGCTAAATTCACGAATTGACTCAACATACCCCCGCAACATAAGGTTTGCAAATCCATAGTGATAAACAGTAGCAATGTGGCTTCAAATAACATGGGTATAAACACCTGACTGACTGATGTCAATCGGCTGTATACACTTCAACCCAGTGTGGTAATCACCCAAAATGCAATGCACTCGAAGCAACCCCACCATGCTGAAATACCCTAACACTTTCAGAACGTTGCTTCCACCAGTGTAAGAGTATCCACAATTTATAGTGAACTCCTCCAGACCTTCTTTTTCTTGCTCCAAGATCTGAATGATTTTAGACTTCTCAACAAGCGCTTGCAAGAAATTGAGAACACCATTTACATTCCATGCCTGATCAAATTGCTTAAGGAGAGCGATTTCATGTTCAGTCTTATTCTTCATCTTAGCTCTATAATGACAAAACGACTGAAATTGATTAACAAACTCATCAACCATATCCCACAACCACTGTCTCGGCAACTGCGTATTAACCACACCATGTAACACCGCTTGAAACAAAGAACAATAATTGTCCAATGAATCAATTCTATGTTTCAATGTTGGACTCAACCTCGCATAAAGATGTCTAAACCACATTTCTCTATATAATAAACAAAAAACATGATCATTATCAACATAAGGTGCAACTGCATCAACCGAAGGCCATGGTGATTCCTTAAACATACATTCACTTAGTTTCTGAAATGAACCTTCATACATCAGACTAATCTCGTAAACCTTCTTCCCATGTATGTGTCTGTAGAGCTGAGAAACGAATGTTTTGACGGAATCAGGTACAAAGTTTGGATCGTAACCTAAATCTGTTGTTCTTGAAGTCATTGAGAAATTGAGTTTGTGATGAAGTCATTGAGAAATTGTGCCGAACATTTTTGGAGAATCAGGTTTTCAAGAAATAAAAAACCTAGTTCTAATGAAATCTCAAATAAAAATGCAACTAATGAAAGCAATGTTAATGAAACTGAAACCCTAGATTAATGATCAAGAAACTAAACTTACAGATTAAATCTTCGTGTGTTGATTGAGAAATTGCTGATGTTCGATCTTTGAGAGTAACAAGAAACCGAATGAGATTTTATCGATTTGTAATTGATATAAACTTGATCGGAAACCAAGATTCACCATTGTTGACAGAGTAAAATTGATATGATCTTTCTCAAGATCAGACACAAGAACAACGGATGAAGGGAAAATGAGGGAAAAAATTTCAACAATCACTCAAGATCGTTGGCTCTGATACCAAATGATAGGTCCTTGATCTGAAAATCAAGAATTCTATGGTGGAAGTGAAGGAAAATGAGGGGGAAATGTTTTGGAGAAAAACAGGAACAAACCAGATTTGATTAATTTGTAAAATTGATTCCTTTCACAACTCGTGTAGCTCAGGTATTTATAATCCTAATTAGCTCACACGCTTCAACAGCTAAAAGAGATTAACGACTACTCTTATAACTAAACTAACAGCACCCGAAACATGCTTCTGGCAGCTCCAACCTAAAAGGCGCCCAAGGGGCTACCCAGCTTCATATCGGCTTCATATCACTAATAATAGGAATCTATTTCTAGAATTACTTGGAGAGATCCAAAACTACCTACAAAGCTTCATATCACTAATAATAGGAATCTATTTCTAGAATTACTTGGAGAGATCCAAAACTACCTACAAAGCCTTAACTGCTCATGGTAATGCACTAGCTCCAGTGTTTCCGTTGAGACCTTTTCTTGGAATCAATTTTTGAAAATTAGTTTACCACCTAAATTGTGCTTTCTTTATGGAAGTGTGTTCATAATTGCTTACCTGTTAGGGATTCATTGGCTAGGTTTGTCAATGCTATAGATGCTAATTGTCCTTTATGCAACAATGTCAATGAACTGTCTAACATCTGTTTATAGACTGTTAGGTCTTCTCTATACATTTTCAAAGATTAATTTTGATGCATTTTTCTCTAAGGAAAATAAACTTATGGGGTCTGGGCTGAATAGGTTTAATAATGCAGGGATCATCAATGAGTTTGGTGCATCGCTGCAGTAGCTCAAGATGAAAAGCAAACTGAGGCAGTTGCGGTTTTGGAAGCTGAAAATTGGGCCGGGCAAAAGCTGATTCTCAATCTTCACTTAGAAGGAAACTATCCTAATGTAGTGAATGCAATCAACGGTAGCTTAGAGGTTGATAAATAGACAACTAGCAGTGTCATATATGACTGTCTTTGCTAGTATGGATTATGGTAATGGCATTGACAGTTTGGATGTCAAACAATGAATGAAGAAGATCATCTTAGGTTCCTGATTCTGTCTCTAGTGGGTCTTTAACCACCAAACCTGTAAAGGTTTGATTTGTTGTATCAGGTGTAGAGGAAAAGGATTTGTTCCATGTACAGAAGTTTGAAGTACTAGCTGGGATAGCCGATATGGATACCCAAGTTAACCATTATGGAGCAACATTCAAGCTTGATACATATGTCTGCTAGTATTGGTACTTTTGCCTTTCCATCTGCACAAAAAGGATGTGCACTAATTCAGAACAACATAAACACAGATAGATTTGCTATTTGAAGATTGAGGCAGAGGTCAACAAGCTTGACGATGATATACGTGCATACAATATGGATGCAAAAGCATTTGTTTTCTGATATAATGACAGCTCTAGTTAGTGAAACATTAAATCAAAAGTTGAGGTTTCTGTGCTTAAAGCTTGTGATGCAAACAATGTAACCTCTAATGCGAAGGCAGGTTCACATGGAACGCCTAAAGGTAATACGTTTACCTACATCAATTGGAGGAGGATTTCCTTGGATTCACTGTTATTGCTTTGTATGCTTAATCGACACGCAAGAATTGATAATTTATGTGACTTACTTTCTCTAGTAGAAATATACTAGCTAAAAAAATTTAATTTTGCTCATTATAATTGAATTTTAATATATTTTTAGGAAAAATGTGCTGATCCTACATAACTAAAAGAAGGGAAGAGAAACAACATGAACTAAAAATATCAAAGAAATTGATGCATAAGCGTCCTCCTATCTAATGTCACTTTTATATATCTATTCCTCTCTCGGTCATTAAGGCTCCCAATGGTACCAAAATCATAACTAGATGTGGTTCCGTTGGGAGAGCAGGTTGATGCGTGCAGAGTTCGTAGAAGGTGGTGCTTGACCTTGATATATAATTTTGTTTCTCTTCCAATTCTTTCCGGAAAGGGGATCTTTTCATTATGTAATCCTCGTCCAGTAATGTAATATAAACTTTTAAGTCAGATTCAATCTTTCCTTGTCTTTTGATCATAAGGCGGGTTCCTATGCACCTCTCAAATGATCATATTTGATCATTTTTGAGCCACTATAAACCTAACAAATGTCAAAATGATCTCTAAAATGTTTTAATTTGGAGATTTACACTATGCGGTATAATCTTAGTCGAGCAACAAAGAGTAAGTCGCTCGGCAGGGACTATGTCTTCAACGATTAACTTTTTTCCACATATAAATTCACAATTTTCAAAAGAAATTGTTATACTGAAATTTTTACGCAAAGAATTTCCTACTTTCTCTATTTTCCACTCTAAGTTATTTTCTCCAACAGGCACAAATTGTAAATCTTGATTTGGCAACACAACTAGTTTTTTCTGAGGTCATTTTTGAAGCCGCTGTCAGTAAGATATGCGATGGTTATAAAAAAATAGAGAATAAAAAAAGAAGTCTTCAAGTTTTAGATGTTAACCAAGTCGCACTGAAATGAAAAAGAAAAGTTCAAGGCAAGAAAAATGAGGGTAACGAAAATTTGAAAGTTAGTTGTACTTCTCACAAGAATAAGAGAAAATCTTCTCAGAAGCGCATCGAACGGAAGATACGTCAAATGAAGATAACAAGATGCCCACGATTATCAGAGATTTTTAGTGAAGTGTTTAAGTTTTTACTGCCCTAGTTTATATCTTGTAAGAGAACGTAGTATAATATTAAATTAATGTAATGGGGATTAGTGTTTTAGTTAATTGAATCAAATTCTTAATTAAACTTGCAATCAAATTGTTAAATCAAATTAACTCAAATTATTTCCTACTTTTGATCAAATGTAATTTATTTTAACATTCACGAATTTAAACTCATTAATAATTAAATTAAAATATACTAGTTTTTGATTCAATCAAAACATAAAATCAAAATTACATATTTTTGATTAAATTAAAACATAAAATTAAAATTATATATTATTTTCTGGTTTACCAAAGATCCAGCTTCATCTTGGGGAAGGTTACTTGTGCTAACATGGCTGCTATAGTAGCTTGAATAGTGTCAGGAGGTTGATTTATTTCATCACCATAACCTGCAAAAGGAACTGAAGAAAGCTGAGAACTAGAAGCCCCAAACGTTTCGAACCGCCTGATACTCTATGAAGCCTCATACTCTTGGAGTAGGGGTATAAATATTAAAAAATATTGGTTTACCCCTTGGAGTGGGCAACTTTAATCCTTCAAACTCAGGTGTCATGAAAGTTTCTTGCATGTTATCTGGTGTGTTAGCATTTCTTTGACTGCTTCTACAAATGCCTCTGCTTCTCCGAATGCCTCGAATTGGTTGATTCTGATGACTTGATTGACCTAGACTTGATCCATCTGGAATATCAAGACTCAAAGTGTTCGACTTGATTGATACTCAAGCTATGTAGCTTGTTCTCCCCACCCCCCCCCCCCCCTCTCTAACCCAACCCCAATACGGATACGTTCGTTCCATAGCTTGAGAAATCACCGGAACAACATGTTGCGGCTCCATGGCAATGTTAGGATTATTAATCTTGTTGAACCAAATGATATAATAATCATCGTCAATAGGGACCACGACCAACTCATCAGCACGTTTTCATTCTTGAACATTAATTTTGCAACCACAAACAATAATCCGCATAGCAAATATCCTTGCTTGCTTTTACTATTTCCAGTTGAAGTTGTAGATGATGTCTTTCCCAAAAGTACCAAACACCTTTCCCGAATTGAGGACTGTAAAATACTGATCGACGTAAACTCAACTCTAGCATTCTTTAAGCAGGATCAGTATGGTACTATGGATGATCCCCATACAACATAGGAATAAAGTTTTGCCTTGTTCTACACACTTGTTGAATCCTTTAAGCCAACTCACAGTGATGACCATTATCGGGCTGATCTGAGATCCATTTGTCAGACCGGTACATCTCTATAATTGGAAAAACAACGTCTGGTTGTAGAAAAGTAGGTTCACCAACACGCAAGTAAATATACCATTAATATTGTGAAAACATTGGGAAATTTAATTAGTTAGTAATGTAACATATAAAAAGATTTTTTTTAAAATTAATTAGCTTTTTTACCTCAAAGATTCCCAAAAATCAATTCAAACTTGGTTTGGATCCCACATAATTATCGAGGCCTATATACACTGAAGATAACGGTGCAGACCCCCAGTCATATCCTGGAGCTAACTCTAAATTCTCTAGTGCTTCAAGAAAACCAACAGGTGTCACAGAGCTAGCATTTTTGGAAAAAGACATTGTCCTAACACGTATAACGCAAACACTCTTTCGAGCTCAACAAAGTGCTTAGCTTTCTCATATTCAGGATCCTCAAACACTTTCTCTGCATAGCGTCTTAAATATGCTTTCAACGTAAAACATCTGATTCCACCAGCGTGGATAATTCTGTGTTCATTATTTTCTTCATTATCATCACAGTACAATCTATTTTGTCCTTGACACTTCTGTTGGTCATATGGAACTCCCTCGTATAGTATTCCTATCAACGTTTAAATATCTAACGGCGTAAATCCTACAAACAACATTTTGAAATTAAATTTCGGCTATAAATCCTAAAGTTTGCAGTACGTACCTAATGTTTGTATAATCTAAAGTTTGCGTATATAAAACCAAAAATAAAAATTCAATAAATTAATCAGAGAACAAACAAACTTACCACATTCGAAATCCTTGAAATAAAACGTATTTGTAGTCGTCCACTGACGTTCTAATAATACTTGAACAACAATTGTCCTATGATGCTTAGGGGATAAAAAATATAAACGATACCATGGATATTTGTGGACTCTTTCTTTAACTGCACCAGGGAGCCATTCATACACGATACTAAAATTCAGTAAACCCACCTGTTTGTGGGGAAAAACGAATTGAATACTATTTTAAGAAAAGTAGGGTGATCAGGTGATAATTCGTCAATCCTTAAACATTTTTATTGTTGAAGTACTTTATTTAGATTCAATAGATCAATTTGTATAATCCTAGCCTAAAGCAAGCAATGGCCGTTCCAGTCCTGCTTTAGTCACAAAATGAGAAGGAGAAGGGTTGGTATTAGGGAGGAAAGCAGGAGAAGGATGAGGTCAGAGTATCAGACTCTGTTGGATGTAGGTGGTGTGAATAACTATGAAAAAGTTCTTCTGTGTGAGAAGATTGAATGATCAAGGTTGATCGACTTAAATTGTTCTGAGTTAGATTGTTGTAAACTTGTTGTCGTGTTTCAGACTTGTCCACCTTCTTGTATATTCTCTATTCAATAGATTGAACATCTATTTATATCATATATATTGTAACCACTTGACCTCCTTTCTGGAAGAAACTGTCAATGGTTGAGTAGTGGTGAAGTGGAGAAGGTGTTGACAACTGCTCTCCACTTCGATTCAGGCTGAATAGTCAGTTATTTAACTTACCAATCCTCTACTCAACTGCTGATTGGAGCTTCCAGATTTTCTCTTTAGTGGGTGCACTGCTGCACCACATTCCGTAGACTCCCAGACTAATACCCTAATGAATATCCCCCCATTTGTGACATTGATGTCTCGTGTAATATTGTAGTATTAAGCACTACTGATGTTGAGTCGATTGAAACTTGCTCAATGGGTCTCTTGATTAGCTGATGAGTCTAGCAGACTTAAAATATAATAAATATGTCTTCCTTGACTAGCTGAGGAGTCTATCAGAATAAAATACGTCTTGCTTGACTAGCTGATGAGTCTAGCAGACTAGAATAAAATAAATGTATATTTGTGTATGAGGAGCAGTGTGTTCATCTTAATTGTATCGACATATTTATTTTATAAAAATAAGTGTATTCTACTGAGCATGAAAAATTCTATGTGATGCCTCATACGAAAATATACGTGAGAGGCAGAGTATAGCTTAGGGTTTTGTCAAAACCCTAATTTGCCAAGTTAAGGCATTCACGTGAAAGGAAAAAAAAGGAGGAGCACCAAGCCTTGTATTCACGTGAGAGGGAGAGGAGAAGAAGAGTGACCGATTTGGTCCTCTCGTGAAAGGGAGAAGAGGTGGGGGGGGTCCTCAGGCTTTAACCGGTAGTCTTGAAGCAGGAGTCTCATGTTTTACTCTTCGTACTCAGCCTCACACGTTGAGGGTAAAAGAGTAAAACACAATATTTTGACAAGAAGCAAGACGTCAAAATTTTGATAAACGTCTACACGTCAATTTTTAAACAGGAAGCAAGATGCTCATATTTTACTCTTTGTACTCAGCCTCACATGTTGAGGGTAAAAGAGTAAAATTGTCAATTTTGACAAGAAGCAAGTCGTGTGAACTTGATTTCTGAGTGAGACGTAAGAAGCAAGAGATGTAGAGACGTAAGCAAGGGAGGTAGAGACGTCTTGCTAGAGAGATGGATACATAGAGACGTCTTGCTAGAGAGGTGGAGACGTCTTGCTAAGAAGCAAGAGAGGTATAGACGTCTTACTAGAGAGGTAGAGACGCCTCCCTCTTCTCAAAGTAGGATTTGAGAACAAGCTTTGTAACCTAAGCAGGAAAAGATTTGTTTCACTTAAGATAGACAAGGTAAGGGGGCATCCGCCCCTTTGACTTGGATGGACCATAGATTTCTTGTGAAATTTCGTCATAATTTTTTTTTTTTCAGATTTAGGGTTTTCACTGAAAACGCTCTAAAATCTTCATACGAAGTCCGTTTTCGATGATCTACCCCAACTTTTTCATGCACATGAGATGATATATCTCTTGCTATGGAAGATTTTGAGTTTTTAGGTCTTTTCGAGCCTCAAAAAGACGAAATAGATAGAAGTTCGGAAAAATTCAGGAATTTTTTTAGCAGTGACTTAGTTGATTGTTTTGATCATATCTCTTAGCTCGTTTTTCCTATTCATCACGTAAAATTTTGATGTAGAGGACATCCATACGAAGAGTTTGGTATATAAATCATCCCTAAATTCATCACTAATTGCTCCCAGCTTACAACTTTATACATGCAGTGTAGAATTGCACCTGACGAGCTTAATGTAAACGAACGCCTTTTTAGGTCCCTGGACCATTTGCTTGCTTCGTGGATGTTTAGATAACGAATATTCATATCATTAATTTAATTGTAGAATTATAGAATCTCTGGGAATGACGTAGTAAACATCAATATCATTCTGATGATTTTGTATAGTAATGAATGTTGATTCATTTAGTAATTTTAATCGTATATGTAGTTGGCCATACATATAGAGAGACATGGATAAACACCTGAAAGAGGATAAGAATAAACATCTGCCTAAGGTTTAATATTTTCTCAGACTCGAGTCTTGAGAGATAATTTTACTATTTTTTCCTTGTCAAAAAACCACCATCTACACCACTCTTTAGCTTAATATACCGAGTTTTATCTTGATGGCCTGATATATGACCATCCACTACACCAGGGCCAGCAAGCTGTCTAACATGTTGGATCCCCTCATCTCTATTCTGATACCAGTTCACTCCACTCCTTGGACAGCCTGATGGTTTTCCTTTTCTGTTTCTTTTATATCTTAAGAAACTCATTGTGGCAGAAGATTTTTTACAATAAAAACTTTAATTAAAATTACTCTAGAGGTAGAATTGGATGTGAAATTATGAATGAGAGGCTAGCTATTTATAAGTGGTAGGGAGTCAGTCATGGACTATGGAAACTATGTCGAGCAATATAGTCTTCATCGTCAGCGACTAAGTCCTTGTCACTCGACATAATTTCCATCATTTAGAACCTCCCATAATGACGTGGCCTGTTTGTCCATCTAACTGGTCAAACTAATCCATTTGATATTGGTGCAATGGCTTAACTTGTCATCATATAATACCAATCTTGTAAAACGGGATTCCTAAACTTAATTAAATATGGAAGCTCTACCAGCCACTGATCATCTTCTTATAAAAGCGATATATATCCCCTTCCCTTGCTTACATATAGTTCATCTTTTTTTCTTTCAGCTTTTCCGTATCACATATTCATTCCAACTAGAGGTATCCATAATTGATTGATCTCCCTGCTTATAAGAATAATTAAAAATTAGAAAAAGTAATTTGAGATTACAAACCCACAAAGGGTAATTGTTATAGCTATTGACAACACAGGTAGACAACTATTTATAGACCTGTCTTTGCTTTCTGAACGGAGGTAAGATTCAAAAAAACCCCACACATACACATGAAACCCCCAAACTTGGTAAACATTCCTCGTACATGTTTCCTAATCCAAGTACTAAAAATTAGTACTTCAAACCTATATACGATTGGATGCACTTATGTGATGATTTTGGGGGACAAATAAACATCATTTTTCTTTTTGACAATTATCAAACAGTCAACAATAATCAACTCACAGTCAAAGTGTTTGGCAAATGTAAACAGTCAACGGGTGGTTTTTGATAGTTTTCTTCTACCTTATGCATCAACTATATATTTCACGACCCACACCCTAAATAGCACTAAACTTACTACCTTTTTATAAAATATCTTAAAAAAATTAGGAGTGCTCATAGCTTCCAAGTTACTGACCAATTAGTAGAATGGCCTTATCGTAACACTTTTGGTTTAACAATCATATCATAATCAAAGATCTTCCGAGAAGCTACTTCATAGTTCATAGTCCTATCTTTTTTTTCTTCTTCTAGCAATCAGTTCTAATGAAACGATAACTGCATAGCTGAATCAGATATGAAAAAACAAGAACAACTTTCATTGATAATTATATAATTACAAATCAAAGAAAAGAAGCAAAACCAAACAAGAAAGAAAACTCAAACAAATTAAATAAGAAATCAGTAGTCGCCAGCATGATCAAAAGTGTTAGAGGACTGATATCCGCTGTAGGAGGTCTTGATTATTTTCACCGGCCGCTAGCCAGAGCCACTCCATAAGTCAACCCCGATGCACGCACAATAATGTTACACAACCAATCCATATCCACTTACACACCAATTAGTGTCACAAACGTTGTTAACTTGTTACATACTATCGCATGTACTATGTTACAACGTACACAAACCTGTAACGAATAATAAATAATTAACCTTGCATGATTCAATCTCATTGCATAAGCCCTTACCAATACTACCCAACGCATCCAACATAATTTTGTTTTTCATAATCTTCGTCTTCATAAGAATGAATCATAACAACTCATATCCAAATATCTAGCTCCATTAACAACCTGTTGAACTTTTGACTCCCAACACCTCCAAACTGGACTTCTGGTTAAGCGGGCTCAAATTTCATGCATATGGGAGGCTTTACCTTAGCCATACCAAGCGTTGCTGAAGGGAGCATCCATAATCCTTCTCCACACATTAAACCAGAACCAATAACAGGAATCATTAGACTGGCTTTCCTTTTGTCAAGCTTTTCATATAAAAACACAATCAAGCTCCCAATACACATATCAATTGCAAAACTTGCCCCGACAAGAAATGGAACCGCCATAGCCATAGGTAGGGGAACCCACATCCCGATCTTCTTCGGAGAAAGATCTCTGAACAAGTTAGCTAGAAATGCAAACGCAAAGAACCGTAGCAGAGCTGCAAACAATGAGCTGGCAATGCAGAGAAACCTTGAACTCCGAGAATTGCCATATTTGGATAAATTAAAGCATATGGAGCTTTATATTGTCCAGAAGGGTTTCCTACATCAAAGGCTTTCTAGTAAAGAAAGAATGATAGAGGAGCTACGATACAACCCATTAGTGTTCCGGCAGCCTGGCTTATAACCATTGAACGAGGGGATGAAAATGTGAGCTGACCAGCTTTAAAATCGTGCATAAGGTCAGAAGAGATAGAAACAATTGATTTTATAAAACCACAACCTACGAGCCCTGCAACTAAACCATTTTCTGTCCCTGATATTGCTGCTAGAATAAACAGAGCCACTTTCCCATAGTTATATGCGATGTTCATGTCGGTTAGACCTGCACCATATGCTTTACAAAATCCTAGAAATGGAGCAAGGAAGTAGGCTACTACCACGTAATACCATTTCAATTGGGGGAACATGAGTGGGATCGAGATGATTGAAATAATGGAGAAATGGTAACACAGAAGCGAAAATCTTAAAACCTACTCCATCGAAAGATTAATTTAAAGGTTTAAACTTTCTTCACACCATAACATTTAATGTTCTCATGAATACACAGGTATTACTGGGTAAGATTTTTTTTTTATTTCCAGTAGTATGCATTATGTAAGAATTTTAAACTTAATTGGAATGAAGATAAGGTTGTAGGGATAGTAAAGTGCCCGGCTCAAGACTAAAGTAGAAAACATATGGCATATAAACTCTAACTCCCATATTATTTGTCAAATTAATAATTGCATATTTCAGTACTGGAAGCATGAATTGTGCGTTCTTCAATATTAACTCTACAAGTTATTTTTTCTTTTACCTTCATTGGCGATTTTAACTGTGCCTTTAACAATTTTAGTTGTAAGTAATACTACTTTGAGAAAATTGTAAAGCTCATCTCCAAGAATGAGTGCAATGGATATAAAATCCTGCAAAGGTGTGACCGGAGTTGGAAAGTTTGAGTGTCAATAAATTGTCTACACAGAATAAAGTTGCCATATTTCATGCAAAATATATAATTATAATGTAAAGACTAAAGAATGGTTAACATTGAACGAAAATTTTAGTGCAGAGATGTAGAGACCTTATAACCACTCAAACTTCTCATGCTGCCTTCTGATATAGTTGCCGGATACCATTCACCTTTTAGGCCGCGTATAAGTGGCCACATCATTCCATATGAAAGAACAGCTCCAAAAAGAGTAGACAAGTTGACAGGATGTGAACAAAACATCCCTGCTCCAACATAAGTCAAGCTGAAATCGAAGAAAAACCTGCAAAACAGAAGAAATCCAAAATTCACAATAGCACATTACTAAGAGAAAACATGAGTATAGGCTGATAATAAGAAGGAACACGCACGATTGTTTCCATGCTTGTAACCCAAAAGTAGGAAATTGCACGAATCCGCATAGGTTTCTACCAGCGTAGAACCATTGGAAGAAAACCCACACAAAACTAAACGAAAAGAACTTTCCAAATCCTCGAATTTGATCCCTGAATACAGAAGATATTGTAGATATGTTATAATCCAAACCCAAACTCGATATTGGTAACCATTGAGCTGAAAGAGGCAAAGCGCGATCATCAGTAAATCTTACTTATCTGCTTGAGGTGTGCGGAACCCGTTTATGAGAACTGCAGTTGCAACGCCACTTGGATAAGCTAACTTGTAGTCGATTATCAGGATCTTCACAAAACCAAACAAAAGCTTCATCAATCACAAAGGCATGTCATACAATTCTTGCCACTTTGATCGATAGTAATTATGCTACACTAATTATTACTGATCAAGTTGCTAAAAAGACTAGTACTATTAAATAATTTTAAAACTCCTACTCCCTCGATCCTATATGTAAAGACCGAGTTTTAGTTTTTTTGGTTGTCGTGTAATATAGGTGGACTTTTAGTTTTTGATTTTTTCCACGTGTACTCTAAATTATGATGCATGCACAGCTTAGGTAATGTTGTGCCCTTAATTGTCATGCATGAGTATTCAGCCTAGGTAATATTTTTAGGGTTGAAAATAAGACAAAAGATAAAATAGGAAATGATGAATTTTTTAGGAAGCCAAACTGTTTTGTTAATCTAATAAGAGTTTTTTTAATAGATTAAATGTGAAGAAAAAAATCTTAACCATATACAATTATATTTATAAAAAATTATTTTTAACCTAGGATGATGTGGTAAAGAAAAAGTTAGACATTAAGGATATCTTCACATTTTTATTAACAAAATTAATTGAAAAACAAAAATAGAAATAATTTTAACTAATTATATACCTACAAGTAAGTAAAAAAATAGTTGAAAACTTTATGGGTTAAAGATAAAATAAATTTCTTTAATATTTAGGATTTTATAGCTAAAAGATGTCTTAAAAGTGATGTCATATATGAAACATCCACAGTCACCATTGGATAACTCTGAAAGCTTCTTCAATGGTAAATGTGAGTATTTCATACGTGGCACCCCATACAAGACATCCTCTAGAATTATGAAATATATATATGGTTACAAATTTCCTAAATACAAGAGTAGAAAATAAACATCTCTAACTCATAAGTTTTAAAAATGTTCTTTACATATGTCATTTAATGATAGATTAAAATCATTTTTATTTTTATTTTTGAATTTATTTTAGTGAATGTTTACAACTTGACATTCACATAGAGGATATCTAATCAAATATGAGCCATATCATCCACATATTGGTTGAAAAGGTTAGGGTTAGAAAAAAAATTAGGAAAAATAAAAATATTTCCTATATAGATTTTGACTTTCCCAATCATACATATTCCATTGGAGAAACTCTAAACCATTTGGTTGAATACCAAGAGAGTATCAATTAAGGTTAGGCCACCTCTAGGTAAACTATATGCGTGCATGAGATGAACTCTAGGCGGTGAAGTCTAACTGCGCAAATAATTTTACCTTTCTAAGAGGAACCAACGATAAAAGGCCAACAAAGCCTGTAGCGAAAAGAAAACAGGTCATCCATCCAATTCTCGGTTCCTTGTAACTCTCTGGAGAGTTTCCTGGAGTATCAATCCCTGCTTACTCGTATGTTTTCTTATTCAACCCCAATAAAAAAGATCCAAATCCGCCTGCAGTTTTACCAAATTATATCAAAATGGAAAGAAGGGAAAGAGGATTAATTGCAGAACCAGATCCACATGATGGAATGTGAGAGAAAATGAGAAATAATCACACTTTTGGTATTGATGGAATTGATGCTTTACAGACTGTACAGTACCCTTATTTATACACTAAGACATACATGTGTGTATTGTATCCTATGTGTACTGCTGACACAAACTAAGACATACATGTGTACTGCTGACACAATATTATTCTAACAGCTCAATATGCCAACTCAATCTGGTGACTCTATATAGCTAACATCCCGCCTCAAGCTCATGAGTGGTGAGCCAATCTTGAGCTTGCATCTTAGTGTCGTAAACCTTGTTGTAGACAGTGGCTTTGTGAATATGTCAGCCAACTGTTGTGAAGTGTGTACATACTTAACCTCCAAAGGTCGTTCCTGTACTAGTTCACGCACAAAATGGTAGTCTATATGGACATGCTTCATCCGAGAATGCTGCACCGGATTGGAAGCTAAACTAATCGAGCTTTTGTTGTCACATCCAATTTGTGGTACTCCTGTTTGCTGGAAATGGAGGTCTCTTGGTAAGAAACAGAGCCAGACTAGTTCTGCTGTTGTGTGTGCTAGAGTGCGATACTCTGCCTATGTGCTTGAACGAGCTACTGTTGTTTGTTTTCTAGAGGACCACGACACCAAATTTGATCCCAGGAATACACAATAACCCCCTGTTGACCTCCTATCGTCAATTGAGCCTTCCCAATCCGCATCAGAATAACCTGTTAAAGTTGCTGATCCTTTGGTGAACATCAAACCATTAGAAACAGTTCCCTTCAAGTACCTTAATATCCTTTTTGCAGCCTCTGGATGTTGTGTTGTTGGGCTGTGCATGAACTGGCAGACTAAGCTGACTGAGAATGCAATGTCTGGTCTAATCCATGTAATGTATTGTAGTGCTCCTACTAGGGAACGATACTTTGTTGGATCCTGTAACAACTCTCCAGAGGTTTTACTGAGTGAAGTAGAGGCTGCCAATGGTGTTTGGCATGGTTTGCAGCCAGCCATTCTATACTTCAGTAATAGATCCACTACATACTTCTCTTGGCCCAGAAATAGTGATCCCTTCTTGCGTTTTACTTCTAGACCCAGAAAGTAGTTTAAGTGACCCAAGTCTTTAATTGGAAATATGGCCTGTAAGTCCTCAATCACCTTGCTAAGATGAATCTCTGAATTCCCTGTTAGTACTATGTCATCTACATAGACTAACGCCACTGAAATGATGGAGCCTTCTTTATGTGCAAACAAAGATGAGTCTGCTTAGTACTGAACAAATTTTAATCTAACTAGGCTTGTACTAAGTTTCTCATACCAGGCCCTTGGAGCTTGTTTAAGCCCATGTATTGCTTTATGTAGAAGACAAACAACTTTGGGCTTAGTTGGGTCAATGTAGCCCGGTGGTTGTGTCATATATACCTCCTCTTTGACATCACCATGTAAAAAAGTATTGGATACATCAAGTTGGTGTAGTTTCCAATCATCTTGAACAACCATTGATAATATTACTCATATAGTAGTTGGTTTCGCAACTGGGCTAAACGTTTCTTCATAGTCAAGGCCCGGTTGTTGATGATAACCCTTTGCTACTAACCGGGCTTTATGTCTGGATATACTTCCATATGGATTATACTTAATTCTAAATACCCACTTACAACCTATTATGTTGTTGAGTCCTGGGTTATCAACTAGAGTCCATGTTCCTGCTTCCTTTAAAGCCTGATACTCACTATTTGTTGCTTCTTTCCATACTAGTTCTTTGTGAGCAGACCTGATACAGATTGGAACTGACATAATAGTACTGATGAGAGCTACATTTAATGGGTACATTGTAGAGTAATAGGTTTTGGGCTTGCTGTTGCCAGTTTTAGCTCTTGTCTGCATCAGGTGACTATTCAAATTGGTTTCACCTTGGTTTGATTCTATTCTATGAACCACTGTAGGATTGATAGATAAAGATTTTTGATTAACTGACATTACTGGCAATGCTGAATTCTGGGCAGATGAAGAGATTGTTGAATATGGAAAAGTTGACTCATCAAAAGATACATGTCGAGAAATGTATATTTTGCCAGTAATAGGATCAAGACATCGATAGCCCTTGTGATTTGTACCATACCCAATAAAAATGCAATGATTGCTCCTTTGCTCTAGCTTGTTAGTCGTGTACGGCCTTAACCACGGGAAACATGAACAGCCAAAGACCTTGAAGAATTCATATGCAAGAGTCTTTCCAAATAACATTTCATATGGTGACAAGAAATCTATCGACTTTGTTGGCAATCTATTGATAATGAAGTTAGCTGTGAATAATGCATCTAACCAAAAACAAGTAGGCATGATGGCTTGACATAAAAAAGTTCTTGTAATCTCCAAAAGATGTTTATGTTTCACCTCAGCCACTCCATTCTGTTCTAGAGTGACAACTAAATTGATGTGAGATACCCTTTATATCACAGTATTTCTGCAAGAATGTATTTATGAATTCTCCTCCATTATCTGTCCTTATTGCAATTACAGTGGTAGATAACATGTTTTCTAGCTTAGTAACTAATGTAACAAAGGCATGTTTGAATTCAGCTTTATTTGACAATGGAATCAACCAACAGAATTTTGTATATTCATCTACTACATTTGCATAATATAGACTTCCAGAAACAGAACGTGCATGACATGGCCCCCATAGATCTATATGAAGAAGTTCTAGTGGTTTAGAGCTGTTGAATTTGACATTCTAAGTGGTAATTTATTGGATCTACAGAGTTTACATTCATTAAAGTTAAAAGGTTTTGAAAGAGTACTGGACAGATGAAGTAGTGAGCATAACCTTTGCATTGTTTGGAATGATGGGTGACCAAATCTTCTATGAAGCAGGAGACTGTCATTTATTTTTGAAGTCAGAGCAAATGATGAAGTATGAGAAGTCCCAAATCTGATCAGATATAAACCATTCCTATGTGGTCCTCGGAAAAGCACCATCCTAGAGTTCTGATCCTTTACAGTGAAACCAGCCGAATCCAATGTCAAAGATACTTTGTTATCAGTTGTAAACTTGTGAATTGAAAGTAGATTATGAAAAGTCTCAGGCACAATTAGAACATCATTCAGACCAAAAGAATATGAATTTGCAATTTTAGTTTAACTACTACTATGTATTATACGCATACCTGCACCATTTTCCGTCTGGATTGTTTCTGGTCCTTTATAAGTTTCCGAGTGTTGAAGCATCTTTTTATCAGAAGCAATATGTCGATTTACTCCACTATCTGCTATCCATTCTTCTTCATCAAATCTATCTGTTGTAGTAAACATGGCTTTTAGATTAGGTGGTGGTGTTCTTCCTTGATAGTTGTAAGATTGTCTTTGAGAGCATGTTGTGGCAATATGTCCTGCTAAGTTGTAAATCTGACAAACAATTATGTTACCTGATGAATTTCCCCTTCCATAGTTAGATCTAGGAAAGAAAGAATGATTTTGAAATCTAGGACCATTATAATGACTACGATTGTAGTTCCTGGAATATCCCCTTGTGTTTGTGGAACTGTTTCTTGAATAACCTCTTCATGTACTAGCAAGAAATGCTTTTGCAGATTGTTCCTCCTGTTGTACTTGTTTTTCTCTCCTGAATAACTGATTCTTCACTGAGTAGATTGTTGTGTAGTTCTATACACGCTACAGGTGGGCTCCTATATCTCATTGAGGTCGTAAAAAGGACATATTCATCATTCAGCGATTTTAGTGTTATCACAACCAATTCCTTGTCAGAAACAAGTTCACCAGCAGAAGCTAATTGGTCAGATAGAAATTTGATTTCACTTATCAAGAATGAGATAGTTTTGTTACCTTGCTTTATTGAAAGAAGTTTAGTACTTAGTTGAATACAGTGAGTAGAAGAAGCCCTACCAAACCGATCTTCTATGTTCTTCCATAATTCAGCAGATGTTTGAGATCTTGAAAAATAAGGAATTACAGACTCAGAGATTGTAAAATTAATCCATATAGTGATGGTTGAATCTTCATCCAACCAGTCTGTGTAGAGTGGATTATCAACTCCATTTTGTTGATTTCTTGGATTTGTGAATTGATGTGGACATGGGTAAGATCCATCCAGGAATTTTCTTATCTTGAACTTTTGGATCACATGATTCATCAAGTTTTTCCATGTGACATAGTTGTCTTCCTTAAGTTTGATTTGGACAAAACTGGTAAGTAGATTTAAGGGTACTTTGGAAATAGAGATTGTGGTTGGATTTTCCATTGAAGGTGAGGCAGTAAAGAAAGTTGAGGATGGAAAAGTTTCAATCATAAGACTTCAGAGATTAATCTTTCTATAGATCATGAGATATTCTTCTATTTTGTTCTTGAATATGTAGAAGCAACAAGACTTTCAAATTTGATCAAACAGTATTACAAACATGAATTTCTGGTGTTAGACTATTAAGATTCGATCAACAAATCGTCTTCTTAATATTAGAAAACCAGAAATCTTGCTTGTAAGAGTGATCAGAGAAAAAGATTGCAGCACTGAGAAGAAAAATAGCAGAGTTGGAAGATTAACCTTTATCTTTCTGTTGGTATTTTTTAGTGATACCAATTGCTATTTAATGCTGCTCAGATCCTTTATTGCTTTCTCTGATAGATGGTTTCATTTCTTGAATCAACACGCAGACCTTATTGAAACTTGGTGAAACTTTAACTTGTGCAGATATTGTCTGCCATACTTCTTCTGTTTTATCCGTTGCTTTTAACGAGCTGTAGATTTCCAAGAAAAGTCTATTAAATGTTGCTGCAGTCGAGATCTTGATTTAATTTTGTGAAGAGAAATTCATTGGGTGCTGCTGTTACCGAGATCTCGAATTAATTTTCTGTCTACTTGCGTCTTCTGATTGAGCTTTCAATCAAGACTATTTGCTTCGATTAATGATGCTTCTTGTTTTCAAGAAAAGAAAATTTGTAGAATACAAAACCAGATCTACAATTATCTGCTAATCGATGAAGAAAATTTATTGTTTCAAGAATATGAAATCATCATAGAACAATTGTTTAATCGATTCTTTTCATTTAACAAATTTGTATCATTTTAGATGATTCTTCTATTAATGAAGAAAATTAATTTCTTTATCTTCCCAAGAAAATTTCTTGCTCTGATACCATGATGGAATGTGAGAGAAGATGAGAAATAATCACACTTTTGGTATTGATGGAATTGATGCTTTACAGACTGTACAATGCCCTTATTTATACACTAAGACATACATGTGTATTGTATCCTATGTGTACTGTTGACACAGACTAAGACATACATGTGTACTGCTGACACAATATTATTCTAACAGCTCAATATGCCAACTCAATCTGGTGACTCTGTATAGCTAACACCACACACCTCAAAAGCGTTTGTCGGTAACCCACGTAATGTATGATTACTTAAGTATTGTAGGATCCTAATATATATATATATATAGAGAGAGAGTTTACCTACAACAGCAACACCATAACAAGCAGTAGAACAAGTCTGAATTACTTGATTCTCTTGCTTAGTAAATGGTGCGGATTTAAAACCAAATTTACCAATCAGTTTGGTCCACCCCTTAATGGCAACAAATGCTAGAAGAGCAGCAGAAACATTAAGATTTGGAAGTAGTGTTGTTGTGAGCACTACAAAAAAAATGGGTTTAAGCGACTATTCATTTTAAGTCGCTTAAAGCCCCTTTTAAGTCGCTATAACCGTTATAGCGACTGAAAGTGGCACTCGCTCCGTTGGTTGCCCAAATCCATGTATGTCAAAGCCTTGAGCGACCATGCAATCGCTCTAGTAATAAACCAACTAACCTAAAGCGAGTACTTTTCTCATTGCTTAACATTTAGACCGACTAACATGGAGCAAGTAAAATTGTGATCGCGTAACATCTAGACCAACAAATATAGCAAGTAAAAGAGCAATCGCTTCAGATATACCAATCATTCTAAAGCAAGTAAACTACTTAGTTGATAGATACATGTAGCAACTCTTTCTGAAATTGGTTGGTTAAAGTTTTAAGCGGTCAAATAATTATGCTCGCTAAAAGTGTTTTGCGATTTTGATTGGCCTGAAGTTGGTTGCTCAAGCTTTTGAGGTACAAAATTTTTTACTCTCTAGAAGCAACTTGTGACTTAGGATCTATTAAACTACCTAGTTGGAAGATACATGGAACAACTTAACCTGATGTTACTTGGTTAAAATTTTTAGCGATCAAATGATTTTGCTTGCTACAAGCCATTTGTTGTTTTGATTGTCCTGAAGTTGGTTGCTTAAACTTTTAAGGTATCAAAGTTTTTACTCAAGTTGATTGTTTAAACTTTTAAGCTTCCAAATTATTTTAGAATTCAGATTTTAATTGGCTTAAAGTTGGTTGCTGGAGTATTTAAGCTACTCAATTTTTTTGCTCATTTGATTTAAATAATCTGAAAATCTAATTATAATTAAAAAAAGTTATAACTAAGATTTATATAATTAAAATGAAAACATCTAATTAAGAAGATTATATAATTACAAACATATATATTTCATTTGAGTATCCCACCAAAAAGCATAACCCAATATTGTTTCATACACATACCCAACAAGAACCAGAATACATACAAAGTTGATGGTTATTGTATCATCATAATGTCTAGTTTCACTTCCCAAAAGAACAAAAAACATATACTACACATACATTGTACACCAAAAAAACTTAGCAGTATAAGTCTTGTTGACTGCACATACATTGTACACCACATGTACACCAAAAAATAGTCAGCAGTATACCTGTTTGTTGACTGCACATACATTGTAAATCACATTGTGCAAGTTAAAAAAGTCAGCATTATACCTGGTTGTTGCTTCAAAAAAAAACTGCGCACATCCATTGTTCACCAAAATAAAAGGGACTTCAAGCTACGTTAGTCAGAGTCATCCTCCACATACAAATCCTTGTCTTGATTGTCATAAGCATCCTCCTTCTCTTGATTTTCATCAGCATCCTCCTTCTCTTGATTGTCATCAGCATCCTCTGCATACAAATCATTCTCTTGATTTTCATCAGCACCTCCATCTGCCTGCACATCATGATCATCATCAGCACCTCCATCTGCCTCATCTTCATGCTCATCTAGTGAATCATCTTCCAAATAATCTGGCATAGGTTGAATTCCCATCTTCTTCAAAGCCTCGTTCATATAGGTAAGTGGTGTTACATGTTTCACCGCCGTTTCTTGCCAATGGATCATAAATGGCGCAATCACAGGGCGTCCTTCAATGGAGAAAAAGAGAATCGCCAACCACCAAAGCTATTAAAGGGGGATGAAATACTTGAGCAATTGAATCAGTTAGAGCAAGTTGAGTTTGGTAAGAATGTCAATCAACAAAAGATATTAGAAAAGATACCCTTTGATCACAATTGGAAGAAGATAAGCATTTTCCAGCTGGAATTACCTTACGTGAGCTCGATTTTATTGTTCCATAGTCTTGATGTGATGCATATCGAGAAGAATGTTTGTGACATTCTGCTGGGGACTATATTGAAGGTCAATGGGAAGACAAAAGACAATATAAAAGCCCGATTTTACCTACAGAGGATGGGTATACGGAAGGACTTATGGGCGACGAGAATAGGGATAAATATAAGGTGCCAAACGCCTCATACGTGATGTCGAATACTGAGAAGGATTCATTTTGTGGACTTTTGAAGGATATTAAGGTTCCGGACGGGAATGCATCTAACATTTATCGTTGTGTGAACCTTAAAGAGCGGAGGCTTATAGGTCTAAAAAGTCACAATTGCCATGTTCTATTGGAACATTTGTTGCCGATAGCAATTCGTGGAAATTTGCCAGATGATGTGTGTGAAGCAGTGATTGAGTTATGTTTGTTTTTCAAAGTGTTGTGTGCTACGGTCCTTAATATGGCTGATTTAGAGGCACTGCAAGACAATATTGCAATCACATTGTGCAAGTTAGAAAGGATATTCCCCCCATCTTTTTTTGTCGTTATGATGCACTTGCCCATTCATCTACCAGAACAAGCAAAGGTTGGTGGTCCAGTTCAGTATCGTTGGATATATCCGATTGAGAGGTACGAATTATCATTGTCATTTTCCTTAGAAAGTTTACCTTATTTCTGAACACATACTAGTCGCAGTTGCAATTTTGTGATCTGTGTATGTCTGTGAACACATACAGTTCTCTCTATGCCATGTATCAGGTACTTGCGGAAGTTAAAGAGTTATGTGCGGAATAAAGCTCATCCTGAAGGCTCGATGGCGGAAGGGCAAATAATAGAAGAAGCTCTCGTTTTTGTTAAGCGCCATTTGAATAGTGTACCTACGTAGTTTAATCAACTTAGTAGAAACAAGGATAACACTCGATTTCAATCAGCAGTTGATAAGTTGTCTTTTTTAGACAAGCCGGTGTATTTCATGGTAAGAAGCATGTGGCGTCAATTTCAAAGGAAGAGTTCCACAAAATGAAATTCGCTGTTCTCAAGAATTATGATGAAGTGCACAATATGAGGAGTACGTGTTTTCTACTTGCTATTTTTCCTTATGTACAGTTCTAAAAATGCTAGAATCTGAGAATGTTCTCATGCACATGTGATTTGAATAATTTTGTTACGACATTATATACAGTGAACATAAATCTATGCTTGAAGGAACTAGAAACGCACATAAAAAACACACTGAAGAATTTCCTAGATGGTTTGAGCGGAAAGTGAGTCTCAATTCAATACTATTAACATGTTTATTTCGCTACACAATCAAATTTCTGACTTTGGTGAGATTTTTTTTGTAATGAACAGATTACCCAACTGCACAAAGAGGCCGGTCAGGTGTCTGAAGAACTATTATCATTGGCTGGAGGTCCTTGTCAAGAAGCTTTGGCTTTCAACATTTACACAGTCAACGGGTTTCGCTTTCATACAAAACGTTGGGAGCATCGAAAGAGCGACACAAAACGCTGGAGTACGTGTAACTATCGAGAATGATTATTTTGGAGTGCTAACAGATATTGTAGAGCTGAGGTATGTGGGTAGCTTCCGTGTTGTTCTTTTCAAATGTGAATGGCGGGATGTAGATAGTGATAGGGGATGCAGGAAAGATTGTAATGGGGTTGTTACGGCTGTTAATAAGACCATAATTTGTTGGCAAGATGAACCATATGTGTTACCATCTCAAGTATCACAGGTAATGTATGTGAACGAAAAAAATGGGTCCCAATGGCAAACCGTGATAAAACTAAAACCGGGGAACTATTATGATATGCCGGTGCGTGATATTAATACATATATGAGTCCGAGTGAAGCAGCCCAGGATTTGTACTCGACTTATTCAATGGAAGATGTCCAACGTGAACCGCAGCAAGATGATGATGATAATTTTCTTTGGGGTAGGACTGATGTTCCTGATGAAACCATCAATTATGTTGCGCCAGAACAAGGTCGTGCGACTATTGTCGATCTAGATGATGATGATATTGAAAGTGTCTATATTACTTGATGATGATTTGATGAAATTTGAAGAGTCTAACGACGAGATGGACTGTGATTAACCCGTCAGAATGCAACCATCGTAAACCCTAAGGTACCAAAATTTCCAGTTCCTATAATTTTCCATATTTTTCTCATTTTGGGTTCTTTAATAATTTTGATTTTATTAGCTCAAAATACAGTATTGTTGTTAATAATTTTGATTTTATTAGCTGAAATGATTAAAGTTTACATGAAAATTGTTGTTAGTATCTCTGCTTCTATTACCTTTTTTCTCAGTTGAGTCATAATTAATCTTGTTTCATTGCATAGTCCATCTGCCTGGCTTAGATTTCGTAGTAGCAGATTGGTGCTCCAACTTTCAAACTTAGTTTGTAGCTGTCCATTTCCTGAACATTCATGCTTGTTAATAAATTCATTGTCATAGAAAACAACACCAGAGTGGTATTCTGTGGATTCTGGTCTAATTGAATCAGCACTTAGTTATGTATACTCTTCACCAGGTATACGTGATAGGATGTTTGAATTTATACTGTGAACAAATTCATTTATTGGCGATGATATATGACTTAAATGTTATCAAATTGTACCTTACGGTCCATTGATTCTTTCTGAGCACAAAGACAGTCCACTACAGTTTAATGAATATGCTGCTTATGATCTGAAACAAGTATTGCTTGGGTTGAGGTGTATGTAAACTGGGGTAGTCAATTCTGGTGATTTTTGATGAATCATAAATGCTGTCAAGGCTAAGTTAATGTTTCTATAACTCTTATTTGTTGTTGTTGCTCTTCAGGTTCAGGGTTCAGAATAACTACCTTTCTTATACAGCAATCATACTAGTCCTCCGTCCACCGCGAATAAACAAATTATGTAACAACTTTGAAGTTCTCTTATATATGTGCCAAACTTTGTGCATAACTTATAGCAATCAGATTGCAACAACAATGCCTTCTTCAACTACAACATTTATTACTTTATTTCTACCTTCTATGTACCTGCCTTTGTCATCGATTATTGATGTCGAACAACCACAGACTTACATTGTTCATGTCTTCAAATCAAATTTCATGGAACTGTAAATGGTGGTTCAACATCTGCTCCAAAGTTTGCTCCATTTTCTAGCCGTCGTCCAAACTATCTAACACCTGAGATACTGAAACCAGATACAACTGCACCTGGTGTTAACATCTTAGCAGCCCGGACAGGAGCTGTAGCTGTAACTGGTTTAGAAATCGATCCAAGACGATCAGACCTCAATATACTTTCCGGTACGTCTATGTCATGCCAACACCTGAGCGGGTTGGCTGCTTTGCTTCGAAATGCTTCCCCTAAATGGACACCAGCTGTAATTAAGTCCGCTCTTATGACTAAAATGTATACCCGTGGACAATTCAGGTAACAACATTACTGATCTTGCCACAGTTCTGGACTCCACACCGTTCCTTATCGGTTCAGGACATGTTGATCCAAATCGATCCCTTCATCCAGGTTTGGTATATGATCTAAGACCAAGTGATTATGTAGCCTTCCTCTGCTCCATTGGCTATGATTCTACACAATATGATCAGTGGGCAATATAGTTTATACTCCTGATCTATTATTAGTACTTATAATAGGATCTTTGTCCCATTCTGGCTTAAACAGAATTTAATTTGACCATTCCAGTTCAAGAGATAAATTGGAGACTACACAAGTAGTTATGGACGAGGAGGAAATGCATATACCCAGCAGCACATAGTTTTCTTATCGTCTTGTTTGCCCAAAATAGGACATTTCTTTACTTTCAGATGCATTTAAGCTTGGACCTGTAACATAACATGTAATTCTAAACTACCTCAATGTACATATATCTTTAAAATCTAACATTGGAATATAAAAGTAAAAACATAATATTTCTTGAACTATTTATGATAATCTCTTTTTTGAGTAATGTTTAGTACAAAAATTTATGTGCAAATTATTGTAATTTTTGAAAAATGTTGAACAAATAGCTTTTTAGATGTTGGAATGGTCAATTTCTAAGAGAAGGCAAGGATATGACAAAATTTGGTTTTAATATTGAAAATTTTGAACTGAGTGTTAAAAGTTTCAAATTCTGAAAAATTTTGACTGGAATGATAGGGGTTGTGAGATTTGTAAAAATATTTGGTTATATTGTAGTTAATTTAATTGACTCATGTTAAAAAAAATCAATTTGTGCATCCAAACATTTGCTCATAGTGAATGAAAACAATGATTTGAACAAGTTTTCATGTTTCTATTAAACAAATCCTAATAAGATTGTTAGATAAATATTAATTAAGTTCTCAAATGTACTTTAAAAACTGATTATTTTTTTGAAATGATCGTAGCGGCTTAAACTTGGTTGCTGAGAGAGATTTTGCCAAGTAATTTATTTTTTAACATGTGGTGGTGGCTTAAACTTAGTTGCTGAGAGAGGTTTGAGCAACCAATTCATTTTCTGTTGCTACGAGTCAGTGTCTCAAAGTGAATAGCTACATGATCACTTTTTTAGATGCTATAAGTTACTTGAAAAACGGATCTAGCAATTAAACATATTTGGTCGTGACTCAAACTTAGTTGCTGAGAGAGGTTTGAGCAACCAATTTATTTTGTTGTTGCTACGAGTCGGTGACTCAAAGTGAATAACTACATGTTCATTATTTTAGTTGCTATAAATTACTTGAACAAATGATCTAGCGATTAAGTGTATTTTTTTCGTTGCTAAATAATAGTGGACACATGTTTATTGCCGACAAAAATTTTGGCAGTTGTAATTTTAGACGCTTAAACTATTTAAGTGACTAAATTTCCGAACTCTTGCTAAGATTTTAGACGCTTAAACCCGTTTTTCTTACAGTGGAGGTTGAACTACTGTACTATCACATTGTAAATTATCCCAATAATGAAGCTTGCAACTAATCCTCTCACTGTTACTTGGCTCCTACAATGTCGAATTTTCCTTGAAAGCTCGTCATCCTGTGCTTTGTGGTCGGACTCTTCGTATTCTTCTCTTTCGATTCCATTATTCCTCTCTCTCACCTCCTGCTGATCCATACTTCTGGCTCCAAATCGAACACTTGTCTGTATATTTCTTTGTCTAAAACTTCTTTTCTCTCTGCGTTAACAATATAGTTGCAAAATTAGCATAAGAACTCATGAAATTAAATTGAACTGAATAAAACAGACGCTTGTGTGACAATATCCGTGTGAGTGGCTTAGAGCGTTGCGAGAGGTCGATGTGTCGCCCCCTACCCTCCTCCACATTGATTGTGTATTATGAGGTCGATGTGTCGCCCCCTACCCTCCTCCACATTGATTGTGTATTATTTGGATGCTTGTGGCTGGACCTTTGTGATGATCCAACTTTTGAGTTTTAATCTATGCAGAAAAGACAAGTGGTTATCTGGGACACAAACTCACCTTCAACCGCTAGCTTTGAGTATTCATTAATTACGTCTGTTTTTGCATTCACTTTTCACTTGCTCGATCTTTTTGGTTTGTTTTTCACTCAAACTCTTTGATCATGTAAGGTAGTATCAGAACACAATGACAAAACAAAACAAGTTATAAAATTCTGTGTTCTTCAATCCCCTTTCTGAACACAAAGTCGACCATTAAATTATGAGAATTTAAATGGCAACATCTAACATATATATATGTCCTCATTATCTCATTTTCTTATATATCAATATAAATGTTTGATCACCATAATACACGTTTGATCCTATGTGGTCAATATCGGCTGTTACGGCCGCGATAATAGCGATATTCAAGGTCTCGTTTTAAAAGCGCGACGAATCTTTAAATATTACCGTTTCGCCCGATATTTAAGGTATATGCTTGTTGTTTAATCTAAATTTTTAGAACTTTGAACTTAGAATTGTAATATACTAATATGATCTCTTCTTAAAGTATAGTTGTTAAGATTCTTGGTAATAAATCAACAAAAATATAATTAAATCTTGGTATTCACTTATATAAAATTTGGATATAAAATTTAAGACTTCCGATATTTCACCGATAATCTTCCCGAGATATTGTTACCAAAATGTTAAGGTCCCGGCCGAAACGAGACCGAGATCCTATATTAGCTACATTGGTTTGATCACATTTAATATGTGCTTGATAGTCTACATTAGATAGTAACAAAAGTGTTCTTCTTCATATAAAGGGTGTATGTTACGCAAAAATGTCAAAACTAAAAAGAAAAGATTAAGAAAGGATCAAATCTATTTAAAAATATTCAGATGGACGAATAGTTAGCCTACTTGTTGGAGTATCTCTATATATACGGGTTAAGCTACCTTTCCCACTCTCCGTAACAATTTAATTTGTGAAAATATTTCAAAAATCCAAAAATTAACTTTTTTATTTGAAAAATCAATCGTTTAAGATGGTTTATATGTTTAGTTCATAATATAGAAACATTATATCAAAATAAAATATTAGGTAAAATTTTGTTTTTAATTTTTATTTAAATGTACTGGGATAACAAAAATACCCTTAATTACTTTATAATATGCTAACAAAAATTTGGAAAATTAATTGTAAAAATATGTTAAAGAAAAATCAAAGTAAAAAGAAGTAATCAAGAAAGTACAAGGGTTAAGCTACCTTTCCCACTCCTGTTCTATCAACCTGTCATGACCTGATTCCTGACTATTTATTTTTTGTTTCAAATCATTATCAATTAATAAAAATATAGCATTTGTTAGCCTATTAATGAAATATTTATTATGATAAATTAATTGAACAATTAATATAAGAAATTGCAAGTACGTTGATGGTCGTTGGTGTATACATTTTTTACACACCATCCATCTGTTCACTCGTTAGACAACCTTTTACCGTCATCGGTTTTAGTATTTTAAACATTGCTTATAATTACATTGTAACTTATAAAATAATATATAACTTTATAACTAGGGTTGCACAGGAACCGACCGGAACCAAAGAATCGGATCGGAACCGACGGAACCGTACCCCAAAAGAACCGAACCGAGGGTACAAGGTACAGGGTACGGGTATAAAAAATGGGAACCGAGTACAATCGGGTACAAGGTACAGGTACTACCCCTGTACCTGTACCCTGTACCCTGTACCTGTACCTCCCCATGATCTTTTACAAAGTTGGTTACCAAAACCTATTGTTCTTGATCTTTTATATGATTATATACTAGATGATAACTCTAATGTTGAGGAAGGTAATGTGATTTTTTTTTCTTTTTTTTTTGATTTTCTTTATTAGTTATCAATTCAATCTTTAATATAATATTCATTTCTTAATGGATGTTGCAGAGTTATTGTGTCCTATGCCAGCGCTAGAATCTTTTGATCCTTGAAGTTCATTAGATTCATTTTATCGAAATCTTTACTTTCTTGAATTCATTATGAAACCCTTAAAACCTTTACATTCTAACTCTATAATGGTTATTCTTCTTTTTTGTGTTTATTTGATGGAAGTTAATACTGTATACATTTTGTAATGAGATTGGAATGATAGCAACACTTAAGCTTTCTATCTCTTTTACTTCAACAATTTACATTTATATTTAAATTTTAGATGCAAAAAAAAAAAAAAAAAAAAACAGGGTACAGGGTACGTACCCGGAACCGAATCCAGAGTACAAGGTACAAGACAGGAACCGAACCCAGGGTACAGGGTACAGGTACAAAATTTGAGAACCGACCATGAGAAGGTACAAGTACAGGGTTCCACCAAGAACCGAACCGAACCGACCTTTGTACACCCCTATTTATAGCAACCTATTATTTTTGGCTATGTTGTTTATTTCGATGTGGGTCTTTGTACTGCCATGACCTTGTCCTTAAAAAGTATTTGTAAAACTTTGGTCCATCACTATGCTATTTTGATCATTTTTATAATGGATATTAAAATTATAGTGATTTTAATGTTTATATATGTTGGGAACCGGGTGTATGGAGATTTTTAACATACTATGCAACAGATATAAAAATTGTTAGTTAATTAAGAGTCTATAATTAGAGAATACTTTCATATGGGATATTTTACGGTGCTGAATTTTAACTACGGGAATATTTTCTTAAGATATTCGTACTTCCTTTTACATTAATAAAATAAAATAAAAACCGAGTTTAGTATTCCCTTTTCAGCTGATTCCTCTTTTTTCCTTCTACTCTTCTTCCTTTAACTTCTTTATTTCAGCGTCAATTAATCTGCCGAAACTTAACAATGTTTTAGGTAAAAATATAAACAATGATAAGGTTCTTAGTTCTTTACTAAATTCTGTTTGTATTCACACGATTCATGCCTTAACTAATCACATGTGAACTTGTCATACTTTTGCGCCGTTTGGATGGTTTCACATGGATCATCAGAACACGTCAATTTGAGTGTTTTAAGCGAAGTAAGAAAACTCGCAGACTAAACCGAAAATTTTCAATTTAAATGGATGGTAAGAAAATTCGCAAACTGAATCAACCTTTTTCCAATTTAAATGTTTGGTTCGTCGATTAAACTTTTCGAATTCATCATTAACTTACAGAGAATGAAATTTGAGACAGTAGTAGCCGTTACGAGGAACCCTACGTTGAGATGATGAAAAAATTGATCTTAATAGAGTAGAAATGGAGGCGGCGAAGAAGAAAAAACCCAGACTAGAGATGAAATTGAGCGGCATAAATAACATTAGCTAGATATCTTGCAACAAGATAATAAGTATGGTAGACTTTGGCCTTTGTTTATTGACAATATTTGGGGGATATTTAAGGATAATATTATCATTAGTAAAATTATTTGATTAAAAGATTTTTCAATTATTTTATAACGTTATCTTTTTTGATTAAATATCCCCTAATTTATAAAAATATTCTTCAATTAAGAACTTTTAATTACAACAACATATACAAATTGGTCCAACAACAATAAATGTTGGTAGTGGTTATTTAGTTTGGAATGTTTGTAATTATGAACTAAATCAATATATTTATTACCAACATATATACAAATGTTGGTAATTTAAATTATGCTTTAATATAAGTTAAATTTCACTTGTTTAATTCTTGTAGATTTATCTCTTCTCCTGTTCCTCTTCTCCATTATAACAGTTTTTTTCTGATCTCCCAAATATTTTCTGATTATTTTCATTGCGATCAAAATTTGTTGGATTTGACCTGAATTCTTCACACCTCCTTAACAGATTTGGTTACAAATAGTATTTGTACATATTAATATTAAATGAAATATCGTCAATTCAAGCGATACTTAGGTTTTCTAATAACCAATGTATATTTTATTTTTTTATCTGTTTTTTTATGTAGAAAAGAAATTGTTATTAATGATGGGTCATTAATCGACCATTGTCTTCCAAAATAAAATCAAAAATAAAAACTGGTGGGTAACATATCCAAGTTTTCAAAACTCTTAATGCTCTAGCATGCCTAGCTAAGCTATCAGCTAGCTTCTTACAAAGCTTTTTAATGAATTTGCGTATCTATTGTGGATGCACCTGTAGTTTGGCTTTAATTTCTAAAATAGTAGATTGATTCTCTCTACAAACAAGTACGTAATCTCCATTGACTGCATCAGCCACCAACTTTGCGTCCAACTCAAATACAATGTGTTGGAACTGAAGCTCTTCCGCCCATTGCATAACTTTCAACAATCCTTCACATTTTGCCTACTATGCACTCAAGTATCCATCCTCATATATGCATTTTTTCTGCATATATTCATATGCAGAATTCTGAATGATCAGTCCAAGTACAGAATTATGAGTACTAAGTTTTTTATAAGATGCATCACAACATGTTGATAAATAAGGCTCTACTGGTGGTTCCCAAGAAACTTGAAGATTCTGAGTTGATGTAGAGGATGAATAATTAGTGATTCTTCTTCTCATTTTGCTGCTAGTCATGGAGTTAAGGTTTTGTATGCTTCTGATAATTGCAATTGGATTTGGTTTACAATCCTCAAAAGTAGACTTGCATCTTGCTTTCCATATCTCCTAAGCTGCATTTTCTATCTTGACTATCCACTCATCCTCAATCTTTTTGAAGTCATTAGTAAACCAGCTAATAATCCATGTTTCACAGAAGTATTTGTAGACTCCATGCTTCTTCTTGCTCCCGGAACAGATGTCCATACTGCTCTAGCTATGGCACAATCCCATCGAATATGCTTGGTAGTTTCCACTCCTTGTTTATAAACTTTGCAGACTTCTCCCCGATATTGCATGACTCGTGCCATCCTTTCACTTGAAAGAATAATGTTATTGAAACATTTACAAATAAACTGTTTATTATAGGTAGAGTATCTAACTCCCACAAAGCTTTCCAGAATTTTGATGTGTTCACATCTATTTCTGCATTGTTTTTCTTAATCTCCACAAGCTTATTATAATCTGATTTGACAGTAAATTTCCCATTTCTTGTCAGCGTCCAAACAAGTCTGTCCTCAGTTGTAGAGATAAACTTCATTTGTAAAATCTTATTTGCATCTTCATCTGAGAAAAGTTGTTGCACTAATAACATTTTCCACATTTTTGTATCCTGATCAATCAAACTATAGACAACGTTGTAAGCTTGAGTATCAACCAAAGAGTATCTTGGAACTGGTGGTGTTTGTAGACCTTGAATCCATTTATCTTTTCATGTAAGAACATTACTGCCTTTGACCACAATCCAAAAACTATAATCCCTTGAAAAACTCTGGACCCATATGATTACTTTTCCAAACCCAGATCTCACTCTTTTAATTTTTCGCATGAAGAACATTAGGATTTTAGAAGTATGCCTGTTTTATAGATTTACCCCATATTCGTTATGAAGCATTGCACAACCTCCACGATGTTTTAGCTATAAAATCTTGATTGAAACAAGATAGGTCTCTAAAACCCATGCCCCCAAGAGCCTTGTGTTTACTGACATTTTTCCATGAAGACAGATAAAATCCTTTACCCTCTTTCTTGTTCTACCAAAAATTCATTTGCATCTTGTTAATATCTTTTATTGTAGAACCAGGGACCTTGAAGATACCCATATGATGTAATGGCATAGAAGTAAGAACATGCTTGACCATTATAGATCTCCCATCTTGATTCATGAACTTACTTTTCCACCTTGCAAGTCTTGTTTTCATCTTATCAACTAGACTTGAGAAGATGCTTGTTTTTTTTCCTATTAAGAAAAAGAAGAATGCATAAGTATTATTCATCTATATCCATCCTTTTCATTTTCAATCTTTTAAACAAGCGCCTGCAGTGTCTTGGATGAAGATATTTTGAGAAGTATACAACTGACTTTTGAAGATTGACCTGCTGCACAGAGACTGCACTAAAATCACTTATCACTTGAAGAAGATTGTTAGCATTATGAATATCTGCTTTTGCAAATAGTAAACAATCATCTGCAGATGATAAATGGGTAACCTGTGGTGCATTTCTGGCAATATTTATCCCTTGAATTTTGCCAGATTCATCAGCATTTTCTAGAGCTCTTGTAAAAACTTCCATAATGATTAGAAAAAGGTATAGTGGTAGGGATCACATTGCCTTATCCCCTTTGTTGGTTTGAAAGGAAGACATGGTGAACCATAGAGTAACACTTGAATTTCAGAAGTACTAACAAATTCCTTAAATATGCTCACACCATTGCTAAAACCAATTTTTTTCTAAGTTTTGTCCAAGAAAACCCATTCAACTCGATCAAATTCCTTTGACATATCAAGCTTCAATGCCATGTACCCTGTTTGGTTTTTTCCCCTTCATACAATGGATTAACTCTTGAGATAAGATGGCGTTATCTTGGATTTGTCTTCCTTTTATATAAGCTGCTTGCATAGGAGATACCATCCTATCTAGAAAAGGCTTGAGTCTTGTAGCTAGGATTTTATACATTAGCTTGTATGTAGAATTACATAAAGTTATTGGTCTATAATCCACTGGTGATTATGGCAACTTTGTTTTTAGAATTAAACAAAGGTTCGACTTGTTTATCTCTTTCAACTTTCTAATGGCTTATAAATGCTTGTTAGATGTTTATAAAGCAGTTTCTCATAGCCTTGAAGGTGTTTCAATCGATTGGTGCAATCGTTTCATATACATCAATAGGGGAGATTCATCCTGGTATGACATGATTCTTTATTTTTGTGAAGATCAATGGCTACCAGAAGAAATCATAATGATGTTGTGTGCATATCACTCCTTTTTGAGAAAATTCTATTTTAATGAAGGAAATAGTAAAGAAGACAATTTTTCAAATCCTCCAAATGGTCGAATTTCAATAATGGCGATCCCTTAAAAATCATCATATTTCTCTTTGAAGGTCATGTTCTTTGTATGTATATTGGTGTATTATAATGTATTTGTTATTCTGATATAAAACAGTTGTATTTTTTCATGTATGTCACTTTTGATATATCTTAGATTATTGTATCCAATTTCATCTTATCAATGAAACAGAGAGTTACCTCTTCCTTTTAAAAAAAAGAAAAAAAAAAAAATCTGTAGATTCATTCACCAGCATATATAATGATTTTTTTATCCATCTATATTATTCTATATAAATATTTATACCTGCATACCAGGTAGAAGATCCATATTATCTATATGGAAGAAGGATCACTAAATTGATTATAACCTCGAAAATTGATTGATAATCACTACCAAGACAATTTTAGGTTTCAATTTTTTTAAGAATTTACAAATACAACCTACATGCAACAAGATAAGTTGTTTTGTGTCACTATTGTGCATATCCATCAAGCACAAATGAAAGGAGTGAACTCAAAGAAGTCTTAAGGGAGGCACGGAAACCGAAGTACCCAAATATCATAAGCTAGAGATTCATGAGAGTACATCGTTGAATTATTATTTATAAAATGGACATGTAATTCTCTAAGGCATTAAAATAAATTTTATCAAGCATCAAAATGTGGATGCAAGTATCGAAGTTTTCTTATAAACAATAACTTGCACGAATTATTTAAGTGAATTATTAAGTCAGCTAACCTGTATCTGCGACTGTTCTCGCATTGAAAATCATCATCTTCCTCAACTCCTGTAGATGGTTCAATCACATTAATAGAATTCATATGTAGCTTAACTTCAATACCGTCAGTAAGAACCTGCAAATATATAGAACATAAATAATTAAAGAACTAATCAAAGAATAGAAGAAGCCTAAAATAAATCCGCACCAACTAATTGCAGTTATATTTTTCTAAGGTTTAACAGTAGAGTGAATCAAGTCATATTAAACATATAAGAGATATAACAGCTTATTTTAGATCTAAGCTCATTTGCTTATATCAGCACGCATAAACAAGGAAAACAATAAAAAAATGAGATAAAGTACTCACCGATGAAAGCATACAGCATAAATGATCTCCCGTTCTAAAATCACAGATCACCTCAGCACGACTGTGAATCTGTGATACTATAAATGATTTAAATAACAACAAAGACATTTTACTTTAGCAATTTCCTCGAAAACCTGCAATAAAAATAATAATATCCATTCCGTTTTTAAAAAAATGTTAATCATTTTTTAGGTAGTGTGATTTTTATTATCTACTTATTAACTAAAAGGTAACACATGGGGCCTTACATAAAAACCGAAAAATAAAATAATTAACCATGAAAAATGGAAGAGGCTGTAAGCTACTCTAGAAATATGATGACAACCCTATCATAACGAGGAACCCAGTAAGTTTGTTGGTTATTTTCTAGTACTTTTATAAAATAAGGCAAACAAAATAAAAAGGTGTACACTGTCGATATGTTTTCATTTAAGACCCAAGAATTGTAAAATTAAGGTTACTTAGAGCAACTGCAGCGGTTGGACCAGACCATCGACCAAATACCAAATTTGTTTGGTCATTAAAAAAAAAAACGCAACGAAAACAAGACTAAATATGATATTACGCTGTTGTAAATAAGCGTTAATTATCAAACGCTGTACTAAAGTGACGTATATTACTCAGACGTTTAACTGTGCAAACGTTATATTTTTGACGTTCATTTATGTTAGCGTTTTTTACATACGTTGCTATAATGAAGCGTTATATACTCAAGCGTCACTTTACTGAAGCGCTTATCTAAACGTTATCATAGTGAAGCGTCAAAACCAAAACGCTCTTCTAAAACAGCATTTAAAAAAAAACGTTAACATAGAACAACGTTTTAAAAGAAAGCGTGGGTTTAGAGGAGCGTTACTATTGAAACGTTGTTGTTTAATAACGTTAACCTTATTTAACTTTAGGTAACGTTATTGTAGACTAGCGTTAACTATAGGAAACGTTAACATAAAACAACGTTCTTGTGGAGGAGCTTACATCAAAACGCTATAATATGTGAACGTGTTAAATTAAAACGTTTGTGTGGTGGAGCGTTTCAATCTTAAACGCTCCACTAGAGTAGCATTTCCATTAGTTTCAATCTTAAACGCTCCACTAGAGTAGCATTTCCATATTAAACGCTATTGTGGAGCAGCGTCATTGTTTCAACGTTTTCGTCTTGCAGCGTTTTGACGATTAACGCTGCAACAGAGGAACGTTCATCCTACACGCTCTTTTAACTTGCCGTTTGTTTAAATTACGCTGTTTTAATACAACGTTTCAAAATCGTTACTCTAAATAAACGTTTTGGTAGACGTTTTTCAGTAATGACGTTTGTGTTTATAAACGTCCTCGTATAATGACGTTTTCCCAAAACGTTGTTTTACATTGGCGTCAGACTATATCTGTTTTGGACCATTTTCTTGACTAAACATGATCGAATACTGTTCACTGTTTGAACCAAATACTACATTTAGTCGTCCGTTGCGGCTCACAAAATCGGACCAAAGACCATTTCTGGTGTTTACTCTTTGGTCTGATCGTCCACTGCAGTTGCCCTTAAGGTACAAAGTAAGCAAGTACATTACATATTTTGGCCTAATAGGTCAAGGACGTGCTCGGTAAAAAAAAATATCACCACTGAACATAACCATACTCAAATTATTGTTCTAGATATTCTCTAGCTTTGTTGGAATGCACATAAAGTATACGCCCAATTCGGAATTGCTTGATCAAATACAGGTACCGAGTAAAATAATGAAAGATAAATAACACATTTGAAAAACAATATAAACCCGATATTATAAGATTTTCGGGTTTTCAATTTAAAACCAAATGACAATGAGTGAAATGGTCCTTTCATCATATATGTGTATAGAGGCTTGAGGTTTTAGTCAATGTGGGACTATTAGTCTAGAGTTATTTAAAGATTGACTAATAGTTCCAACACTCCCCTTCACGGATAAGGGCGCTTGTAAGCCTCTTAACACGTGGATCGCATAAGGTGGACATTTTTTAACCACTCATGTATGAACCTGGTTCTAATACCATGTAAGATTTTTGGGCTTCCGCTTCCAACTCAAAATCAATTGATAATGAATGGAGTGGTTTTTTCATCATATATATGTGTAGAGGCTTGAGGCTTTAACCAATATAAGACTTCTAATCTAAAATTATTTAGAGATTGACTAATAGTTTCAACCGATATAAATGAAAACGTAGTACCTTCTCGTATTTCTTAGGGCTCTCGTATATTTACCTGCCTTGAACAATATATCAGCTTCTTCCCATTGTCCATGTCCCATTTATCCTGTCAAACATGACATCAACATAGTTTTAATAAGCAAAACCATAACAAACTTTTCAAATGTCAGAAAGAAGAAAATTTTGGTTTTTTCCTGCCTACCAACCTTAACAAAAGATACAAACTCAATTAACTCCATAATAGATAGTTGAATCAAGAGGAACAACAACAAGCTCTTGTTGAGACCCTGAAAAGCCAGAAGCAACCTCAAGCACAATAGTCACCAGTGCCACCTCACCCTTTTTCACAGTCATTGCAGCTTTATCAAGTCCATCAATAACTACATCTGATCATCAAAACAAATTAGTTAGCGACCTCTACACCAAGCACAATGAGTATTATAACATTAAAAGATAATGACTAGGCATTATCGTTATCTGTCTTGAACTGGGAAAGCAATGGAGACAAACCATGTGTAATAAGGAAATGATCAACTCCTTCAGATTGTGCACTTCCCTTCAAACTAGACCATGAGAGTAGCTCAAAATCAAAATGAATGGCGAAGTAGGAGGAATGTTTGGAGGAGATCCAGTTTTAATAAGCTAGTTCTTCAGAGACTCTGAATACTGAATTTTCTCCCTTATTCGTCGTCTTGATACCCAGACCTCATCCCTTCGTAACTTGCCATGTTAGAAAAACAAAATCAATGTCATTATGTCAATATACATTTTGATAACAATCTAAGCTAAAAAAAATGACAATATAACTTACAATCCTAAATATCTAATAATCTAAGCTAAAAAAAATGACAATATAACTTATAATCCTATAACAAGTTTCATGATTTAGAAGAAGAAGAAGAAGAAGAAGAAGAAGAAGAAGGGGAGATAGTCACTTCTCAGCTAGCTTTGAAAGACTTAAAATTAAACATCGCAAAGTCGTCTACGTCCAAGATAATTGCAGGAATTGGTATGAAATTGAGTATGAAATACAAAGGTAAAGGTTTGGGCTCCCTTAAGCAAAAGCCTACCAAATCCAAAGTTCCAAAAAAATCTCGGCAGATAAACTCGTCGAGTTTGGTTCTTTATGGGACTTAGAATTTCCACCTTTAAAGACTAATCGTGAAGAAATGCTTAGAGATCTCGCAAAAAACTACGATGACTTAATTGTAGAAGATGTTTCACGAGTCAACTAATTGACAATAGGCAAGTTTTGCTTTTTGTCTTTAGTTTTCTGGTTTTTATTTCTGTTTTTGTTGACGTTTTGCTCTTTGTTGGTTGTATTTGCTCGTACACGGCTTGTGTGCTTTTTAATTATTCTCTTTGAACGATCAAAAAAAAACTTACAATCCTAAATATTTAATAATCTAAGCTAAAAAAAATGACAATATAACTTACAATCCTAAAATATCTAATAATCTAAGCTCAAAAAAATTACATAAAACAAGATATGTAGCATCTAAAGCCTCATAAATCTTGATGAATAAATAATAATCAGAAGGGGTTACTACCCCATCAAATATTAGAAAATATTACTCTTACATTATTGCATCACTGACTTTTGCCTAAACCTAGCACAAAATCTAGAATTGAACAAAACAGGAATACAAAATTCTTATCGAGCAAAACCCTTTTTTTGAATCAACCTAAGAACTCTAATCCTATATGGGTTTCAAATAAATCTATTTATGGAATTTTTTAATTTCAGTTAAGTTGTAACCGAGAAAAATTAAATCATCAAAAAGAAAATAAAAGAAAACGATTACAGATCAAAACAGGTATGAGTTATGAAACCCTAATAGAGTGAGATGAGATTCCAAGGACTTAGCATGGATGCAAAACTGGAGGTGGTAGTAAGAACATGAGTCAATGATTACTTTTCAAACGCCACGATCGATAAGGACAACCACAATCAACTATCAGATGATAGTTTGTTTGAATTTCTGAAAAATAATTGATTTTCCAGGGGTCTAAGAAATTAAAGTTATTATGGGATAGATCGAGATTTCTGGTTTGGGGGTTTTGATTATGATGTAAAGGTTAAGAGGCAATTGATTTAGGGTTCAAAAGAAGATGTTTTTCTGAGATAGAAACTCATGTTTGTTTTTCCGGGAGAGAGATTTAAAATTAAAAGTAAACTCAGAAGTAAAACAGAAAAAGATATACACGCATAATAACCCTTAAAACTTATCAAATCTACATCAATACCATAGTTTACACGTATATAAATGTTGCAACATGTTGCTTAAATAGTGCAAGATAATATGGAATTAAAGCAATGTATATCCCGTTCTGAAATTGGCAACTGATACATCATTTACACATTGAAAAACCGGAAAGTTATAAAACAAATTATCTTTTTAATAGGAAATAAGGAGTGAACAGTGAAGCATGTCTTAATTATGACCTACGACGTTCCTGGCCTTCGGATGAGTTTACTAGATTGGGTCGTCAGATAGTGATATAGGTCATGGTTAGCCAAACAGCCACAGTTTTTTGTTTAACCAAACAGCCACGGCTTATATATTGCAACGTTAATATCCGTTCCAATTGGTTGCTCTGACGAAAACACTGTTGCTGAATCCTTTAGGAACATATTATGCGTTTCAAATTTAACGCCCCCGTTATAATTCCACCGACGCCCGAAGCGCCTACACCCCCTTGTGAAAATTATATTGAGGCCCAAACAAAAGGTTTATTACTGACTAGCCCCAAAACTAGTTGCATATTGTATTTGCATCCATTAAACAATAACTGCATGTTGTGTATGCATCCACTAAAAATAATTATAGTAACAGGCCATGCAAGATTCAATCCCATTGCATAAGCTTTTGTTAAAAAGCACAATACATATTAAACACATCATTTTCATCTTCATAACCAATCATATCCAATTATGTAGCTCCATCATCTTCGATCTACATCGAATTGTGTCTCAATCAAAGAATCTCATTCTGATGAGGGCAAAAAAAAAAACAAATCTATTAGGGGCAGTCTTGAAAAAATGTGTAACTTTTTCAATAGTTGACGTTAATCATGAACAACAACCAATTACTTTTGTCAATATTCGAAGCAATCATCTCCATACTTACTTAAAATCAGTAAATTTAGATAGCAAGTTCATAGATCAACTTAAAACTTAATTTCAACACCTCCATAGCTTAAATTCCATTTACCAGATAAAGCAGATTGTTATGTGTTCTGGCTAGCGGATACGAATTTCATGCATATGGGAGGTTCTACCTGAGCTAGACCAAGAATCGCTGAAGGGAGCATCCATAATCCTTCTCCACACATTAAACCAGAAGCAATAATAGGAATCATTAACTTGGCTTTCTTTTTGTCAACTTTTTCATATGTATACACAATCAAGCTCCCAATAGACATATCAATTGCAAAACTTGCACCGACAAGAAATGGAACCGCCATAGCCATAGGTGAGGGAACCCACTTCCCGATCTTCTTTGGAGAAAGATCTCTGAACAAGTTGGCTAGAAATGCAAACGCAAAGAACCCGTAGCATAGTTGCAAACAATGGTTTGGCAATGCAGAAAAACCTTGCACTCCCAGAATTTCCATATTTCGATAAATTAAAGCATATGGATCTTTATATTCTCCAGCAGGGTTTCCTACATCAAAGGCTTTCCAGTAAAGAAAGAATGATAGAGGAGCTACAATACAACCCATTACTGTTCCGGCAGCCTGGCTTTTAACCATTGAACGAGGGGAAGTAAGTGTTTGTTGGATAATAATATTCCTGTAACAGAGAAACACAAACACAGATAACTTGAAGATGATTAAGGGAGGGTTAGAATTAAACATCACACATACTCAAGCACAAAGAGGTGAAGTCGCCTGTTCAACAGACTGCCCTTAACTCAATATTTGCCAGGTACACCTTCAGGAAGATGCTGCTATACCTTTTAAGTGACAAATTTGAATTCAGGATAAAATCACCTGATACCAACCCAGCTAGCAAAGCTCGTTGGCCCGTTGTGAACTTAACAGAAGATGAATAATAAGAATGTAAAGCTAGTGCGCAAAACAAAGCAGGAAGATGGTGAAAAGTCGTCAAGACAGTGGCTGCGACTGGGGTAAACGAAACACTTAGAAATCTTTTTCTTTTATAGGAGAAAAAAGCTTTTGATTTTCAAAATGGTGAAAAGATAATTAAATTTGAAAAAATTTAATCCCCATTAATTTAAAACGGTAAAAATAATATTTATGATTTTATTTTTCCATTTAATACAAAATGTAAATTATTTATTTGAAATAAAGAAACGTTTTCTTATTGATGGGTACACGTGTGCACTCGCAGGCACACGCCAATGGTCACACCAAGGCTCGCACCAAGGATCGCACCAATGGTCACACCAAGGCTCGCACCAATGGTCACACCAAGGGTCACACCAATGCTCACACCAAGGCTCGCACCAAGGCTTGCACCAAGGCTCGCGCCAAGGCTCACGCCAAAACACACGCAAAAGCGCACGCAAGCCCGCAAGCCCGCGGCCTGCGGTGCTTCGGTGCGAAGCACCACACATGTATGCATTTGCCCACTAGTCCATTTTCCAAGTCCATATCCAATCCACTAGTTCTTTTCCTTATATAGAACGTTTGTGGTAATATGCATGAACTTCCTCCTTGGTTTGCCCAATGTGGGACAACCAAAGGTTTCTCATTCACTAAGAAGTGAAAATGGATAGCTATAATTCCACCCAAGTTTGGACTAGTGATCCTAGCACCCATCAAGTTAATTATAGTAACAAAATTATTTTAAGTAATAAATCTTAATTTTAGCATTAAACCATTTTTATTTCCAACAATCCCCCACATGAATGACGAAACCGAAAAATCGGAAAATCGAAAAACGAGAAATACCTCTTAAGCAATAGGTGACCATTTGGAATTGAACCTTTGCTTAGTGAGAAGCACCAGAACTACTTGATGGTCAGTGAACGTGATGTCTTGAACTGCCGTCGTTTAATGTAATTCTTCAATAACTCCTTATGCGAGATATCTCTTAAAATGCTGTTAAGTTCACGCCGTTGTGTCCGTTTTGGCCCTGGACGTATCCCGTTTCTCAGAATGCTCTAGAGAATCAGCTCAGTTCTCATAGGAAGCGACCCACTTCCTCATTCAGATAGGTGAGTTATATCAAGAGTGTTAACTGCTACACCCCATTTCAATCTTAAATTGAAACTATAAAACTCATTAAGACTTTACTCCAAGTCATCCTCTCTTGCAGTCACACTATCACGTCTACACCATAGGGAAGGGACAGAGAGAATAATTCTCTGATAGTGTTTAATTTTTACCCGCCATAAATTAGTTGTCTCATTCAAAACCTTGATCTTGGGATCTCCAGTCAGCAAGGTTGAGTATCCTTCATGGAAAGTTTTAATTGATGAGCTTAAGTCCCATCCCCCTTGATGCATTACTAACTATCTCCTTGGACAAGCCTTTCGTCAAAGGGTCCGCGATATTCTCCTTAGACCTCACAAAGTCAACAGAAATAACGCCAGTTGAGATTAGTTGTTTTAGAGAATTGTGTCTTCTCCTTATATGAATAGATTTTCCATTATAGTTGCTGTTTTTAGCATTAGCTATTGCATCTTGATTATCACAATGTATAGATACAGCTGGCACAGGCCTATGCCAGAGAGGAATGTCTTCTAAAAAGCATCTTAGCCAAGCGGCTTCCTCTCCTGCTTTATCTAACGCTATAAACTCGGATTCCATAGTGGATCGAGCGATACAGGTCTGTTTGGAACTCTTCCAAGACACTTCTCCACAGCCTAGAGTGAAAACGTATCCACTCGTAGACTTAGACTCCTCTGAGTCTGCTATCCAGTTTGCATCACAGTATCCTTCCAGAACAGCAGGGTATCTCTCATAACTCAACCGAAAGTTTAAAGTGTATTTAAGATACCTCAGCACTCTGAAAAGTGCATCCCAATGCTCTTGTCCTCGATTACAGGTATACCTACTTAGTCTACTCACTGCATAGGCAATGTCTGGTCTCGTGCAGTTCATTAAGTACATCAGACTTCCTATGACACGTGAATATTCAAGTTGCGAGACTCCATTGCCTTTGTTTTTCTTGAGTCTACAAGAAGGGTCAAAAGGAGTACTTGCTGGTTTACTATCAAACTGGTTAAATTTCTTCAGAACTGACTCAACATAGTGAGATTGACTGAGACTGAATCCATTAGACTCCTTTCTAATTTTCATCCCTAGGATTACATCAGCAGGACCTAAGTCTTTCATGTCAAAGTTCTCATTCAACATGTTCTTAGTGGAATTAATGATTTCTAAGGTTGTACCTAGTATAAGCATATCATCAACATACAGGCATACCATCACACAAGTATCGTTGACAGATTTAGTGTAAATACATTTGTCAGCTTCATTTATTTTAAAATCACTACATTACATGATCAAATTTTTCATGCCATTGTTTAGGTGCTTGTTTCAAGCCATATAAAGACATTTTAAGTCTACACACCTTCTTTTCATAACCCTTCACCACAAAGCCCTCGGGTTGATCCATATAAATTTCTTCATCTAATTCACCATTTAGAAACACAGTTTTTACATCCATTTGATGTATCTCTAGGTTATGGATTGCAGCAGTTGTAATTAGCAACCTAATTGAAGTAATTCTAGTGACAAGTGAATAAGTGTCAAAGAAATCTACACCTTCTATTTGTTTATAGCCTTTAGCTACAAGTCTAGCTTTATATTTTTCCACGGTTCCATCAACCTTACGTTTTCTCTTAAAGATCCATTTACAACCTATGGTTTTCCACCCTGGAGGTAAATCTACTATTTCCCAGGTTTCATTCTGAACAATAGAATCCATCTCACTAATAGTGGATTCTTTCCACCATGGAGCTTCAGACGAAGTCATGGCCTATTTATAGGTTTGTGGATCAGTTTCAACTAAACAGGTAATGAAGTCTGGCCCAAAAGATTTCTCTAATCTAGGTGTTTTGCTTCTTATTGGCTCATAAACAGGTTCATCTTCTTCTACCGGTAATGAATGGCTAGAAGAAGGGACATCTAGAGGATCTACACGTATCACGCGAGATTCAGTTTTCATTGGAAAAACATTTTCAAAAAACGAAGCATCTCTAGATTCCAAAATGGTGTTCACACCAATTTCCGAGTTATCGGAACTCACAACCATAAATCTATAAGCAGTGGTGTGCTCGGGATATCCTAGAAAGACACAATCAACGGTTTTAGGTCCTATTTTAGTCCTCTTAGGTTGAGGAATAGAGACCTTGGCTAAACACCCCCACACTTTGAGGTATCCATAAGAGGGTTGATTGCCTTTCCATAATTCATACGGTGATTTTTCTGTTCCTTTAAGGGGCACTCTGTTCAAGATATAGCAAGATGAGAGGACGGCCTCCCCCCACAAGTTCGCCGGTAGTCCTGAACTGATTAACATGGCATTCATCATCTCCTTAAGGGTTCGGTTTTTCCGTTCAGCCACACCATTAGATTGTGGTGAATAAGGAGGAGTTACCTCATGAATAATGCCATGTTGCGCACAAAAGTCTCCTATAGGAGTTACGTATTCACCCCCACGATCAGACCTAACAGTTTTAATGGTGGTACTCATCTGGTTTTCTACTTCTAATTTATATAATTTAAATGCTTCAAGAGCATCATCTTTTCCTTTAAGCAAGTAGATATGACAGTATCTAGTACAGTCATCTATGAAGGTAACAAACCATTTTTTTCCACCTCTAGTTTGGATTGATTTCATATCAACTAAGTCAGTGTGAATTAACTCTAAGGGATTAGAAACTCTGTGGACATTTTTATGAAAAGGCTTCTTCGCATATTTTGATTCTACACAAACTTCACATTTATGTTCATATTCCAAATTTAATTTTGGAATGCAGCCAAATTTTGCCAATATTTTCATTGAATTATAATTTACATGACCAAGTCTACCATGCCAGATATTCAATAAGACAACAACATAAGAAGAATCAACTTTATTAATTTCAGTAGAGATTACAGATAATTTGTAAAGGCCCTCAGCCTTATAGCCCTTTCCCACAAAGTCCCTACCCTTAGTGATAATCACTTTTCCAGACTCAAAAACAATTTTAAAACCCTTGTCATCTAGCACACCACTTGAAACGAGATTCTTGCAGATGTCTGGTACATGTAACACTTCATTCAATGTGAGGATTTTCTAGAATTACCCATATAGAGTTTTTCTCCCTCTCCTACTGTCTGGTAGGAGGTGAACATATCCTTGCTTCCGCAGACATGTTTGGTAGCTCCAGAGTCTATCCACCAGTCCCTCACATTGGTAACTAAATTCACCTCAGACACCGTGCCAGAAAATTCATTTTTACTACTTTCAGCTAGGTTTACATTTTGTTTCTTAAAATTCGCATCTTTGCGTTTTCTACAATGCATTGCCATATGGCCAGACTAACCACACACATAACAAGCTCCCTTAATCTTACCAATAGCATACTTTGGTTTTTGAAATTTACCTTTTTCCTTGAGGGCCAGGCTTGCGCTTGTTGTGGTCCAGACTGAGTGAAGCAAACTTGTGTTCGATCACATGAGCTTTGTTTGACATGTCTCTTGCAGAAGAGACATTCTTGTCCTTTGAGCACAGCAACTCTTCAACTTGTATTTTCTTGCCCAGTTCTATCATAATAATCTCACCAGTTTCATGCCTTAGTCTTCTCTTGTATTCGGCCCATGAACTTGGTAATTTTTCAATCACAGCAGAGACTTGAAAGTTTTCAGAAATAGTCAAACCTTCAGCAATGATTTCATTAATAATTTTTTGCAACTCCAGAAACTGGTCAACCACAGATTTTTCATTCAGCATCTTGTATTGTAAAAAACATGCAACCAGAAACTTTTTACTTCCTGCAGTTTCTGCTTCATATTTTTCTTGCAGTGCAGACCATAAATTGTGAGCAGAAAAATCATCTTTAGCATTGTAAAAATCATACAGAGAGTCTTCAAGGCAATTTAAAATATGATTTTTTGTTAAATAATTATTTCTCGTCCAAGTATGTTTTTCCTTGGATGATTCAGGAGTATCCAGAGCTTTGTCATACGGTTTCAACACTACTTCATCAAGCATGTGGAAACTCAGGAAAAAGAGCATCTTCGATTGCCATCTCTTAAAATCCTTACCAGAAAACTTCTGAGGTCTCTCAACATCAGTCTTTGCCATTGTTAAAGAAGATTCGTTGATTGCACAGATATTGAGTTAAGATTGTTGGATAATAACCTTCCTGTAATAGAGAAACACAAACAACAGAGAACTTGAAGATGATTAAGGGAGGGTTAGAATTAAACAGCACACATACTCAAGCACAAAGAGGTGAAGTCGCCTGTTCAACAGACTGCCCTTAACTCAATATTTGTCAGGTACACCTTCAGGAAGATGCTGCTATACCTTTTAAGTGACAAATTTGAATTCAGGATAAAATCACCTGATACCAACCCAGCTAGCAAAGCTCGTTGGCCCGTTGTGAACTTAACAGAAGATGAATAATAAGAATGTAAAGCTAGTGCGCAAAACAAAGCAGGAAGATGGTGAAAAGTCGTCAGGACAGTGGCTGCGACTGGGGTAAACGAAACACTTAGAAATCTTTTTCTATTATAGGAGAAAAAAGCTTTTCATTTTCTAAACGGTGAAAAGATAATTAAATTTGAAAAAATTTAATCCCCATTAATTTAAAACGGTAAAAATAATATTTATGATTTTATTTTTCCATTTAATACAAAACGTAAAATATTTATTTGAAATAAAGAAACATTTTCTCATTGATGGGTACACGTGTGCACTCGCAGGCTCGCGCCAAGGCTCACGCCAAAACACACGCAAGCACCGCAAGCCCGCGGCCTGCGGTGCTTCGCACCGAAGCACCGCACATGTATGCATTTGCCCACTAGTCTATTTTCCAAGTCCATATCCAATCCACTAGTTCTTTTCCTTATATAGAACGTTTGTGGTAATATGCATGAACTTCCTCCTTGGTTTGCCCAATGTGGGACAACTAAAGGTTTCTCATTCACTAAGAAGTGAAAATGGATGGCTATAATTCTACCCAAGTTTGGACTAGTGATCCTAGCACCCATCAAGTTAATTATGATAACAAAATTATTTTAAGTAATAAAATCTTAATTTTAACATTAAACCATTTTTATTTCCAACAGTGTTAGATGACCGGTTTTAAAATCGTGCATAAGATCAGAAGAGATAGAAACAATTGATTTTATAACGCTACACCTACAAGCCCTGCAACTACACCATTTTCTTTCACTGATATTGCTGGTAGAATAAACAAAGCCACTTTCCCATAGTTATATGCCATGTTCATGTCGGTTAAACCTGCTCCATATGCGTTACAAAATCCTAGAAATGGAGCAAGGAGGTAGCATACCACCACGTGATACCATTTCAGTTGGGGGAACATGAGTGGGATCGCAATGATGGAAACAATGGAGAGAAGAACGTATCCAGCACATGCAACCCATAAGGGAATACTGTCCTTCATGAAGACCTCATCTTGCTGAAGTTCTTTAAGAGATTGAGATGACGGATCAGTAACTGAAAAATAAAAACACAAAATAAAAGTTAAGTTTGTCGAAGTTAATCATTTTCACTATGTTTATAGCAGAAATGTTTTGAAACACACTGAATATTATTTTCTCTTTTACCTTCGTTGGTGACTTTAACTGTGCGCTTAGTATTTTTGCTGCATAGATATACTACTCTGAGAAAATTGTAAAGCCCGTCTCCAAGAATGAGTGCAATGGAGATAAAAACCTGCAAAGGTGCAGTTTAAGTGTCAATATGTATAGAAAAAAATTATTATTTTATTCAAAATTGAAGGGGAAGTTTAATATAGATACCTTACAGCGTCCACAGTCGTTGGACTATAAGACGGACCAAATCTATTTATAGTCTTTAGTCCGTCAAAAGCCAACCCAATTGGACGATCATTAATGGTTTTTGGTCCGTTTTTTCTACTGTTCACGATTAAAAATGGTCTTAAAACCGGACCAAACGAGTTACAGTCGTGCGGTCATACAGTGAACCGTCTGACTCTAGGCGGACATGTAGTGAACCGTCTGGTGGCAGGCGCTCATCTAGCGTAACGCTTTAAAACACGGGCAGTAACCAAAACTCCGCCTGAGACGAAGCGTTCACCCAAGGTTACAGCTGATGAAGCGTGCGTCTAGAATCACGCCCACTAATAAGCGATAACCAAATCACCGTCCCATTGAAGCGTAATGCTAGAGATTCGCCCAGACAGGACATAAGGTTAAGGCTCCGCCCCACTTCAAGCGTGCATCTGATGCTCCGCCTTAGTCCGCTTGATGGGGCGGAGAAGAAGAAGTCCGCTTGGAAGGATGCTTGTTGGTATCATTATCAACACCGAACTTTACTATCTGCATGTTTAGGGTTTTTTGATGCATCAATCATTTTCACTGTTTAACGTTTTATTTTTGTTCTGAACATTTTATAGTGAATCTCATCATTTGTCTTTCATGAGCAACTATGGCCAACGTTCTGAATTAACTGGCTCTGTTATTATAGATGGTAAACTTGAATTAACTGGCTCGGTTATTATAGATGGTAAGTTTACGTTGTGTTAAATTTTGTAGGCGAAGAAAATGAAGCGAAGAGGAGAAGAAGAAGTCCGCTTGATGGGGCGGTGTCACAATAGTCCGCTTGGTTTTGTAGGCATAATGCTAAAGATCCGCTTGGTTCTTCAAGCGGTTGGCTAGATGCACGCCCGTATTTTTCCGCACACGATGCACTTGCACGTGTAGACATTTGATCAGGTGTATGGCTGAGAAACCGCCCCATCGGGCGTTCGTCTAGTAAAGCGCCCGTCTCTGGGGCGTGCGTGTAGGAGTTCGTCTATCATCAGGCGTAATTTTAATTACCGCTTCACATCAAGCGTTCAACCAAATGTCCGTACCACACAAGCGTTATACTAGACAACCGCTCGTCTCAACAAACGTATACCTAGCAAGCGTTACACTAGACAACCACCCGATCATTTTTAGTTGTGAACCCGTAACGTTTGGACCATATCAAAGAATAAAATTTTTACTCTTTGATCTTTGGCTTTGGTCCCATGACTGTGGACGCCCTTGTAACCATTCAAACTCCTCGTGTTGCCTTCTGATATAGTCGCCGGATACCATTCACCTTTTAGGCCGCGTATCAGTGGCCACATCACTCTATACGAAAGAACAGCTCCAAAAAGGGTAGACAAGTTGACAAGATGTGAACAAATCATCCCTGCTCCAACATAAGTCATGCTAAAATCGAAGAAAAAACTGACAGAAGTGTCAGTATTGTAGGTCGGATTCCGTGTTGGATCTTGGATATTAATCTAAAATTATTTTGCTAAAATAATTATCTTTTCTTTATCGTTATTACATATAAGAAATCTAGAGAGTTATCAAAACCCACACTAAAAGTACCATTTCTGATTTTGTCTCATTAACGTATGGATTTAATACCGTTTTTTTGTATCTAAATCAAAACCAACAAAAAGAAACCCGAAATTGGCAAAAGCATAGTTCCAAGAGAAAACATGGATATAGGGAAGAAGCACGTACGATTGCTTCCATGCTTGTAACCCAAATGTAGGAAATTGTATGAATCCACATAGGTCTCCACCAGCGTAAAGCCATTGGAAGAAACCCCACACAAAACTAAACGAAAAGAACTTCGCAAATCCTTGAATCTGCTCCCTGAACAGAAGATATAAATATAAATTATAATAATTCAAACAAAAACTCAAACTAGTACCCGTTGAACTAAAGAGAGGCAAATGGATAAGTAAATCGTACTTAGACGTCTTATCTGCTTTAGGTGTCACTACAAGAAAAACGGGTTTAAGCGTCTAAAATCTTAGCAAGAGCTTGGAAATTTAGTTGCTTAAATAGTTTAAGCGTCTAAAATTGCAACTGCCAAATTTTTTGGCGGCAATAAACATGTGTCCACTATTATTTAGCAACGAAAAAATACATTTAATCGCTAGATCCTTTGTTCAAGTAATTTATAGCAACTAAAATAATGAACATGTAGCTATTCACTTTGAGGCACCGACTCGTAGCAACAACAAAATAAATTGGTTGTTCAAACCTCTCTCAGCAACTAAGTTTGAGCCACAACCAAATATGTTTAATTGCTAGATCTGTTTTTCAAGTAACTTATAGCAGCTAAAAGTTGATCATGTAGCTATTCACTTTGAGGCACCGACTCGTATCAACAACAAAAAAAATTGGTTGCTCAAACCTTTCTCAGCAACTAAGTTTGAGCCACAACCAAATATGTTTAATTGCTAGATATGTTTTTCAAGTAACTTATAGCAGCTAAAAGTTGATCATATAGCTATTCACTTTGAGGCACCGACTCCTAGCAACAAAAAAATAAATTGGTTACTCAAACCTCTCTCAGCAACTAAGTTTGAGCCACGACCATATATGTTTAATTGCTAGATCCGTTTTTCAAGTAACTTATAGCATCTAAAAAAATGATCATGCAGCTATTGTATTTGAGGCACAGACTCGTAGCAACAAAAAATGAATTGGTTGCTCAAACCTCTCTCAGCAACTAAGTTAAAGCCACCACCACATGTTAAAAATGAATTACTTGAAGGAGAAAGATAAACCGTGTGATTAAAATTCATCAACGCTTTATATCTAGTTTTATCTAGTCATACGGATTGTGATCCGTGTGACTCATTGGAAAAAAATCAAAGCTTGCATATTATTGTTGGTTTCTGCATGATTAATAAAGAGAAAAAAAAAGTATGTACTTGACGTGAATCGAACACGCAAGCTTTTGATCACAAGTCAAACAATCTCCCATTACGCCAAAGATCCTATAGTTGACAGTGTACCTCACAGAAACTAATTACTATCTATGAATTTTTCAACCTTGTAACTACAACAATTACAAACATTTATAATCATCCATGAGAGAAAGAGAAGGATCCATTTACATGATTAGAATGACATTATATTGAAATTTTAGTACTATTTTTCATATAAAATCCAAACGCAAATGAATTTTAAACTAACAATTCGTAGGCAAAACAATATGTGGAATCATCTTCACACAAATCTATACAAGCAAAGGCAATTTTAGACAATGTTAACAGAAATGTCGTTTGCCGAACATGCCGGATTCATAACCAAAATCCACAAAATAAAATCCACGCGACATTCCTCGCCCAAAATCTCTCGCCCAAAATCTGGAAAATTATTCACATGTCGGGTTTACGATGTTCCTACTCCTTCGTTTCCATAAGGGCAGCCTTCTCTTCATACTTCACTCCAACAACAAACCTGATGCTAACCTGCACAATATCACCACGCAGATACACAAATCAAGTTCATGAATATCATCGCCATCAGACTTGACTACCCCGGTTTACATACACCTCAACCCAAGCAATACTTGTTTCAGATCATAAGCAGCATATTCATTAAAATCCAGTGGACTGTCTTTGTGCTCAGAAGGAATCAATCGACCACAAGGTACAATTTGATAGCATTTAAGTCATATATTGGCGCCAATAAATGAATGTGTTGGCAATACAAATTCGAACATCCTATCACGTATACCTAGTGAAGAGTATATATCTAAGTGATGATTCAATTGGACCAGAATAAAATTGTCCATTGCCTATAATAGACGACAAAATAGACTATAAAGATAAACATACGGGTTAGTGTAATTTAAAATTATTTAACGGTTGGCTGCGATATTTGTTAAGGACTAAACACAAAAAAAAAATTTATCTTTTCTAAACAGAGAAATTGATTGTTTAACAAAGAGTGATTCCATTTTTGCGTAACTCTAAACAGGCTAGAAGGAAAAGTGGCGCTAATCACAGGAGCAACAAGTGGGTTAACATCCGCGACACAATGGCAGGAATCAAGCACGATGTGCATGTAATGAAACCAACCCATGCAGGCTCTATTCTCTGTACTGCCAGCATTACAGGAATTCTAGGTGGACTGGGGCCACACCCATATTCTGTATCAAAGTTCATTTTGCCTGGAATTGTGAAGTCTATTGCTAGTGAGATAAGCCAAGATGGTATCAGAATCAACTGCATTTCCCCATTCACTATTCCAACACCACTTGTTGTTGCTCAGATGCAAAAATTCTATGGAGTTGGACGGGAATGGATAAAGAATATGATTTATGAACTAGGGGAACTTAAAGGGGCAAAATACGAGGACATAGTTTTGTGTACCTTAAATGAACAATGGAGGTTTTCAAATAAACTTGCTGCTAAGTGCTAACATATTCAACCCAAAAACAAATTCAATAAAACATACTACAAACAAAGAAACACCACCACTGAAACCGAAGGGATACCAATTCCTAAATCCCCAATTTCATACCAAAACATAATGTGTAACACCCAAAACCTAATTCCTAAATACCCAATTTCATACCCAAAAAATAAAACCCCAATCTAGCCAAATAATCAAATTACACAGACGTTCATCAAATAACACAAAACTTAAAAACATACCGATGGTGGAGAAACATCAGATTTTGCTATTTGATGAAATCACACAGAAAACAATACCAGAGCAGTACCGATGGTGGAGAAATGGTTTTAAGTGAAGTTAGGGAAGTCTAAGCTTTAATGTGCAGTTAGAGAAGTGGTTTTTTGTCTGCAACTTGTCAGTGTAAGGGTTTTGAGTTTGGTGAAGTTTCAGAGAATTGGAGAGGGAGAATAAAGAGTGCAGCAGGGTAAGGGTTTGAGTTTGGTGAACCCTGTGTGAACCCAAACCAACATGAGCTTCAAAAGCAGAAGGGCTCACCTGCTCATTCAACAATAAAATCAACAATATAAGAAAAGAGAAAACAAAACCAAAGTGAATGCAAACCAAACAAAACAAAATCAACAATACACAATCAAAAAATCTCCTGTCTTACATACCACGGATGTTGCAGGTCCCAAACCAAAGTGAATGCAAACAAAACCTACAAACCAATTCAGATCAGAAATCA